>JAYEVE010000184.1:0-197605 GCA_036346375.1 Guadua angustifolia
ATCTCTTTTGACGAATTATTTGAAAAATATTGGAAGCCGAGCTAGAAAACCGCAAGGGAAAAAGTCTAGAGGAAAAGGGTGAAAAATTATTAGAGATGACAACCTTTTTTGTCGAGCCTAACACTCTACGCGTTCATGAGTAATAATACATGTTTTAAAAAATATTAGAGATTGACGCGTTAGCATGAGTAATAATATATTCTTTAAAAATATCGAGATTGAGATGGAAATCGAATGGGAAAAAAGTCTAGAGATAGATTTGCACAAATATTTCGTTGTCAAAACTTTTTTTGGAAAGCGGAGAAAAGACATGTTTTAAAAAAATATTAGAGACTTCATGACATAACACGCATGCATGTCGTTTTTCAGAGGATTTTTTTTTCGTGCGTTTTATTTTTTAAATCATCGAAATAATGAGTAAACGGGAAAAAAGTAGAAAGATATAGTTGTAAAAATACCTCTTTCGACGAATTATTTGGAAAATATCGGAGACCGAGCTAGAAAACCAAGTGGGAAAAAAGTCTAAAGGGAAAAGGGTGAAAAATTATTAGAGATGACAACCTTTTTTTGTCGAGCTTAACACTCTACGCGTTCACGAGTAATAATACATGTTTTAAAAATATCGAGATCGACGTTAAGTGGAGTAATAATACATGCTTTAAAAAATATTAGAGATCGAGATGAGAAATCGAGGTGGGTAAACGGGAAAAAAGTAGAGAGATAGAGTAGAAATATCTCTTTCGATTTAATTATTTGGAAAATATTGGAGACCGAGCTAGAAAACCGAATTGGGGAAAAAGTCTAGAGGGAAAAGGGCGAAAAATTATTAGAGATGACAACCTTCTTTTGTCGAGCTTAACATTCTACGTGTTCATAGAGTAATAATACATGTTTTAAAAAATATCAGAGACCGACGTGTCCGTGGAGTAATAATACATGCTTTAAAAAATATTAGAGATCGAGATGGGAAATCGAGGCGGGAAAAAAGTCTAGAGATAGAGTTGCACATATATTTCTAGTGACAAAAACATTTTTTCCCGAGAAAAACGGAGAAAAGATCTAGACGTAAAGAGCAAGGACTTGAATGTTACGTTTTTGGACCTGTCCGCTATCCTTAAAAATTAGAAAAGTGCTTATTCGCGATTTGAATTTAATAGGAGGTTCTTTTCGTAAAATGATGCACGAGGGACCCGAACGTGAATTTAGAGGGAAAAATCTTCCTCTCACAAAAAATCATGAAGGACCTATTCGTAATTAACAAAAGGACCAAATCGCGAGAAAAGTTTTTGAGCCGAGTCGGTGCGGAGGCCACGAATCTTTTCAGCTTTAGGAAAGGTTTTCAAGTGCTGAATCTTCTAGGATTTTACCGTGGACACTGTGTTTTCAAAGCAAACTATAGCTGTACTGAATAAACTTGTGCTCAAAGGTCAGATGCTTATCGCTTGTACCGACTAAACTTGTGTGGTGTTCGTTTGTTCCTTGCAGGTTTGGGTTGCCACTGATTCGGACCATCAAGGTTTGAAGTAGGTACAGTTTGGTCTGTCTTATGACTTTTACGCTCCCTTTCGCTCTTTCAGATTATATGCAACAAAATCATAAGTGTATGTTATGCAGTAGGGGGTAATTGTGCGCAAAGAATAAATCAGAATCTAGTAGTAACAGGCATAGTGTATTGTATTATTTGTGTGTTGTGTTTTCTTTTTGCCAAGAGATATTATAGTTTTTTCACTTTGGGGGAAAGGAAATCATGCCTGTTACTGTGTTGTTCAATACAATTGTGTAGGATAGCCACTGTACTACATTTAGGAATGCAGGTTCATTCCTGAAGCCACTGAGAAAGATATTTCTAAAAGAAAGGTAAACTGTATGAGGAGTTAGTTAGTTATGGTACCAACTTGTAAGCCAGTTTTATATTTTCTCTGCTAGGGGAATTATGCATTTTATTCAACTTTCTGCATGTAATTCAGATTAGATGAACTGAAAACACGCACTGCATACAACAAAGCTGTGATCCATCTTTGTATGCTAGTTTGACGGCATCTCCTTGGATATGGACAAGAACGAGTTGATTAGCTCCTCTCGACCTTCCTCCCTGGGAGCATGCCCTCGAAGGGTTTTATATAGGGATTTGGAGAGAGAATCCGGGATTGAAGAGAGGAATTCTCTCTCTAAATCTCTTCTGAAAGGAACCGTGAAAAGAATTCGTTAGAGTGATTGAAATTTCGTTCTACAGAAATTTAGAGGCGGAAAGAATACCGCTAGAGATAGTCTTAGATTCGGAGATCTCACCGAAGTTCCTCCTTACGTCTCCCGAAACCGATATGTGAATCATTGATCTGAATCATATCCTGCCTGATCGGACGGCCCAGTGACGTTCTGGGCGCCACGCGGCGGCCGGAGCCCCTAAAACATGGCGCACCGCCGTTGGAATCCGGTCGTCGTCTCGCTCCTTCCAGGAACATTCGCTTCCGTCGTTTCTCCTCCAGGCTCAAAGCTTTCCTCTTGATTTTTATACCCTCCGCCGATCCATTGGCTCCATCCATGTCTCCCGCCACAAAGCATCACTAGTTCTAGTCTACCACTGCTTAGTCAACAGGGATCGCCCGCCTCAGATCTCATCATCCACCGCCGGCCATGGCCGCCACGCCGGAGGAGTTCCTGCGTGAGGTCTTCCTCGTCGACGCCGAGCCGCTCTCCCCCTCCCTCTTCCTCGACCTGCCCCCCACGCCGCATGGCCACGCCGAGGAGTCCTCCGACGACCTCATCCTCCCCTACATCTCCCGCATGCTCATGGAGGAGGACATCGACGACAAGTTCTTCTACCAGTACCCCGACCACCCCGCCCTCCTCACCACCCAGCAGCCCTACGCCCAAATCCTTTCCGACACCACCACCTCCGACTCTGCCACCAACAACACCACCACCAACTCCACCGGCAACTTCTCCTCCCCCGACGCCCCCGCCTCGGACAACGCCACCTGGCCGTACGACCCAACAGAACTCTCCCAGCTGCTCCAGTCCCCACCATACCCCGACATAGCCATGGGACTCGGTGGCCTTGCTTCCTCCGACTTCCTCGCCGACGATATCACCAACTTGTTCCTGCCCGGAGACGTCGTCCCCAGCGCGGGATTCCAGCACAGTCCGGCGCTCAACAAGGGCGCGGCCGACGATGGCAGCTCATACTTCGCCGGCGCCGGCCAGAACGGCGGCAGCACGGCCATCCAGAGTTCGGCCCTCTTGAATGGCATGGATGAGGAGGAGCAGGAGGCTAAGACAACCATCACCTTGCCCGCTGTCGATGGTGACCAGGCCGCCCTGGCCTCGGCCTTCTTCAGTGGCCAGACCGACGGCAACATGATGCTCAACTTGGCGTTCCTCAAGGGCATGGAGGAGGCCAACAAGTTCCTGCCAACGAACAACACCCTCCTCATCGACCTCGAGGCCACCTCCGAAACTTTCTTGCTCAGCGACAGCAAGCCGGTGAGCGCCTTAACCGCTGGTCGAGTGAAGGAGGAGGAGGTAGTGGATGGAACGTTGATGCTCGGAGGAAGCGCCGGTAGTAACAGGGGTCGCAAGAACAAGCACGACGGGGACGACCTGGAGGCTGAGACAGGCAGGAACAGCAAGCTGATGATGCCGGAGCAGGAGGAAACTGGCGCCCGCGAGATGCTCGACGAAATAATGCTCCACGGGTACGAGACACTCATGAAGGGGATGGAGGACCTGCGCATCGCCATGGGCAGCGAGGCTGAGAAGAACAGCAGGAAGGGCATTGGGAAGGCGGCGCGGGGGAGGTGTAGCGCTAGCGCGGTGGTCGACCTGCCCACCCTGCTCATCCACTGCGCGCAGGCGGTGGCCACGGGCGACCGCCGGAGCGCGAACGAGCTGCTGAAGCAGATCAAGCAGCACTCCTCGTTGATGGGGGACGCCACGCAGAGGCTGGCGCATTGTTTCGCCGAGGGACTGGAGGCGCGGCTTGCAGGCACGGGGAGCCAGGTCTACCAATCGCTCATGGCGAAGCGCACCTCGGTCGTGGAGCATCTCAAGGCCTACAAGCTGTTCATGGCAGCCTGCTGCTTCAAGAAGGTGAATATCGCCTTCTCCAGCAGGACCATCTACCATGCTGTGGCGGGGAAGAGCCGCCTGCACATCGTGGATTACGGTATGCAATATGGCTTCCAGTGGCCAGGCTTGCTGCGGTGGCTGGCGGCTAGGGAAGGCGGGCCGCCGGAGGTGAGGCTCACCGGCATTAACCTCCCACAGCCCGGCTTCCGCCCAGCCTGCCAGATCGAGGAGACAGGCCGCCGGCTCAGCAACTGTGCCCGCGAGTTCGGCGTGCCGTTCACATTCCACAGTATTGCAGCAAAGTGGGAGACAGTCCGTGCCGAGGACCTCAACATCGACCCCAATGAGGTGCTTGTTGTGAATAGCGAGTCTGGTTTTGGCAACTTGATGGATGAAAGTGTTGTCTTGGACAGCCCAAGCCCCAGAGACGTGGTCCTGAACAACATTCGGAAGATGCGGCCTAACGTGTTCATCCAGTGTGTTGTCAATGGCACGTACGGCGCGCCATTCTTTGTGACACGGTTCCGGGAAGCGCTTTTCTTTTACTCGGCGCATTTCGACATACTGGATGCGACCATCCCCCGGGATAACGAAGTGCGGCTACACATCGAGCGGGATATAATAGGCCCGTTCGCCCTGAATGTCATCGCCTGTGAGGGTGCAGATCGGGTGGATCGCCCTGAGACATATAAGCAGTGGCAGGTGCGGAACCACCGGGCGGGGCTGAGGCAGCTGCCATTGAACCCAGAGGTTGTTAAGGTTGTCAGGGACAAGGTCAAGAACCACTACCACAAAGACTTTCTCATCGATGTCGATAACCGGTGGTTGCTGCAGGGGTGGAAGGGGCGGGTACTCCACGCCTTGTCGACATGGGTTGCTGAAGATTACAACTCCACTGTTTAGCTCATAGTTACCGGATTCGCTGTAAACCCTGGCGAATTACGAACCGGATTTGTCGAACTCGAATCGGTTTAGGATACGGGGTTTGTGTTCGCAGTGGAAATTGGAAGAAAAAGTGGCGAATCGCGAACCCAAATACCGTACCGCTACTTGGTTGACTGCGTTTCTGGTAACTATGGTTTAGCTACTTCTGTTCACCAAATTCAAGAATCTGGATGTAGGGGAATTTGCTGGATATAGAAGGTATTTGTATTGATAGAGGTCTGCTTTTCTATGTTGCCGGCATAAATCTATGGTCCAGCAGCTATGGCTCAGCGGACTTCATTTGGAGATGGCTTGGACCGGTGGTGACTTTTGTATGTTAGAAATAAGTAGAGACACCGTCATGTCTTGGAATGTAAATTAGATGCTTAGATTTACATAGGATTTAGGTAAGTTTTGGACATGTTGCTGCTGAGCTGTGATAATGTGCAACAGAAATGAAGAACCCTGGTTTTTTCCCTAGTGTATGGCTGTATGCTCTTCTGTAGCTGACAAGTTATTTTACGAACTACATGTTTTGACTTTTGATGTGTTTAAGACATGTTTGTCTTATGAAGTTCACGTTCTATTGCAGCGTCAACTTGTTGGCAACACTTCCCTTGCGGCTGGGAACGGTAAACAGATGCTTGTTTAAGCAAAAGTTGCACCAGTATTTGACGTGCGCATCTTCAACTTTTGTTGTGATTATGTGCATGCAAAATTAAAGATGGGATATTTCCCCCAGTTCCTCACAGGTTTCAGTTTCCCAGGCAGTTTCTGCTGGATATTTTTCTTCAGTGTTTTCGTAAGAGCAGCTAAAAGTGGTCAGTGGATTCAAGATGGGTAGGTGTTTCTGCAATTTGGGACAAGGCTAACTGACACAATATGAAGATGAAAGCCTGAAACTGATGATGATTTCTGAAGTAATTTTACAACCTTGTAAGTATGCATTGATCCTGGAAAATATGTGATCATATAATTTTGTCAAGCTCACAATGATAAATAGTTGTTACAAGAGGTGCTTCTATGTATTTTTTTTTAAGTCACACAACTATTAAATCATGAATGAAGGGTAGATATCGATTACTTATCTCTTCACTTGTTTCAAAATTTATGGAACTTGTATTAGAGGGTGATCCATAGAAGCACTGCTCATTACGAGAGATTGATACATGAGGAAGGTCTACAATTCCAAATCTGCAAATTTGCTGTTTGTTAGTTAAATTTAGGTCAAGTGCTGAATCATCTAGGATTTTACTGTGGACACTTCGTTTTCAAAGCAAACTATAGCTGTACCGACTAAACTTGTGCTCAAAGGTCAGATGCTTATTGCTTGCCTGACTTTCTCTATAGTTTCGTGTTACAAATTCACACTACATATTTGTGTGGTGTTCATTTGTTACTTTGCAGGTTTGAGTTGCCACTAATTTGGTCCATCAGTCCATGCGCGGAGCAGGATGAAAATACAGGACCGAATCTGTAATTACAAGGCTAACTCACGCTCAAGATTTGAAGTAGGTACAGTTTGGTCTGTCTTATGACTTTTACGCTCCCTTTCGCTCTTTCAGATTATATGCAACAAAATCATTAGTGTATGTTATGCAGTAAGGGGTAATTATGCCCAAAGAATAAATCAGAATCTAGTAGTAACAGGCGTAGTGTATTGTATTATTTGTGTGTTGTGTTTTCTTTTTGCCAAAAGACATCATAGTTCTTTCACTTTGGGGGAAAGGAAATCATGCCTGTTACTCTGTTTTTCAATACAATTGTGTAGGATACCCACTGTACTACATTTAGGAATGCAAGTTCATTCCTGAAGCCACTGAGAAAGATATTTCTAAAAGAAAGGTAAACTGTATGAGAAGTTAGTTAGTTATGGTACCAACTTGTAAGCCAGATTTATATTTTCTCTGCTAGGGGAATTATGCTTTTTATTCAACTTTCTGCATGTAATTCAGATTAGATGAACTGAAAACATGCACTGCATACAACAAAGCTGTGATCCATCTTTGTATGCTAGTTTGACGGCATCTCCTTGGATATGGACAAGAACGAGTTGATTAGCTCCTCTCGACAAGAACATAGTAACAATCAACTCTTGTGATGCACAGAAATTGCGTGAATGTTCTGAATTCAATTGCTAAATACACATCCATCTCACTTTCCACTATGCCATCTGCAATGTTCTTGTAGACATGTTAGCATGATCGCAACATCAGTATGATGTCGTGATTTGCAGGTTTCTTTTTTGTTATCATAATAATACTAGAAATACGAAATTTCAATAAGCAATTGGATGAATGCAATTCATATGTCCCTATTGGAGTAGCTATTGGATGAATGCAATTAATATGACCGCAAAGAGATATATAATGCACAAATTCATTACAGTTGGTGACACATCTTTACATCCAATTTATATTTAAATTCTTAAGCCCTGATGTGCTCTACTTAACCATTCTATACACATCATTTGCGCATACCACACGAAAAATAAGGAGGGAATAATTAATAGACAGTAGATTAAAAATGTAATCGTCGTTGAGCACTACAATGCATATGTGGTTACTGAAGCTACCCTTGCCTTGTCGAAGCTTTATCATTCCTACTTTTTAAAAGTTGTATAAATATTAAAGCATAAATAGAGAGTAGATAATGATTATTTACATCTTTGCTTGTTTTATGATTTGTGCAACTTATTTTTTTTTATAACGGAAGTTTTTTATTAATTTCAAGAACATTACATCAAGATGATACAAGTCCTTGAAAATACTTCCGGCCTCTGCTTAACCTGAAGCACACAGCCTAACACGAACGAAAAGGACACACACAATCTAGTGACAAGCAATCCGAAGACTAGACCGCCACCCATGTGCCTGGGAATAGAACTCCTTGGCCACCCGCGCCAAGCAATGCGTAGCCTCCACCAAAGTAGTTCGCACCTTCACATTCTGCAGCACAGTCCATGTACGTAGCCAGTGGATAATAGCAAAAATAACCTGCAAAGGAGAAGAATTTGTTTTCTGCACATTATTGGTTGAGTAATAATAAGAATGGTGCTCTTAACTCGATATGTGTCGCTATTCTTTGGAGTATTTGGAAGTTCAGAAATAACATGATTTTCCGATTTCAGGGCTGGTTAAGTGCAAAAAGCGTGTGGAGAAGAATCCTTGTCCTGCTGAGAGAGTGGAGTTCGTTGTTTTCAGGAGAAATGGAGGTCAAGACAGCGCTGTTTTATGATTACTTAGAAGAATGTGTTCGGTCACCTCTAGCGCTGGAATGTTAAAGTGGATGGCTATGAAGTGGTTTTTGGTGTCTGATAGTGTTAATGTGTTTTGGTCTGGAGGTTTGAGATTTTGTCCTGCTATGACTTAGCTAGTGGCTTAAGAAAAAAGGTTGTGGTAGCTTGGTTTGTTTTTGCTTTGGTCATGTGGCTGTTGGTCTAGAAGAGTGATTGTTAATGTTTTGTAGTCGTTATACTGTGTATGAACCGGTAAAGATTACACTCTAGTTTTAGAAATGAAACTGGACACGAATCACTCACACAGGGATCGAAGAGAGAAAATCAAACCCTTGATGGTGAAAGAAAGAGATAGAAAAAGGGTAGAGGCCGCTAGCGATCGAGAAGTGTCATTTGTCCAAGCGTATGTCGATCTCATCTTCCACGTAGTAAGTAGCATGCATCTCTGGTCTGGCCTGGTCGATCTGGTGATATCATGTCATGTACGGCAACCTAGCTAGCTAGTATACGTTGCTGACGCGAACAGGCGATGCTACGAGGAAATGAATGGTAAGTGCGTACGTGTGGATCATGGCTAGCCACCGCACGGAATCAATTCAAAGAGTGTAGTCGTCAGCAGAACAAACCGCTCCGTCGAGAGATCGAAGAAAAAGAAAGCGAAAAGGAGTCGACGATCGATTTATATATATATTCAATTCATCTGTCTTTGAAACGAACAGCAGCAGGAGCTGCATGCAGCGTATATACGATAGCTTGACGCATGGCGCAGCCTGATTGGTCAGCAGTCATATCGACAATTAGGATCGAACAAGCTAATTAAGTCGCCGGCGCAGAAGTCGCAGATCAGATGGTGTCATGAATCGCCTCAATCGTGGCCAATTCGCATCTACATACGCATGCATGTTTAGCTCATTTGCAACTGTAATCTGTCTTGACTACTGAGCTAGCTACGAAAAGGATTCACCTGACCCACTGGCTCATGCTATAGTTGATGCAGAGTGCATGACTTGTTCATGTGTGATCTGGAACTTGCCTATCGTGTTCTGTCGGAATTTGCATGGTTTGGATGTAAACTAGAAAATTTTTCACAGCGTAATAAGCCACGCGTCGTTTTTTCGTAGAATTTTTTTTTTCAACGGTGTTTTATTTTTTAAATCGTCAAAATGATGAGTAAACGATTGAAAGAACACAAAATTTTTTCGGCGAATACGCCGTGCGTGTCGTTTTTCTAGAAAAAATTCTTTTTTCGGGCGTTTTATTCTTTAAATCGTCGAAATAATGAGTAAACGGGAAAAAATAGAGATATAGTTGTAGAAATATCTCTTTCATTTAATTATTTGGAAAATATTGGAGACCGAAATGGAAAAACGCAGTAGGAAAAAAGTCTAGTGGGAAAAGGGTGAAAAATTATTACAGATGACAACCTTCTTTTGTCGAGTCTAACACTCTACGCGTTCACTGAGTAATAATATATGTTTTAAAAAATAGCAGAGATCGTTTTCTCGTAGAAAAATTTTCTTTTTTTTTCAACGGCGTTTTATTTTTTAAATCGTCGAAACGATGAGCTTAAACTATTTGAAAGAACATAAAATTTTTTAGCGTAACACGCCAAGCGTCGCTTTTTCAGAGAAAAATTTCTTTTTTTCGGCTGCGTTTTATTGTTTAAATCGTCGAAATAATGAGCGAAAGGGGTGAAAAATAGAGAGCTAGAGTTGTATAAATATCTCTTTTGATGAATTATTTGGAAAATACTAGAGACCGGGCTGGAAAACCGCGGTGGGGAAAAGTCTAGAGGGAAAAAGGGTGAAAAATTATTAGAGATGACAACCTTCTTTTTGTCGAGTCTAACACTCTGGCGTTCATAGAACAATAATACATGTTTTAAAAATATCGAGATCGAGATGGGAAATCGAGTGGGAAAAAGTCTAGAGATAGAGCTGCACACATATTTCTGGTGACGAAAATATTTTTTCCCGGGGAAAACGGAGAAAAGACCTAGACGTAAGGAGTAAGGATCTGATTGTTACTTTTTTGGACTTGTCCGCTATCCTGAAAAATTAGAAAAGAGCTTGTTCGCGATTTGAATTTAATGGGAGCTTTGTTTCGTAAAATGGCAGACGAGGGACCCAAACGCGATTTAGAAAAAAACATCTTCCTCACAAAAAATCGCGAAGGACCTATTTGTAATCTATAGGGACCTATCCGTAATTTCAAGAAAGTTAGGGGTTTTTAGCAAAATCGCCAAGAGGACACGTGGGGTGTTCTCCTCCGGGAAGTTTGCAAGCTTTAATATGGGGATGATGTGAGCAATGTCTAATCGGATTGCATCCAATACCATACGATGTTCCTACAGATATCTGCGTCGGGAATAAAATCTCGTGAAATTTCATGAGATCTCGGATTTAGACGTGAGCAAGTATTCGTGGTGTGTTTGGTAGAGCTCTAGCTCCACTAGATCTGTAGATCTAATGGAGTTAGGTATTACTAGTTCCACCAGATCTGTGGAACTGGAGTTGTGAGTACATTAAGAGCATTTAGATGGATCATTTTGTTTATATTTTAGACTAAAAATATAAACTTAATTCACTTTATTTTAGTCTATAAGTTTTAGATCTTAGATGAAGCTAGAAGCTAGAATCTAGAGCTCTACCAAACAGACCTTCAAAATCCTATTCGGATTCAAAAAATTCGAAATGCTACAGTAAATTAAGAAATTTCGATGAGATTTCGTCATTTTTCACCGAAATCTTGGGTTTTTGGTTTGGATTTGGATCATAACTCTTAAGAATGTCATCTTTTATGAAAATTTGTTGAGAAACCGAATTTGTTTAACGTTTTACAAAAATAGCAGAAATATTGTCAGATTTTTATAAAATTGTATAAGTTTGATCATACTTTAAAAAATTTATAGTACTATTTTAAGAAGTCTAGGATCATACAGAAAAATTTTCAAAACATTTGAACTTCATTTGTTATCTTCAAAAAAACCAAAAACACAATAAATATAATTGAGACAATAACAATATCAAAATTTTATAAATTAAACAAAGTGTGATCATGATCTAAAATTTTAGGAGAGCTTAGGTATTGCCTCGTAACCCTTCTTTAAAAGTTTTAAAAAACTAAACCTATTTTAGTTGCATAATGAAATCTTTGAAACCAAAAACATGTAAGTTGTATGCACAAAAGAAAAAACGAAAGTGAAAAAATTGTCGAGGCTAGGATTCGAATCTGCACCCTCTCAAGTCTTACTTAGCGTTTTAGACCAACTCAGCCACTTAAACTTCGGATTTAAAATTTTATTTTTATATTCGCTCAGAGTTTACCCTTACCGATATTTGAATCATATCCTGCCTGATCGGACGGCCCAATGACGTTCTGCGCGCCACGCGGCGGCCGGAGCCCCTGAAACATGGCACATCGCCGCCGCACCGCTCTGGAAGAAAGACTAGTCGGAAGAAGAGAGCGAGAGCACGGCACGGAAGAGTCGCCGTCGCATCCCGTCTGCTTCCTCTTCGGCTCCCATCGCCGCAGTCGCAGTCGGAATCCGGTCGCCGTCTCGCTCCTTCCAGGAACCTCCCCTTCCATCGTCTCTCCTCCTCCTCTGTCTTGACTTGGACAGGTTGGACTCCAAGCTCAAAGCTTTCGTCTTGATTTTATACCCTCCACGATCCATTGGCTCCATCCATGTCATGTCTCCGCCACAAAGCATCACTAGTTCTAGTCTACCACTGCTTACTCAACAAATGATCGCCCGCCTCAGATCTCATCATCCATCACGGCCATGGCCGCCACGCCGGAGTTCTGCGTGAGGGCTTCCTTTCGACGCCGAGCCGCTCTCCCCTCCTCTTCCTCGACCGCCCCCACGCCGCATGGCCACTCCGAGGAGTCCTCCGACGACCTCGTCCTCCCTACATCTCCCGCATGCTCATGGAGGAGGACATCGACGACAAGTTCTTCTACCAAGACTCGACCACCCCGCCTCCTCACCACCCAGCAGACCCTCGCCCAAATCCTTTCCGACACCACCACCTCCGACTCCACCAACAACACCACCACCAACTCCACCGCAACTTCTCCTCCCCGCCGCGCCTCGGACAACGCCACTGGCCGTCGACCCAACGGAACTCTCCCGGTGCTCCGGTCCCGCCATACCCGACTTGGCCATGGGACTCGGCGGCCTTACTTCTCCGACTTCCCCGACGATATCACAAAGCTTGTTCTTGCCGGAGACTTCGTCCCCGATCTTGGATTCAGCCTGAGACCGGCGCTCTACAAGGCGCGGACAAGCGATGGCAACTCATACTGCCGCCGCGGCCAGAGGCGGCAGCAAGCATGGCCATCCGAGTTTTCGGCCCTCTTAAATGGCACGGATGAGGAGGAGCAGAGGCTAAGACCACCATCACCTTGCCGGTGGCGATGGTGACCGAGCCTGTTGGCCTCGGCCTTCTTGATGGCCGACCGAGCGGCAACATGGACATGCTCAACTTGGCGTTCCTCAAGGGCATGGAGGAGGCCAACAAGTTCTGCCGACCAACAACACCCTCCTCATCGACCTCGAGGCCACCTCCAAAATTTCTTGCCCGAGGCAAGAAGCCGGTGGCGCCTTCACATGGTCGAGTGAAGGAGGAGGAGGAGGTAGTGGATGGAACGTTGATGCTCGGAGGAAGCGCCGGTAATGTGAGGGCGCAAGAACGAGCACGACGGGACGACACGGAGGCCGAGACCGGCAGAACAACAAGCCGATAATGCCGGAGCGGGGAGGAATCTGGCGCCCGCGAGATGTTCGACGAAATAATGCTCCACGGTGCGAGACAATGGGATGGAGGACTGCGCGACGCCATGGGCGTGAGGCCGAGAAGAAACGGCAGAAGGGATTAGGAAGGCGGCGTGGGAGGTGGAGCGCTAGCGAGCGGTCGACCGCCCACCTGCTAAATCCATCTTCTTGCAGAAGCGGTAGCCTGACGGGCGGCCGTCGGGCGTGAACGAGCTGCTGAAGCAGATCAGCGGCAAGACTCGTTGATGGGGGACGCCACGCAGAGGCTGGCGCATTGTTTCGCCGAGGGACTGGAGGCGCGGCTTGCAGGCACGGGGAGCCAGGTCTACCAATCACTCATGGCGAATCAGAGGGACTGTAGGATCGATATATATTAAACTAGCAATCAGAGGGGGGGTGAATGATTGCGCGGAAGCTAAAATCAAATTTTTGGTTATTTTTGAAACACCCCAATTAACTGATTCGGATTCGACAAAAACAGAATAATGCACATTCACTAAAACAGTAATTCCTGAAGATCTAATCGTTAGATCGAAGTGAAATTTTAACGGTATCAACTAGACTCAACTTGCAAGCTAATCCAACAAAAATCAGTTGGATCGGAGCTACAGATGTAAAGTTATTTTCTTCGCCATTTTGCTGAAGCAGACACCAGATCAAATAAAAACAGATTGACACACGTTCACTAAAATAATAATTCTCGAAGATCTAACCGTTGGATTGATTTGAAATTTTAACGGAAGAAACTAGATTCAATTTCGAATTTAACACAACAAAAATCAACTCAATCGGATTTACGGATCTAGAGTTATTACCTTCGCAAGATGTAGCTTTTGCAGCAGACCGAACTCTGGATGAAAATCAACTATGCCGGACCGAAGATCTGCTGCTACGTCGGACCGAAACGCCAGGAATTTTTTCAGCCTCCGGCCAATCCTCACATCACCAGGACCTATGCTTGCATGCATGCAGCCACCAGGAGATTTCTTCGAGCGCTTATCTGGCCTTCAACCCAAAACATGCATGCATGCAAAGAAACAATCGATCGTCTAGTCGCTCCTTCTTCTGTCCGCCAGGAGCATCAGCCGCAGCCACAAAAACGCGATGCATGCAAGACCAATAATATCCAAGCTTCTCGTCGCATGCACCGAAGCAAGAACCTCTCCTTTGTAGTCTCCAAGGAATTCACGAGGACGCCGTTCAGGACCGAGTCGCCAAGACGTCAGCCGCCGTTTTCTAGTCGCTCACATACATGCGCCGCCACAGCCGCCGGGAGCAAAACAACTACGCATGAAAAACGGCCGAGCCAGCCGCCAAAAAAAGCTCTCAATTTCATTGATTAGGTTTTCCAGTATTTTTATACAACTTAAAACCCTAACACATGTATACATATCCACTTGACCCAATACACATGGCCCAATATATGCATACAACCCAAAATTCACACATGCACGCGTACGGCCCACCTGCCGCACTCACGTGTCTAACCAGCCTTCGTGTGCACCGTTCTCAGCCCGAACGTCCGCATGACATCCTCGACCACCAAGACCTCGATTCCTCCTCGAACCTAGTTCGAACCTCGGTTCCTCCATGAACCTAGTTCGGTCCGTCATCGACCACGTTAAGCCCTCGAGCAACACACGCACACCGAATAAACAAACAACGATCCGAGCACAAGTCCACGACTTGACTCAAAGTCAATCCATGCAACCACTCACACGAGTGCATTGCATTAAACAAAACCATTATGCTATCCCCAAAGATAATCAAGCGATCATTTGAGCACAAGTCCACGACTTGCCTCAAAAAGATCCATGCAACCACTCACATGAGTGCATTGCATTAAGCAAAGTCCATCATGCTATCACCAGCATAATTATCATATCAACATAGCACATGCACAAGCACCACACATGCTATAATCAAAATCACTTTACAATGCCAATTTCACCATTCAACCAATTTTTCATCACATGATCTCACAATCTCCCCCTTGATGAAAACATTGGCAACACCATTTGGAAACGAACATTGGCATTCACCTCACATTGGCAACACCATTTTTAAAAGAAGTAAAATGACCAAAAGACAAAAAGAAAAATCTCCCCTCTACAAAGAAGAACAAAAATCTCCTCCTACCTAAAAAGAAATCTCCCCCTATGTCAAAAAGAAACTCCCCCTAACAGAAAGAAGAAAAAATGTGTGTGTGAATGTGCAATGTGTAACAAAAAATTCTCCCTTTGATTCCAAAATTCTCCAAACTTCTCCCCCTTTGACAATGGATTCATCAAGAAAGCAAAAAGAGGACACAAGAGAAACTTCTCTCCCTTGATGTTGTTGTTTTCCCTTTTTTTATGTACTGAGCATTATAAGTTATGTACAAATGTAACAAATTCATCACCAAGCCATGCTAACAAAAGTACTTGCACCCTCAAATCTATACATAAACAATATAGAGTAAGCATAAATAGAAATCAAGTACTATTAACGATTCGTTCCATGGCATGATCTCCCTTTCTCAACAATCTTAAAACCTGAAAACATTGAATTTTTGTGCACTTTATTTGTGCTTTGAAAAACTGATTCATTACTTTGATTGCAACAATAATAATTGCAAGGAATTACATGCACCATCAGCCTTACTTTTCAACCATGCCAAGCAATCACAAGCTTAAGGTTTCATGGTTTCGGTCATACACAACCTCTTCCAAGTTCATATCAAAATGTAATGATAAGCAGTCTCGTAAAGAAGAAGTGCGATAGTACATAACCTTGTTCTTGCATTTATCAACAATCACTCTTTTAGCTTTAGCACTTAACTTTCATATTTAGCACTTTTGAGCAGGATCAAGATAGCCAAGAAAGTTCAACCATGACAAGATTTAATTCAAGTTGTCATTCCATTTAAAAAGTCATGACATAAACTACACCATATATGTATACACATGAAGTTGCAAAGACCTTGTAACCTAAACATGGCTTCAAATGACATATGTGTATGAAATACAATGCTCAGTACTTTTACTGTTTTTCATTTTTTTTCATTTAAGAAACACACAAAATAACAAGCATGTTACACAATTATTACACGGTTTTTCACAAGCTCCCCCTCAAAACAACCATCTTAAAAAACTTCTTCAAAATTGTCACTTGAAGGGAATAAACTTTAAAAACAAACGGCTTGAAAGAACAACCCTCCCAAAAGCAACAGAAAAAGACTTTGACAAAAAATCCAATAACTCCCCCTCAAATGGATAACCAATGAGATCAACAGAGGAGATGATGATATACATGTGCTTGAGTTATCATGGTATGTTCAATTAAGCATAAGCATGAATCATGATTAGTGAATTCAAAGCATGAAAGGCATGATATAAAATATAACATTATTGAACATACGGAGAATACATATGAGCATATGAATAAGAAGTCTCATCTCATGTCACAATTAAATATCTGTGAATGTAAAAGACATGAGTATATAAGATAGCTCACAAAATGGATGAAGAATTATTGCACATGCCTCTTGAAAACCATCTCAAGGGTGAGAACCATCCAAGTCTTGATCCCATCTTGCAAAAGACCAAGATCCACTAAGCCACATTCTCCAACCCGCATCCGAAAAACCTACATAGCACGAGAAGATGTCGAGGCCTCGGTACTGGGGTTAGAAATAAAGCATTTGGGAATCCAGTACTGAGACATACGACAGTAGGTACAACACGAGTATTCTTGTACACAAAATCAGATTTGCTTTTTCCGTGTTTCTTGCAACAAAAGATGTTTGCATCACCCTAGGCACAAAATGAGGAGTGAAATGTGCCTTCCTGAAATTAGACCTAGCCTTAGCCTTTTCTTTCTTTTATTGTTTGGCTAGCCTAAAGCAAAAATCTACTAAGTGTCCATCTCTACCACAATGAGTGCAAGTGTACTTAACATGATGTTTAGCATTAGAAACAGAAGTAGCTTTTGCATTCATCATAGTAGAAGATAACACACTAGCAGACTTGAAAACAGTTTTCTTAGGCTCATTGACAATTTTAAATTTTTCACTTTCAAGTGTCTTAACAACAGTGAGAGCATGTAATTTATGATGAGCATAAGAATCAAAATCTAAACCTTTGTGATGAGTACTGACTTTTGATTGATCCAAAATCATGTTTAGGTTTTTCTTTCTGAAGTGAACCGTTCTAAGGATTTTTCCAAGTAATCAACCTTTAGAGAAAGAGTTAAGCAGTTATTACACGGGCGTCCACTTTTTCTTTACTCTTGCGACAAGTTGAGCATGAAAGAACCTCATGTGTGAGCAAATCATTGGTCATTTGAGAAACTCTACCATTAGCATCATTCAACTTCAATTCAAGTGTGGAGCATTTAGAACATGGAGTTGAATCATGCAAATCAACAGTAGAACAACTAACATGTTTAACAAGTTTCTCATTTTTATACTTTTCAGCATTAATTTGCTCTAACAAGCTAACATGTTCTTTCCTAAGCAAAGTAAGCTCATTGTAAATTAAGTCACATGATTTGCAAGCATCATCATCAGGAATCAAAGATTTAAGTCTAGCAATTTCAGCATTCAAAGATTCCACAAGAACATCATGTTTCTTAATTTTCTTGTCACGTTTGTCAAGCAATTTTTCAAGACGAACAACAGCAATAGTTAATTTATCGTAGGAAGGTTCTACCTCATTGCAGTCGCTGTCATGATCGTCCTCGGTGAAGCTTACATCACTCCTAGTCATGAGACACAATCCTGTCAAATCATGCTTGCTTGGAGTTGCATCGTCCTCGCTGCTCTCCGAATCCACATCGCTCAAATTCACTTGTTCAAGAGCTGAAAGAACCTGATGAACAATCTTTTTGTTGATGAAGCTCTTTTTCTTTCTATTGCTTGGAGAGAACTTCTTCTTCTCTTTTCTTTTGTCATTGTCCTCCTCTCTTGATGCTTTTCCTGTAAGTTTAGGACAATTTGGACGAATATGGTTGAAATCACCACACTCGTAGCATCTTGGAGGGTCACCACCAACTCTCTTTCTCATTCTCACATTCTACAAAGCTTTATTAAAACGAGAAGAGAGTAGTGCCAAGTCTTCTTCAGATAGCAAACCATGCAAGTAATCCTCATGGCCACATTATCAAAATCACGAGCAATTTACCTCTTGCTGCAGGCGCAATTCTAGATGAGCAGCATCACCAAATAATGTGACAATGGCCGTAGCAGCACTAAATATTCAAAAGGATCGATCACACGTAAGCTGAACATGATTGCAGTAGAAGAAAGGAGTGAGAGATCAAATTGGTGGCCTGGAGGCCCTAAACCGAAGCTAGGGAAATCTCAAACAAATCAAATCTGGATAGACTGAGAGATCAACCATGCCGACTGAACAGAGCACGACGGAGAGGCATGGACTGTTGTGAATCTGGAATCCTGCACACAAATCTGGATCGAAGAGAAAATCAAACCCTTGATGGTGAAAGAAAGAGGGGAGAGGCCGCTAGCGATCGAGATGTGTTATTTGTCCAAGTGTATATCGATCTTATCTTCCGCGTAGTAAGTAGCATGCATCTCTGGTCTGCTCTGGTGATATCATGTCATGTACGGCATGGTATACGTTGCTGATGCGAACAGGCGATGCGTACGTGTGGATCATGGCTAACCACCGCACGGAATCAATTCAAAGAGTGTAGTCGTCAGCAGAACAAACTGCTCCGTCGAGAGATCGAAGAAAAAGAAAGCGAAAAGGAGTCGACGATCGATTTATATATATATATTCAATTCATCTGTCTTTGAAACGAACAGCAGCAGGAGCTGCATGCAGCGTATATACGATAGCTTGACGCATGGCGCAGCCTGATTGGTCAGCAGTCATATCGACAATTAGGATCGAACAAGCTAATTAAGTCGCCGGCGCAGAAGTCGCAGATCAGATGGTGTCATGAATCGCCTCAATCGTGGCCAATTCGCATCTACATACGCATGCATGTTTAGCTCATTTGCAACTGTAATCTGTCTTGACTACTGAGCTAGCTACGAAAAGGATTCACCTGACCCACTGGCTCATGCTATAGTTGATGCAGAGTGCATGACTTGTTCATGTGTGATCTGGAACTTGCCTATCGTGTTCTGTCGGAATTTGCATGGTTTGGATGTAAACTAGAAAATTTTTCACGGCGTAATAAGCCACGCGCGTCGTTTTTTCGTAGAATTTTTTTTTTCAACGGCGTTTTATTTTTTAAATCGTCAAAATGATGAGCGAAACGACTGAAAGAACACAAAATTTTTCGCGGCGTAATACGCCGTGCGTGTCGTTTTTTCTAGAAAAAAATTCTTTTTTCGGCGGCGTTTTATTCTTTAAATCGTCGAAATAATGAGCGAAACGGGGGAAAAAATAGAGAGATATAGTTGTAGAAATATCTCTTTCGACGAATTATTTGGAAAATATTGGAGACCGAGCTGGAAAAACGCAGTAGGAAAAAAGTCTAGTGGGAAAAGGGTGAAAAATTATTAGAGATGACAACCTTCTTTTGTCGAGTCTAACACTCTACGCGTTCACTGAGTAATAATATATGTTTTAAAAAATAGCAGAGATCGTTTTCTCGTAGAAAAATTTTCTTTTTTTTTCGACGGCGTTTTATTTTTTAAATCGTCGAAACGATGAGCGAAACGGCTGAAAGAACATAAAATTTTTCGCGGCGTAACACGCCGCGCGCGTCGTTTTTTCGTAGAAAAATTTCTTTTTTTCGGCGGCGTTTTATTGTTTAAATCGTCGAAATAATGAGCGAAAGGGGTGAAAAATAGAGAGCTAGAGTTGTATAAATATCTCTTTTGATGAATTATTTGGGAAATACTAGAGACCGGGCTGGAAAACCGCAGTGGGGAAAAGTCTAGAGGGAAAAAAGGGTGAAAAATTATTAGAGATGACAACCTTCTTTTGTCGAGTCTAACACTCTACGCGTTCACCGAACAATAATACATGTTTTAAAAAATATCAGAGATCGAGATGGGAAATCGAGCTGGGAAAAAAGTCTAGAGATAGAGCTGCACACATATTTCTGGTGACGAAAATATTTTTTCCCGGGGAAAACGGAGAAAAGACCTAGACGTAAGGAGTAAGGATCTGATTGTTACTTTTTTGGACTTGTCCGCTATCCTGAAAAATTAGAAAAGAGCTTGTTCACGATTTGAATTTAATGGGAGCTTTGTTTCGTAAAATGGCAGACGAGGGACCCAAACGCGATTTAGAAAAAAACATCTTCCCTCACAAAAAATCGCGAAGGACCTATTTGTAATCTATAGAGACCTATCCGTAATTTCAAGAAACACAGGGGTTTTTTCGCAAAATCGCCAAGAGGACACGTGGGGGTGTTCTCCTCCCGGGAAGTTTGCAAGCTTTAATATGGGGATGATGTGAGCAATGTCTAATCGGATTGCATCCAATACCATACGATGTTCCTTACGGTATCTGCGTCGGGAATAAAATCTCGGCGAAATTTCATGAGATCTCGGATTTAGACGTGAACGGTATTCAGGGTGTGTTTGGTAGAGCTCTAGCTCCACTAGATCTGTAGATCTAATGGAGTTGGGTATTACTAGTTCCACCAGATCTGTGGAACTGGAGTTGTGAGTACATTAAGAGCATTTAGATGGATCATTTTGTTTATATTTTAGACTAAAAATATAAACTTAATTCACTTTATTTTAGTCTATAAGTTTTAGATCTTAGATGAAGCTAGAAGCTAGAATCTAGAGCTCTACCAAACAGACCTTCAAAATCCTATTCGGATTCAAAAAATTCGAAATGCTACAGTAAATTAAGAAATTTCGATGAGATTTCGTCATTTTTCACCGAAATCTTGGGTTTTTGGTTTGGATTTGGATCATAACTCTTAAGAATGTCATCTTTTATGAAAATTTGTTGAGAAACCGAATTTGTTTAACGTTTTACAAAAATAGCAGAAATATTGTCAGATTTTTATAAAATTGTATAAGTTTGATCATACTTTAAAAAATTTATAGTACTATTTTAAGAAGTCTAGGATCATACAGAAAAATTTTCAAAACATTTGAACTTCATTTGTTATCTTCAAAAAAACCAAAAACACAATAAATATAATTGAGACAATAACAATATCAAAATTTTATAAATTCGCTCGAGTGTGATCATGATCCAAAATTTTTAGGAGAGCTTAGGTATTGCCTCAGAACCCTTCTTTAAAAGTTTTAAAAAAACTAAACCTATTTTAGTTGCATAATGAAATCTTTGAAACCAAAAACATGTAAGTTGTATGCACAAAAGAAAAAACGAAAGTGAAAAAATTGTCGAGGCTAGGATTCGAATCTGCACCCTCTCAAGTCTTACTTAGCGTTTTAGACCAACTCAGCCACTTAAACTTCGGATTTAAAATTTTATTTTATATTCGCTCGAGTTTACCCTACCGATATTTGAATCATATCCCGCTGATCGGACGGCCCAATGGCGTTTCACTGCGCCCTGTGGCCGGAGCCCTGAAACATGGCACATCGCCGCGCCTTCTGGAAGAAAGACTAGTCGGAAGAAGAGAGCGAGAGCACGGCACGGAAGAGTCGCCGTCGCATCCGTCTGCTTCCTCTTGGCTCCCATCGCCCTTGATCATGATCGGAATCCGGTCGCCGTCTCGCTCCTTCCAGAACCTCCCTTCCATCGTCTCTCCTCCTCCCCCTGTCTTGACTTGGGCGGTTGGACTCCAAGCTCAAAGCTTTCGTCTTGATTTTTATACCCTCACTTGATCCATTGGCTCCATCCATGTCATGTCTCCGCCACAAAGCATCACTAGTTCTAGTCTACCACTTGCTTACTCAACAGCGATCGCCTCTCAGATCTCATCATCCACCGCCGGCCATGGCCGCCACGCCGAGTTCTGCGTGAGGGCTTCTCGTCGACGCCGAGCCGCTCTCCCCTCCCTCTTCCTCGACCGCCCCCACGCCGCATGGCCACTCCGAGGAGTCCTCCGACGACCTCGTCCTCCCCTACATCTCCCGCATGCTCATGGAGGAGGACATCGACGACAAGTTCTTCTACCAGTACCCCGACCACCCCGCCCTCCTCACCACCCAGCAGCCCTACGCCCAAATCCTTTCCGACACCACCACCTCCGACTCCGCCACCAACAACACCACCACCAACTCCACCGGCAACTTCTCCTCCCCCGACGCCCCCGCCTCGGACAACGCCACCTGGCCGTACTGTAAGTTCAAGGTAGCCCTTGTATGATTTTGGTGATTAATGACAAACATAGTTATTGACAATGTGATTAATGACAAACATAGTTATTGCCAATGTTTATTTTAAAGCAGTGCTTAATGACAAACCTCTAATATGCTTATTGATATGAGACTAATATGTTCATTGTGAAGATTGTTTTAGTCTCATCTTATTTAAAGGGAAATCATATATGAAAAGAATGAGTATGCAACTTTGAGGTATGTGCTCGGTATTCCACTCCTATTTATTAATGCATTTGTAATATGCAAGCACAAGCTAATAAGTTTTGCATTTATGCCATTCATATCATGTCATATTCATTTGGGCATAAACATTACCGCACTGTTCATATTTTGCTCTTGGGACTTTAGATACTCTTATCTTAGTTCGGCGCCAAATCTCTCATCCAAAATACTTTAGTCCAGCGCCAACTTGAATCTCTTGGTTGAACTTCTCAGACCCATCTATGACGGACCGAACTTTCGGTCCGGCATACATGTGGCTTCAGCTAAGGCAAAAGTCTCAGAACCATACAACTATGACGGACCGATTTTTCGGTCCGGCATACACATACCTTTGACAAACCAAAATGTTCTTAACTTCCTATGTATGACGGATTGAATTTTTCAGTCCGGCATGAATGTGGTTTGCCTGTCTTTGGATCTTTGATCTTATATGACTATTCTTTAGTGATCCTTTGGTTGCTTCTTTCTAGACTTCACCATGCTTGATCATATTTGTGCATATAAGCTCACCATGAATGTTTCTATCATGCACAACCTTCGTGGAGTCTAATTTGGTTTAAATATTTATTTCGATCCATGTATCTTTGCATGTTTAATTCATTGGATCAATATATCTTCATGCCTTGATTTTAAGAGAGCTTATGATGGGTATTTGATAACTTGTGTTTTGGTGATTGAATTTGATTGTGATCAATTTGGATTTGGATGTTTGACACTTTTTCGGAAGTCCTTTCATGAGGAACGGACCGGTTTTAGTGCTTAGAATATGCACTGGATCATCCACTCAATCTAACAGCAAGTTTTCCTTTTGAGCCGGACCAAATTCTCTAAAACTCCCATGTATGACGGACCTAACTTTCGGTCCGGCATACATGTATGACGGACCAAAAAGTTCGGTCCGTCATACACATGCTTTTGACAGTATTTCGTATTTTGTATTTTTGAAGGCCTTCCCGTGCTCGAAAAAATAAAGTGTCTACATGAAAGTTGTAGAGAATTTCGAGACGAATCTTTTTCATGTTGACAACTTTTTCATTTGAGCAACCGAAAAAATTATAAAAATTCGAGAAGTGGACTGAATTTATATGTATGGGACGGACCAAAAGTTAGGTCCGTCATACACATGCTTTTGACAGGGTCTTGATATTTTGCATTTTTTAAGGGTCTTCTCGTGCTCAGAAAAATAAAGTGTCTATATGAAAGTTGTAGAGAATTCCGAGACGAATCTTTTTCATGTTGACAACTTTCTCATTTGAGCTACAGAAAAATTCATAAAAATTCTTGAAGTTGGCTGCTGTGTTGTGAAGGAAATATTTATGTTCTTTGGTACTGGAATTGTAAATATTTCAATGCACATGTCCTCCTCATTCATATTCATTCGTGTGCACATTATTAAGAAGATAGAATATTAATTGAGTAATTTAAATTGATTTGCCTTACAATTAATTTAAATAACTTTTGGTATTGTTCTTACTAAGTGAATGAATCAAATGCATATACATCTCAATGCACTTAGTAGGAGCATTTTTCTGTCAAGTGTTTCATATATATTGAGTTTCATTATCAAACACTTGTTGAGCTTAAAATTTAATGATTATCAAGTATATCCATGCAAATCTATTGAGCTTTTGGGACTAATGTCTTTCTTGAGATGCTTTGAAGAGAATTAGGTCCCAAGAGTATGTGTGATGACCAAGGTGTGATAAAGGATTGATTATTAAGTCAAGATCAACTAGATGAGGATTCACCAAGAGCTGAGGATGAGTCAAGATCGATTTGATGAGAGGATCATCGGGCGGATGATCGAATCAAAGTCGATAGGACGGAAGAGCCTCATGAGGTGATCAAGTCAAGGTTGACAAGACGAAGACTTCAACAATTATGAAGGTCATCATGCACAACACATCAAGTAAAAAGCATGAAGCTTAGAAGTGAACCTAAAGATGCTCAAGGCCAAGGTATGGCTAGTATAGGACTAAGAATGTTTCCTAGTCTTTCACTGGTCTTGGTGTTGGAGGAAAGACCAGATTGATAGGATAGTTGCCGTACTATCAAGAGGGGTCCGGATTGATTTTGATTGGACCGTTTCCAAGCTCTCGAGTGATGCACATTGAGTCTTCTTACCCCTAAGTGAGCCTAGTGAGGTGTCTTTGGGTGTTAGAAGTGTTTAGTAAAAGAGAGAAGTTAGTGCTGTCCAAAAATGTGAGGTTTTGGTTGTCTTTTGATTCCTTGTGAATTATGCACTCATCCTTTGGGATCTGGGTGCTGAGACCTTGCTATATGGATAGCCCTTGTTCTTAGCTTTCTATAGAGTCCAAGATCACCCAATTCCGAGTTCGGACGAGAAAGTTATAGCCGTTTTCGTGCAGGCTGTACATGCTGTGACGGACCAAAAATTAGGTCCGTCATACATGGGATTTTGCATAGGACCAGTCCGTGGCAAATGTAAATTCTCTGGTACTGTTCCCAACGGCTAGTTTTTGGTTCAAACGGCTAGTTTTGAGTGTGTTGGGTATTTATACCCCCTCCAGACTGCTGAGAACCAACTTTTGGCAACCCATTCATCATCTTTGAGCAGAAGGTGTGTGAGAGGAACTCCTATGTGTTAGGAGTGTCCAAGACACTAATCTTTTGAGTGTGATTAAGAGAATCCTAAGTAAGATTAGTGTGTGATCAAGAGTGTCCTGTGTGCATCTCTCTTGAGCTTGATCCGGTGTGATCAAATAAGCTTCGGGCTTGTTACTCTTGGTGCTTGAGAGCACCTAGACGGCTTGGAAGGCGTTGAGTACCGGTGATCTTCTCAAGCGAAGATTGTGAGAAGGCCCGGGTTGTGCAGTGTGCTAGCAAGACAAGAGACAAGGCCTGAGGAAGGTCTATCTACTCTTGGAGCTAGCAGCTTGTAAGAGGTTGGGGCTCACCTCACCGTTATGGTGGAAGAGTCACCCGAGTGGAGACGAGGCAAAGTGCTCGAGAGGGAGCCGGTCTTTGTGAGGAGCAAAGACTTGCCTCAACGTGGAGTAGGAGCGTGGCTCCGAACCACGGGATAAAAATCCTTGTGTCACTTGTGGTATTTCTTGTCTCCTTATGCATTGCTTTACTATATGATTATCTTTTATGCATAGTATGCTCTGTATGTGAATGTGAGCTCACTGCTAGTTGTGCCTTAGTCATGTGTTGACTTGTGAGAGCTAACTAGTTTATCTTGAGCTATTCATTCATTGTCATTTACCTTCCTAGAATTAATTTGCTTGCTGGTCACTTTAGAACTGCATACCTTAATTTAGTTAACTCTTGTTTTAGTGTGCTTATCCTACCTGCCATCATCTAGGATAATAACTTGTGTTCGAATATCAGTTTTCAGCTTCCGCATTACATTAAGATTTGGACACAAGTATAAAATTGGTTTAGAGATAAAAATTTGAAGAAGCCCAATTCACCCCCCCTCTTGGGCATCCGAGTCCTTACACGTACGACCCAACGGAACTCTCCCAGCTGCTCCAGTCCCCGCCATACCCCGACTTGGCCATGGGACTCGTGGCCTTGCTTCCTCCGACTTCCCACGACGATATCACCGGCTTGTTCTTGCCCGGAGACTTCGTCCCGATCTTGGGATTCAGCCTGAGCCGGCGCTCTACAAGGGCGCGACAAGCGATGGCAACTCATACGCCGACGCTACGGCCAGGCGGCGGCGAAGATGGCCATCCGAGTTTTGGCCCTCTTGAATGGCACGGATGAGGAGGAGCAGAGGCTAAGACCACCATCACCTTGCGGTGGCGATGGTGACCAGCGCGTTGGCCTCGGCCTTCTTCGATGGCGGACCGACGGCAACATGGACATGCTCAACTTGGCGTTCCTCAAGGGCATGGAGGAGGCCAACAAGTTCTGCCGACCAACAACACCTCCTCATCGACCTCGAGGCCACCTCCGAAAATTTCTTGCCCAGAGACAACAAGCGGTGGCGCCTTCACCATGGTCGAGTGAAGGAGGAGGAGGAGGTAGTGGATGGAACGTTGATGCTCGGAGGAAGCGCCGGTAGTAACAGGGGCCGCAAGACGAGCCACGACAGGGGACGACACGGAGGCCGAGACCGGCGGGAACAACAAGCCGATAATGCGGAGCGGGGAGGAATCTGGCGCCCGCGAGATGTTCGACGAAATAATGCTCCACAGTGCGAGACAATGGGATGGAGGACTGCGCGCCACGCCATGGGCGGCGAGGCCGAGAACGGCAAAGCAGGAAGGGATTAGGAAGGCGCGCGTGGGAGGTGGAGCGCTAGCGAAGCGGTCGACTGCCCACCACCGCTCGTCTGCATCGCGCGAGGCGGTAGCTACTGGCACGCCGGGCGTGAACGAGCTGTGAAGCAGATCAGCGCAAAGACTCCTCGTTGATGGGGGCGCCACGCAGAGGTGGCGCATTGTTTCGCCGAGGGACTGGAGGCGGCTTGCGCGCACGGGAGAGCAGTCTACCAATCACTCATGGCGAATCGGAGGGATCAGAGGATCGATATATATTAAACTAGCAATCAGAGGGGGGTGAATGATTGCGCGGAAGCTAAATCAAATTTTTGGTTATTTTGAAACACCCCAATTAACTGATTCGGATTCGACAAAAACAGAATAATGCACATTCACTAAAACAGTAATTCCTGAAGATCTAATCGTTAGATCGAAGTGAAATTTTAACGGTATCAACTAGACTCAACTTGCAAGCTAATCCAACAAAAATCAGTTGGATCGGAGCTACAGATGTAAAGTTATTTTCTTCGCCATTTTGCTGAAGCAGACACCAGATCAAATAAAAACAGATTGACACACGTTCACTAAAATAATAATTCTCGAAGATCTAACCGTTGGATTGATTTGAAATTTTAACGGAAGAAACTAGATTCAATTTCGAATTTAACACAATAAAAATCAACTCAATCGGATTTACGGATCTAGAGTTATTACCTTCGCAAGATGTAGCTTTTGCAGCAGACCGAACTCTGGATGAAAATCAACTATGCCGGACCGAAGATCTGCTGCTACGTCGGACGAAAGCGCCAGAATTTTTCAGCCTCCGCCAATCCTCACATCACCAGGACCTATGCTTGCATGCATGCAGCCACCAGAGATTTCTTGGCGCTTATCGGCCTTCAACCCAAAACATGCATGCATGCAAAGAAACAATCGATCTTCTAGTCGCTCCTTCTTCTGTCCGCCAGGAGCATCAGCCGCAGCCACAAAAACGCGATGCATGCAAGACCAATAATATCCAAGCTTCTCGTCGCATGCACCGAAGCAAGAACCTCTCCTTTGTAGTCTCCAAGGAATTCACGAGGACGCCGTTCAGGACCGAGTCGCCAAGACGTCAGCCGCCGTTTTCTAGTCGCTCACATACATGCGCCGCCACAGCCGCCGGGAGCAAAACAACTACGCATGAAAAACGTCCGAGCCAGCCGCCAAAAAAGCTCTCAATCTCATTGATTAGGTTTTTCAGTATTTTTATACAACTCAAAACCCTAACACATGCATGCATATCCACTTGACCCAATACACATGGCCCAATATATGCATACAACCCAAAATTCACACATGCACGCGTACGGCCCACCTGCCGCACTCACGTGACTAACCAGCCTTTGTGTGCACCGTTCTCTAGCCCGAACGTCCCGCATGACATCCTCAACCACCAAGACCTCGATTCCTCCCTGAACCTAGTTCTGAACCTCAGTTCCTCCATGAACCTAGTTCCGGTCCCGTCATCGACCACGTTCGCCCTCGAGCAACACCTGCACACGAATAAACAAACAACGCATCCGAGCACAAGTCCACGACTTGACTCAAAGTCAATCCATACAACCACTCACACGAGTGCATTGCATTAAGCAAAACCATTATGCTATCCCCAGCATAATCAAACGATCATTTGAGCACAAGTCCACGACTTGCCTCAAAAACAGTCCATGCAACCACTCACATGAGTGCATTGCATCAAGCAAAGTCCATCATGCTATCACCAGCATAATTATCATATCAACATAGCACATGCACAAGCACCACACATGCTATAATCAAAATCACTTTACAATGCCAATTTCACCATTCAATCAATTTTTCATCACATGATCTCACAATCTCCTCCTTGATGAAAACATTGGCAACACCATTTGGAAACGAACATTGGCATTCACCTCACATTGGCAACACTATTTTTAAAAGAAGTAAAATGACCAAAAGACAAAAAGGAAAATCTCCCCTCTACAAAGAAGAACAAAAATCTCCCCCTACCTAAAAAGAAATCTCCCCCTATGTCAAAAAGAAACTCCCCCTAACAGAAAGAAGAAAAAATGTGTGTGTGAATGTGCAATGTGTAACAAAAAATTCTCCCTTTGATTCCAAAATTCTCCAAACTTCTCCCCCTTTGACAATGGATTCATCAAGAAAGCAAAAAGAGGACACAAGAGAAACTTCTCTCCCTTGATGCTGTTGTTTTCCCTTTTTTTTATGTACTGAGCATTATAAGTTATGTACAAATGTAACAAATTCATCACCAAGCCATGCTAACAAAAGTACTTGCACCCTCAAATCTATACATAAACAATGTAGAGTAAGCATAAATAGAAATCAAGTACTATTAACGATTCGTTGCATGGCATGATCTCCCTTTCTCAACAATCTTAAAACCTGAAAACATTGAATTTTTGTGCACTTTATTTGTGCTTTGAAAAACTGATTCATTACTTTGATTGCAACAATAATGATTGCAAGGAATTACATGCACCATCAGCCTTACTTTTCAACCATGCCAAGCAATCACAAGCTTGAGGTTTCATGGTTTCGGTCATACACAACCTCTTCCAAGTTCATATCAAAATGTAATGATAAGCAGTCTCGTAAAGAAGAAGTGCGATAGTACATAACCTTGTTCTTGCATTTATCAACAATCACTCTTTTAGCTTTAGCACTTAACTTTCATATTTAGCACTTTTTGAGCAGGATCAAGATAGCCAAGAAAGTTCAACCATGACAAGATTTAATTCAAGTTGTCATTCCATTTAAAAAGTCATGACATAAACTACACCATATATGTATACACATGAAGTTGCAAAGACCTTGTAACCTAAACATGGCTTCAAATGACATATGTGTATGAAATACAATGCTCAGTACTTTTACTGTTTTTTATTTTTTTTGTTTTTCATTTAAGAAACACACAAAATAACAAGCATGTTACACAATTATTACACGGTTTTTCACAAGCTCCCCCTCAAAACAACCATCTTAAAAAACTTCTTCAAAATTGTCACTTGAAGGGAATAAACTTTAAAAACAAACGGCTTGAAAGAACAACCCTCCCAAAAGCAACAGAAAAAGACTTTGACAAAAAATCCAATAACTCCCCCTCAAATGGATAACCAATGAGATCAACAGAGAGGAGATGATGATATACATGTGCTTGAGTTATCATGGTATGTTCAATTAAGCATAAGCATGAATCATGATAAGTGAATTCAAAGCATGAAAGGCATGATATAAAATATAACATTATTGAACATACCAGAGAATACATATGAGCATATGAACAAGAAGTCTCATCTCATGTCACAATTAAATATCTGTGAATGTAAAAGACATGAGTATATAAGATAGCTCACAAAATGGATGAAGAATTATTGCACATGCCTCTTGAAAACCATCTCAAGGGTGAGAACCATCCAAGTCTTGATCCCATCTTGCAAAAGACCAAGATCCACTAAGCTTCTGTTATCCAACCCGCATCTGAAAAACCTACATAGCACGAGAAGATGTCGAGGCCTCGGTACTGGGGTTAGAAATAAAGCATTTGGGAATCCAGTACTGAGACATACGACGAGTAGGTACAACACGAGTATTCTTGTACACAAAATCAGATTTGCTTTTTTCCGTGTTTCTTGCAACAAAAGATATTTGCATCACCCTAGGCACAAAATGAGGAGTGAAATGTGCCTTCCTGAAATTAGACCTAGCCTTAGCCTTTTCTTTCTTTTATTGTTTGGCTAGCCTAAAGCAAAAATCTACTAAGTGTCCATCTCTACCACAATGAGTGCAAGTGTACTTAACATGATGTTTAGCATTAGAAACAGAAGTAGCTTTTGCATTCATCATAGTAGAAGATAACACACTAGCAGACTTGAAAACAGTTTTCTTAGGCCCATTGACAATTTTAAATTTTTCCACTTTCAAGTGTCTTAACAACAGTGGGAGCATGTAATTTATGATGAGCATAAGAATCAAAATCTAAACCTTTGTGATGAGTACTGACTTTTGATTGATCCAAAATCATGTTTAGGTTTTTCTTTCCTGAAGTGAACCGTTCTAAAGATTTTTCCAAGTAATCAACCTTTCGAGAAAGAGTTAAACAGTTATTACGGGCGTCCACTTTTTTCTTTCTCGCTTGCGACAAGTTGAGCATGAAAGAACCTCATGTGTGAGCAAATCATTGGTCATTTGAGAAACTCTACCATTAGCATCATTCAACTTCAATTCAAGTGTGGAGCATTTAGAACATGGAGTTGAATCATGCAAATCAACGATAGAACAACTAACATGTTTAACAAGTTTCTCATTTTTATACTTTTCAGCATTAATTTGCTCTAACAAGCTAACATGTTCTTTCCTAAGCAAAGTAAGCTCATTGTAAATTAAGTCACATGATTTGCAAGCATCATCATCGAGAATCAAAGATTTAAGTCTAGCAATTTCAGCATTCAAAGATTCCACAAGAACATCATGTTTCTTAATTTTCTTGTCACGTTTGTCAAGCAATTTTTCAAGACGAACAACAGCAATAGTTAATTCATCGTAGGAAGGTTCTACCTCATTGCAGTCGCTGTCATGATCGTCCTCGGTGAAGTTTACATCACTCCTAGTCGTGAGACACAATCCTGTCAAATCATGCTTGCTTGGAGTTGCATCGTCCTCGCTGCTCTCCGAATCCACATCGCTCAAATTCACTTGTTCAAGAGCTGAAAGAACCTGATGAACAACCTTTTTGTTGATGAAGCTCTTTTTCTTTCTATTGCTTGGAGAGAACTTCTTCTTCTCTTTTCTTTTGTCATTGTCCTCCTCTCTTGATGCTTTTCCTGTAAGTTTAGGACAATTTGAACGAATATGGTTGAAATCACCACACTCGTAGCATCTTGGAGGTCACCACTAAAACAAAATTTTGTTTAGGCTTTGAAAATTTCTAACTTTTTTTAAAAAAAACTTTGAAAATTTTTTTTTCCTTTAAAATTTCAAAAAGTTAAATTTTTTATTTTCAATAAAATTTCAAAATTAAAATTTAAAAATTTAAAAAAAAAAGGGAAAACCCTTTTTAAAATTTTTTTATTTTTATTTTAAAACCCAAACAACCCTTCCAAAATTTTCCCTTTTTCAAAAGGTTTTTCAAAAAAAAATTTAAAAAATTTAAAATTGTATTTAAAATAAATTTTAAAAAAACCTTAAGAAAACTCAAAAAAAGAAAAACTAAAAAATTTAATTTCCCTTTTAAATTAAAAAACCAAAAAATTTAAAAGTCTTGAAGTTAAAAAATTTGTTTCAAACAAATGAAAATAAAAAAATTTTTCAAAATAAACTTTTAAATTTTTTTTTGGGGAAAACAAAAAAAAAGATTTTCCCATTATTAAATTTTCAAAAAACTTAAAAAATCAAAAAAATTTTCCAAGCCCTTGAAAAATTTAAAAACCACCTTGAAAAAAACCAAAAAAGAAAAGGAAAACCAAAAAAAAAATTCAAAGGAAACCAATTAGGGAAAACAAATTTGATTTTCTTGAAAGATCATAAGTAATTGAAAAAACAAACCGGGTGTTTCAAAAGGGCCCCAAAGGCAAAAAAATAAAATTTTTGAAATAGAAATTAGCTTTTTTTTGTTTTACTAAAAAAAAATTTTTCTAACAAAAGGATGAAAAATTGAAAGGTTTGAAAACCACTTTTTTTAAATCAGTTTAAAAAATTTAAAGCCAAAAAAAAATTTTCTTAACGGGTTTTTGGGAAAAAACTAAAAAGGGATTCAGGCTTGAAAATTTTAGATTTTTTTTCCAAAACCCAAAAACCAAGTAAAACGAAAAAATTCTTTTTAACCCAATTTTTTTTTCCCGGTTTGGGTTTTCTTCAACCCAAAAGAGAAAATTTACCTTAGCCATTTTTTTAAAAATTGGCTAAAAACCCGGAGTTTTTCTTTGAAAAATTAGCCCTTTTAAAAGTTTTCTCATTCTCACATTCTACAAAGCTTTAAAAGTTTTTTATTAACAAGTTTCAAGGAAGTTTTCATTTAATAAAGATTTCCCAAAACAATTTTTAAAAACTTTCCTTTAAAATTAAAAAAAATTTTTAAATTTTTTAGGTTTTTTCCAAAGTCATGAATCTCTCTTTCTCATTCTCACATTCTACAAAGCTTTATTAAAACGAGAAGAGAGTAGTGCCAAGTCTTCTTCAGATAGCAAACCATGCAAGTAATCCTCATGGCCACATTATCAAAATCACGAGCAATTTACCTCTTGCTGCAGGCGCAATTCTAGATGAGCAGCATCACCAAATAATGTGACAATGGCCGTAGCAGCACTCAATATTCAAAAGGATCGATCACACGTAAGCTGAGTTTCTTTTTTTTGTTTGGTTTTTTCTTTCTTGCAGAAGGAAAACCCTGGGCCCCCAAAATAAAGTTTTTCCAAAATTCTTGAAAAAAACCCTTCTTTTTTTCAAAGTCTTTGGGCCCGTTTAGGAAAAAAAGGGGGACCTTTAATTTTTTAAATCCCCAAAACGAAAGACGGGGGCCCAAAATTTTTTACTCCACCAAAAAGCTTTTAAAAAGAGGAAAAAAAAATTTCCCCGGGAGAAAAGGGCAGATCTTTTCATTTAAAACCCCACATTTATTTGTGAGTTTTTGGGCCATCCCAAATTTTAAATTTTTTAACTTATTTAAAAAAATTTGAACCCCAAAGGGAAAATTTTTGGGAAAAAGGGGGGCTTTTTTGGGGAAAAAAAACCGGGTAAAGGGCCCAAAAAAATTTTTTGGTTTTTTTTAAAAAATAAAAAGAACCAAAGGGGGGGGGGAAAAAAAAATTTTTTTAATTTTCCCCCTTTCCAAAAAAAAAAAATGAGAAAATTTTAAAAATTTTTATTAAAAAAAGGGAGACAAACGGAAAAAAATTTTTTTAAATTAAAATTTTTTTTTGGAAAAATTTTTGGTTTTGGGTAATAAATAAGGAAAATGGAAAGGGGGAAAATTTTTTTTTTTTGGTTTAAAAACCGGGGAAAATTAAAGAAAATAAAATTTTTGGAACAACCCCCGGAAAGTAAAAAAAGGAAAAATTAAATTTTAAAAATAAAAAAAAATTTGGAAAACGAGAAAAACTTTTTGGGATAAAATATTTTTGGGAAAAGAGGCCAAATGGAAAAATTTAGGGAAAAAGAAAAAAGAAAAATTTTAGGAAAGAAACCCTTTTTGGGGTTAAAACGCCCAAAAAAATTTTTAAAAATTCGGGACAAATTTAAACAAATGGCCTATTTGTTTAAAAACCGGGGGGAAAAGCCAGAAAAGGGGTTTTCTAATTTTTTAATTGGGAAAATTGAAAAGTTTTCATTGATTAAACTTTGTTTTTGGGCCGGAAAAAGGTTTAGAAAACTTTTAAAAATTTTTGGGGGTAATTTAAGGTTTTTTAAAGAAAATTTTTTTTTTAAAACGGGGTTTTTCTTTTTTGCAAAAAAATTTTTAAAAAAATTTTTTGGGAAAAATAGGGTTTTTGCTTTTTAAAAAAAATTTTTTTGCCTTTTTTTGGGGTTTTTTTGACCCCAAAAAGGGAAAAATGAAAATTTTAAATTTTTTTTTTAAAAAAAATTATTTTTTAAAATTTTTTGGGAAAAAAAAAAAAAATTTTTTTAAAAAAATTTTGAAAAATTTTAAAAAACCAATTTTTTCCCAAACAAAAAATTAAAGGTCAAAAAAAATTTTTAAAATTTTTAAAAAAATTTTTTTGGGGTTTTTTTTTTTTAAAAAATTTTTTTTTTCAAAAGGGTTTTTTTTAAAAAATTTGTTTAAAAAAAAAAAAAAAATTTTTTCAGGACAAACCCCAAAATTTTTAAAAAATTTTTCCCCTTTTATTTTTAAAAAAATATAAAAAAAAAATTTAAAATTTTAAAAAACAAAATTAAAAATTTTTAAAAGGGGGAAAATTTTAAAAAAAAAAAAATTTTTTAAAGGGAAAAGGGGGTTAAAATTTTTTTCCCCCCCAAAAAAAATGTCCCAAAAATTTTATTTTAATTTAAATTTTTCCCCCAAAAATTTTTAAAAATTTTTTATTTAAAAATTTTTCCCCTCCCGAACAGGGGGCCACCGTGGGGAGGGCCTGACGGACCCCCCTTTTCCTAAAAAAAGGGGAGGGCCCAGGGTTTAAATTTTTGGAAATTTTTTCCCCTAAAAGGCCAAAGGAACCCCCCCCCTTTGAAACCCCCTCCCTCCCTTCCCCCCCCCCCGGGCCCATTGGAAACCCAAAGGCCTAAATTTGGGAAATTTTTTTAAAAACCCAAGGGAAACGTTTTCCTAAGTTTTTTAAACTTTAAAAAGGGAGAAAAAAATGGAAGGGTTTCTAAAGGTTTCTTTGGGACCTTTTTCGGATTAATTTAAATTTCGAACCCGAAATTTTTTAAAAACCCCATTTTTGGGTTTTTTAAGTCGCTCCCCGGGTTGAATTTTCAAAAATCCCCAAAAACCCCCCAAAATTTTCCCCGGGGTTTTGGGCTTTAAAATTTTGGGGTTTTTTAATTTTTATAAAAAAATTTAAATTATTACTTTTTAATAAAATTTAAAAATTTTTTAAAAATTAAAGTTAAATTTTAATCCCAAATTTTTTTTTTGGTTTTTCAAAATTTTTAAAATTTTTAAAAGAATTAATCAAATTTTATTTTTCCCAAAACTTTTTTTGTTTTATTGACAAATTTAAGTTATTTTTTAAAAATTTTTGGGAAAAATTTTTTATTTTCAAAATTTTTGCTTTAAATTTTATTTTTAAAATTTTAAAATTTTTTTTAAAATTTTGTTAATTTGGAAGGGACATTTTCGAAAATTTTCTAAAAATTTTGTAAAAACCAAAACCCCCTAAATTAAAGAACAAACAAAATTTTAAAATTTTAATAATTTTGCCGGGGATGAAAAAATTTTTGGAAATTTTATTTTTTTAACCTTCTTTTAAAAAGGTTTTTTTAAAAAACAAATATTTTTTAAAGTTTAAAAAATGAAATTTTGAAAAAAATTTTACCCAAAAAAAGGAAGTTTAAATTTTTCTTTCCTGTTTTAAGAAATTTTGAAAATTTTTTAAAACTTTTTTTGGGAAAAATTTTTTTTAATTTGGGGGTTTAAAAATTTTTTTTTTTCTGCGGGCCTTTTTTAATTTCCCAAATTTAAAAAATTTAAAAGGTTTTTTGGGGAAAAATTTTAAAAAGGGAGGGCCCAAAGGGGTCGAATTCCCCCTTTGGGCCCATTTTCCCCGCAACTTTTAATTTTCCCTTTCCAAAAATTTCTTTAAATTTGGTTTTTCCCCTCTTTCTTTGACTTTTTTAAGGGAAAAATTAAAACCCAAAGTTTTGTTTAAATTTAAAAAAACGTCCAAATTTGGGGTCCCGTATTTTTAAAGTTTTGTTTAAAAAAGGGTTCAAAAAGGTGGGAAAACCCAATTTCCCAACCCTTTATGAAAAAAAATTTCCCTTTTGGCGGGCTTTTGAAAAAAGGGGCCTTTGGAGAAAATTTAATGTTTCCTCTTTCCCCCTTTTGGGAAAAGAAGTAGAAATTTTTAAAGGGCCTTTTTAAAAACCCCTTTTTTTTTCCCAAACCAATTTTTAAAAAAAAAAAAATTTTAAATTTCCCTTTTGGCCCTTTTACAAAAAATTTGGGATCGGGTTTTGGAGCCCTTTTGTTTTGTTTTTTTAAAAGTTTTAAGGAAATCCCAAAATTTTGGGATTTGCCAGTTTATTTTAAAGCAAATTTTAAAAAATTAAAAGCTTGGAAAATGAAATTTGGGTTTTGGGATTTTTGCAAATTTAAAAGGTATTTATTAAAAGGGAAACAACTTTAAAATTTTTTAATTTTAAAACCCATTTGTAAAAGGCCAAAGCAAATTTTATAAAGGCCAAAAATATGGGCTTTATTTGGGCTAAAAATTTTCCCTACCTTGGGTTTAGGGAACCCTTTTTTAGGGCCCGGGCCAAATAAAAAACCCCAGGGCAAATTTTTTGGGTTCCCTTTGGGGGTTTTGGGGGGAATGTAAAAAAGTGGGGAAAATTTAAGGGGGGTTTTAACCTTTTTGACTTTTATTTTTTTTTTTTCCCTTTTCTTTACCTTACCAAAAAATTTCCCAAATTTAGGTTTTAGGGTGAATCGTAAATTTTTTTTCTTTTGGGATTTTGTTTTGGGTTTCTTTGGTTTTTTGGTTCTTTTTTAGGGCTTTTTTTGGTATTTTGTGTTTATTTCCCCCCAAAAAATTTCCAAAATTTAAAAATTTTGGGGAATTTTTGGGGAAAATTTTTAGACCAAGCCTTCTGTTTTAAAGGATTAATAATTTTGCCATTTTGGGCCCTTTTGGGTTTGGGAAACCCTTTTTTTTGGGAATTTAAAGGGTGGAAAAGGTGATTTTCACCCGGAGGGCCTTTTTGAGGGCCGGAGGGGCAAGAAAGGGGTTTTCCCTCTTAAGGATTTTTGGGGGGGCCACCCAAATTTTAAAACCCAAGCGGGCCCCTTTGTCCCGGTTTTGTGAGGACCAAAATTGCCCAACTTTTGCGGGCCCTAAAATTTTGGGGGTGGTTTTTGTTTTTGAAAAAAATTGAAATCTGTTGGGAAAATTTAGCCCGAAAATTTTAAAACGAAAAGGGACAAAAAGTTCCCAAAATTTTGGCCGTTTATTTAAAAATCTTTTGAAAGGGTTTAAAATTTTGGGAAAAACCCGGGAAAAAAGGTTTTAAAAAATTAAGATTTGGGAAAGGGAAAATTTTTAAAAATTTAAACCTTTTCCCCCGGGGTCGGGTTTTCCCAAAAAAGGGGGCCGCCCCGGGAAAAATTATTTTTCTTTTTAAAAAATTGTTTTCAAGAAATTTATTTAAACACCCCTTTAGGGAAAAAGTAAAGAGGTAATTTTTAAAACCCAAAAATTTTCCCTTGAAACCCAAGGGGACAAATAAAAAATCCGCCTTTGGAAAGGGCCCTTTTTAAAAAAGGGAAATTTTAAAAAATTTTCTAAAAAATTTAAAAATTTTAAGAAAAAATTTTTTGAAAACCCCCTTTTTTAAGGTTGGTGGGGAAAGTAGTGGAGACCAATTGGGGAAAAATTTTGAAAACCAAGAGGCCCACCCAGGGGAAACAAACCCGGAAAATCCCGGGAAATGGCGGGACAAAAAGGGTTAAAGCAAGGGTTAACCCAAATAAAATTAAAGAAACAAAAAACCCCTGGGAGGGAACCCAGAAAAACCTGATGCCCGCCTTTGCTTTGGGGATCCGGGAAACCCGGGGTAAAATTTGGGGGCCGGGTTTCCTTTTTGGGGCCCCAGGGCCCCAGGGCCCCGAGCCCCGGAGCCGGGGTTTTTCCCTTTTGGGAATTTTAAATAAAAAAAAGAATTTTGGGCCAAAATAAATTTTGGTTTTTTGAAACCCCTTAAATTTGACCAGGGACATGATTGCAGTAGAAGAAAGGAGTGAGAGATCAAATTGGTGGCCTGGAGGCCCTAAACCGAAGCTAGGGAAATCTCAAACAAATCAAATCTGGATAGACTGAGAGATCAACCATGCTGACTGAACAGAGCACGACGGAGAGGCATGGACTGTTGTGAATCTGGAATCCTGCACACAAATCTGGATCGAAGAGAAAATCAAACCCTTGATGGTGAAAGAAAGAGGGGAGAGGCCGCTAGCGATCGAGATGTGTTATTTGTCCAAGTGTACATCGATCTTATCTTCCGCGTAGTAAGTAGCATGCATCTCTGGTCTGCTCTGGTGATATCATGTCATGTACGGCAACCTAGCTAGCTAGCTAGCTAGTATACGTTGCTGATGCGAACAGGCGATGCGTACGTGTGGATCATGGCTAACCACCGCACGGAATCAATTCAAAGAGTGTAGTCGTCAGCAGAACAAACCGCTCCGTCGAGAGATCGAAGAAAAAGAAAGCGAAAAGGAGTCGACGATCGATTTATATATATATATATATATATTCAATTCATCTGTCTTTGAAACGAACAGCAGCAGGAGCTGCATGCAGCGTATATACGATAGCTTGACGCATGGCGCAGCCTGATTGGTCAGCAGTCATATCGACAATTAGGATCGAACAAGCTAATTAAGTCGCCGGCGCAGAAGTCGCAGATCAGATGGTGTCATGAATCGCCTCAATCGTGGCCAATTCGCATCTACATACGCATGCATGTTTAGCTCATTTGCAACTGTAATCTGTCTTGACTACTGAGCTAGCTACGAAAAGGATTCACCTGACCCACTGGCTCATGCTATAGTTGATGCAGAGTGCATGACTTGTTCATGTGTGATCTGGAACTTGCCTATCGTGTTCTGTCGGAATTTGCATGGTTTGGATGTAAATGTGAGCAATGTCTAATCGGATTGGATCCAATACCATACCAAGTTCTTTTCTAAAAGTTTCAAAAAAATTAAACCTATTTTGATTGCTTAATGCAATCTTTGAAACCAATAAAATCTATGTCATATGCACAAAAGAAAAAACGAAAGTGACAAAATTGTCGAGGCTAGGACTCTCAAGCCTTATTTGGCGCTTAGACCAACTCAGCCACTTGAACTTCGGATTTTAAAATTATATTTTTATATTCGCTCAGTGTTTACCCTTAAATTCCGAGATTTCACCGAAGTTGCTCCGAGACGTCTCCCGAAACCGATATTTGAATCGTATCCTGCCCGATCGGACGGCCCAATGACGTTCTGCGCGCCACGCGGCGGCCGGAGCCCCCGAAACATGGCACACCGCCGCCGCACCGCGCTGGAAGAAAGACTAGTCGGAAGAGAACGAGAGCGCGGCACGGAAGAGCCGCCGTCGCATCCCGTCTGCTTCCTCTTCGGCTCCCGTCGCCGCAGTCGCAGTCGGAATCCGGTCGCCGTCTCGCTCCTTCCAGGAACCTCCCCTTCCATCGTCTCTCCTCCTCCCTCCTGTGCTGACTTGGACAGTTGGACTCCAAGCTCAAAGCTTTCGTCTTGATTTTTATACCCTCCGCTGATCCATTGGTTCCATCCATGTCTCCCGCCACAAAGCATCACTAGTTCTAGTCTACCACTGCTTATTCAACAGCGATCGCCCGCCTCAGATCTCATCATCCACCGCCGGCCATGGCCGCCACGCCGGAGGAGTTCCTGCGTGAGGTCTTCCTCGTCGACGCCGAGCCGCTCTCCCCCTCCCTCTTCCTCGACCTGCCCCCCACGCCGCCTGGCCACGCCGAGGAGTCCTCCGACGATTTCGTCCTCCCCTACATCTCCCGCATGCTCATGGAGGAGGACATCGACGACAAGTTCTTCTACCAGTACCCCGATCACCCCGCCCTCCTCACCACCCAGCAGCCCTACGCCCAAATCCTTTCCGACACCACCACCACCACCTCCGACTCCGCCACCAACAACACCACCACCAACTCCACCGGCAACTTCTCCTCCCCCGACGCCCCCACCTCGGACAACGCCACCTGGCCGTACGACCCAACAGAACTCTCCCAGCTGCTCCAGTCCCCGCCATACCCCGACATAGCCATGGGACTCGGTGGCCTTGCCTCCTCCGACTTCCCCGCCGACGATATCACCAACTTGTTCCTGCCCGGAGACGTCGTCCCCAGCGCGGGATTCCAGCACAGTCCGCCGCTCTACAAGGGCGCGGCCGACGATGGCAGCTCATACTTCGCCGGCGCCGGCCAGAACGGCGGCAGCACGGCCATCCAGAGTTCGTCCCTCTTGGATGGCATGGATAAGGAGGAGCAGGAGGCTACGACAACCATCACCTTGCCCGCTGGCGATGGTGACCAGGCCGCCCTGGCCTCGGCCTTCTTCAGTGGCCAGACCCACGGCAACATGGACATGCTCAACTTGGCGTTCCTCAAGGGCATGGAGGAGGCCAACAAGTTCCTGCCGACCAACAACACCCTCCTCATCGACCTCGAGGCCACCTCCGAAAATTTCTTGCCCAGAGACACCAAGCCGGTGAGCGCCTTCACAGCCGGTCGAGTGAAGGAGGAGGAGGAGGTAGTGGATGGAACGTTGATGCTCGGAGGAAGCGCCGGTAGTAACAGGGGCCGCAAGAACAGGCACGACGGGGACGACCTGGAGGCTGAGACCGGCAGGAACAGCAAGCTGATAATGCCGGAGCAGGAGGAAACTGGCGCCCGCGAGATGTTCGACGAAATAATGCTCCACGGGTACGAGATAATCATGAAGGGGATGGAGGACCTGCGCATTGCCATGGGCAGCGAGGCTGAGAAGAACAGCAGGAAGGGGATTAGGAAGGCGGCGCGTGGGAGGTGGAGTGCTAGCGAGGTGGTCGACCTGCCCACCCTGCTCATCCACTGCGCGCAGGCGGTGGCCACGGGCGACCGCCGGAGCGCGAACGAGCTGCTGAAGCAGATCAAGCAGCACTCCTCGTTGATGGGGGACGCCACGCAGAGGCTGGCGCATTGTTTCGCCGAGGGACTGGAGGCGCGGCTTGCAGGCACGGGGAGCCAGGTCTACCAATCGCTCATGGCGAAGCGCACCTCGGTCGTGGAGCATCTCAAGGCCTACAAGCTGTTCATGGCAGCCTGCTGCTTCAAGAAGGTGAATATCGTATTCTCCATCTTGACCATCTACCATGCCGTGGCGGGGAAGAGCCGCCTGCACATCGTGGATTACGGTGTGCAATATGGCTTCCAGTGGCCAGGCTTGCTGCAGTGGCTGGCGGCTAGGGAAGGCGGGCCGCCGGAGGTGAGGCTCACCGGCATTGACCTCCCACAGCCCGGCTTCCGCCCAGCCTACCAGATCGAGGAGACAGGCCGGCGGCTCAGCAACTGTGCCCGCGAGTTCGGCGTGCCGTTCACGTTCCACAGTATTGCAGCAAAGTGGGAGACAGTCTGTGCCGAGGACCTCAACATCGACCCCGACGAGGTGCTTGTTGAGAATTGCCAGTCTTGTCTTGGCAACTTGATGGATGAGAGTGTTGTCTTGGACAGCCCAAGCCCCAGAGACGTGGTCCTCAACAACATTCGGAAGATGCGACCTGATGTGTTCATCCAGTGTGTTCCGAATGGCACGTACGGCGCGCCATTCTTTGTGACACGGTTCCGGGAAGCGCTCTTCTTTTACTCGGCGCATTTCGACATGCTCGACGCCACCATCCCCCGGGACAACGAGGTCCGGCTGCACATCGAGCGGGATATAATAGGGCGGTTTGCCCTGAATGTCATCGCCTGTGAGGGTGCAGACCGGGTGGATCGCCCCGAGACCTATAAGCAATGGCAGGTGCGGAACCACCGGGCGGGGCTGAGGCAGCTGCCGTTGAACCCAGAGGTTGTTAAGGTTGTGAAGGACAAGGTGAAGAACTACTACCACAAAGACTTTCTCATCGATGTCGATAACCGGTGGTTGCTGCAGGGGTGGAAGGGGCGGGTACTGCACGCCTTGTCGACATGGGTCGCTGAGGATAACAACTCCGCTGTTTAGCTCATAGTTACCGGATTCGCTGTAAATCCCGGTGAATTGCGAACCGGATTCATCTAACTCGAACCGGTTTAGGATACGGGGTTCGTGTTCAGAGTGCAAATTGGAAGAAAAAGTGGCAATTCGCGGATATCGGAATCCCGTACCGTAATTTGGACGAACCGGTATCTATGGTTTAGCTACTTCTCTTCACCCAATTCTAGAATCAGGATGTAGGGGAATTTTCTGGATATAGATGGTATTGGTATTGATAGCGGTCTGCTTTTCTATGTTGCCGGCATAAATCTATGGTCCAGCAGCTATGGCTCAGTGGACATCATTTGAAGATGGCTTAGACCGGTGGTGAATTTTTGTATGTTAGAAATAAGTATAGACACCGTCGTGTCTTGGAAGGTAAATTAGATGCTTAGATTTACATAGGATTTAGATAAGTTTTCGACATGTTGCTGCTGAGCTCTGATAATGTACAACAAAAATGTTTTCCCTAGTGTATGGCTGTATGCTCTTCTGTAGCTGACATGCAATTTTATGAACTACATGTTTTGACTTTTGATGTGTTAGAGATGTGTGTTTTATGAAGTTCACGTTCTATTGTAGCGTCAGCTTGTTGGCAACACTTCCCTTGCGGCTGGGAACAGTAAACAGATGCTTGTTTAAGCAAAAGTTGCACCAATTATTCAGAGTATTTGACGTGCGCATCTTCAGCTTTTGTTGTGATTATGTGCATGGAAAATTAAAGATGTGATGTTCCCCCCAGTTTCTCACAGGTTTCAGCTTCACAGGCAGTTTCTGCTGGATATTTTTCTTCTGTGTTTTCATAAGTGCAGCTAAGAGGTCAGTGGATTCGAGGTGGGTAGGTGTTTCTGCAATTTGGGACAAAGCTGACTGATACATGACATGAAGATGAAAGCCTGGAACTGATGATGATTTCTGAAGTAATTTTACGACCTTGTAAGTTTGCATTGATCCTAGAAAATATGTGATCATATAATTTTATCAAGCTCACAATGATAAATAGTTGTTACAAGAGGTACTTCTATGCATTTTTTTAAAAGCCGCACAACTATTAAAGCATAAAAGAAAGGTAAATAGTAACTACTTACCTCTTTCACTTGTTTGAAGATTTGTAGAACTTGTACTAGAGGGTGATTTATAGAAGCACTGCTCATTACGAGGGATTGATACATGAGAAAGATCTACAGTTCCAAATCTGCAAATTTTCTGTTTGTTAGTTAAATTTAGGTAATTTAGGTCAAGTGCTGCCATAACAACTTCCAGGAAGACGTTTTCTATCGGGTGGCCCCTCCCTTCCCCTCTGCGGCCCTAACTAAACCGCCGCCGCCAGGCCTTCCCCCTCCCTTCCCTGCCTCGCCGCCGCCGGAGCGTCTCGCCAAGAGGCTCGCGCGGGCGCAAGGAAGGTGGCGGTGGGGAGTTGCTCTTCCTCCATCCTCTGCGGCCGTCGTCCCCTCCCTCTGCGGCCGTTGTTGCCGGCGGGTCTCCCGGCCTTGGGAAGGTTGGATCCGCGGCTCGGTGGCCTGGATCTGGCTCCTCTCCGTCGGATCTGTGCTGTGGCGGGGGTGGGCCATTGTGTGGGTTTGGGGAGGGCTCTGCTCGTGCGGATGAAGGCCGCACGTGTTCTTCTGCGGTGGCTGCGCATGCGCGCGTCGCCGCGTCGCGATTGTTTGGCGGAATCGGTTGGCTTTGTGATGCGGCGGTGGCCCGGCTTAGCGCAGACTGTCGCTTCGATCGCACCCTAGGTGTTTCTAGGGTTCTGTAGCGGCGTCGGACGGCGGCTGCGCTCGCTAAGCTTGATGCTTTCATGGTGACTCCTTCTTGAGCAATGGTGAGGTTGGCGGTGTTTGGGCTAACGCCTTGGCGACTTTATTGGAGCCGCGATGGTGACAACCACAAGTGCCCTTGTCTTCCTTGAAGCGTCGTCGTCAACACCTCCACCTCACCGCCGGGCGGCGTGAGCGTCGTCTTTCCTCCGTGAGGCGTCGTCTGGGTGCTTCGCTTTGTCTGGTGGTGTCACGCCTTGTGGGTCGTTTCGTCACTCGTCGGCAAGTTTGGGTTGTCACCGGTGACTACTCTTCGCTTCAGCGTCTTCATCTCTTTCTAGCGTTGTTCATACATTTCTTTTGACCTATGTCATCTTAGCATCGATTCGCGGATTCGCTTTTCTTAGGCGACACAACTCATTTTTTAGATGCACTCTATGGACTAGATGATCGTGTGCCTATTGGCTAGCTCGCGAATCTGTCATCGTAGAGTCAAACATCTAAAAATTGTTTGTTTGGCCTTGAGAAGATGGCCGTTGCTATTGGTTAAGATTAAGTGGTATGGCGGCACTAGCTCGGAATGCAGGTGGTTGCAACACTGGGATCTCCGGTACTTCGACTTTAGGGAGAAATCCCTAGGTCTGACCTTAGTTGTTTGTGCCTGGCAATGGTCTTATTGAATGCATTGTTTTGTAGTCTGAGGATTTACTCTTCGAGGTGAAAACCTTTGGTCTGGCCTTCACTGGTTGGATCATGGCAATGGCGGTGCGTGTGCGTATCGAGTCCTTCTTAGAGGCGTTGTCATTGGAGAGTTTTTATCGCGGTTCAAGTGTTGCTATGATGGTGGATAGCCTTGAAGACAATATTGCGTGATGTAGTTTACCGCGACGGTCCCTTTGTCTTTTGTGTGTGTGTGTTTGGCTGTGTACACCTTAGCTGTGTAGAGACCGGGAGTCTTCTTAGTATAATTGTATCACCTTGATGTAATTTACTAAGATTAATAAAAGCTTCTTTTATCGAAAAAATCTAGGATTTTACTGTAGACACTGAGTTTTCGAAGCAAACTATAGTTGTACCGGCTAATTAAATTTGTGCTCTAGGGTAAGATGCTTATTGGTTGCCTGCCTTTCTCTATAGTTTCATGTCACAAATTCACACTACATATTTGTGTGGTGTTCATTTGTTACTTGCAGATTTGAGTTGCCACTAATTTGGTCCATCAGTCCATGCGCGGCGCAGGATGAAAACACGGGACTGAACCTGTAATTACAAGGCTAATTAACTCACGCTCAAGATTTGAAGTAGGTACAGTTTGGTCTGTCTCGTGCCTTTTACGCTCCCTTTCGATCTTTCAGGTTATATGCAACAAAATCGTAAGTGTATAAGGGGTAATTATGCGCAAAGAATAAACCAGAATCTAGTAGTAACAGGCGTAGTGTATTGTATTATTTGAATGTTGTGTTTTCTTTTTGCCAAAAGACATGATAGTTCTTTCACTTTGGGGGAAAGGAAATCATGCCTGTTACTCTGTTTTTCAATATAACTAGTCATGTGTCTGTGCGTTGCAACGAAATCTCAATTTGTGACAAAAATTTATTTGCAAAAAGCACTAACTTTGTCTGAATAATACCGTTCAATCTGAATGTACAATGATTGAAACTCAATTTGTGACAAAAAAATTTATTTGCAAAGAGCACTAACAGTGACAAATATAAGTAGTTAAAGAGCAGTGGCAAAGGTGGGTAATTAAAGAGCAGTGGTAAAGGTGAGTAATTTTGATGAAGTGACGCGGAAAAAATTCTTGCTTTATATAGTAGAAATTACGTAGGATAGCCACTATACTACATTTAGGAATGCAAGTTCATTCCTGTAGCCACTGAGAAAGATATTTCTGAAAGAAAGATAAAACTATGAGAAGTTAGTTATGGTACCAACTTGTAAGCCAGAATTATATTCTCTGCTAGGGGAATTATGCATTGTATTCAACTTTCTGCATGTACGTAATTCAGATTAGATGAACTGAAAACATGCACTGCATACAACAAAGCTGTGATCCAACTTCGTATCCTAGTTTGACGGCATCTCCTTGGATGTGGACAAGAACAAGTTGATTAGCTCCTCTCGATCTTCCTCCCTAGGAGCCTGCCTGACTGGGACGGTCAAATGGCAACAAAGATGGGATTTGCCACAATCTTGTCCTTGGACTAGTTGTTCGATTAACTCCTAGACAGTAGCAGAATTTGTCCTGCTCTGCTTGTACACCGCGCGCGACAGAAATACTATGAAATGGACAAGCATTAACCTCGTTCTACCAGTGCAATTAACTATATATCGATGTTGATCGTTGTTGCCAGCATATGACGATTCATTCATGCTTGGTGAGGCGTCGCCATCGGATGAATATGCAGATCGTTGCTTCTGTTTTTTCGGGACGATATGCTTATGTTGCAACGCTACTATAATAGTCCTCCACCCTGGGACACAGAGGCGTATCCAGAAAATTAAAAAAAGTAGGGCTATGACTAAGACATTAAAAACCTAACAAGCCAACCATATTCAAAGTTTGCAAATATTTGTTTAACAGTCACATATAATGTAAGTGCGTAACAATACAAAGGATAAGATAATTGAGAGACTGCTACATTTGTACTGGATTGTTTTATTGGGTCTATTTAAGAGGGGGTATAAGAGGTTTGCTGGGTCACGGGTGGAGCTTCAGCCTATCCGTGCTCCGGCTACAGATACGCCACTGCTGGGACAGACTGACTGAGAAAGAGAAATTACGGGACAAGTACCGCTGGCGAGTCGCGGCTGCATTTGGCTCTTGTCTTGTGTCGTCTCCTCTGTCAGCTCCCAAAGCCGCCGCTCCTTCCCGGGATCTTCCTTTCCCTCCAATTCCTTCTTACATCCTTAAAAAGCTTAGCTTTAGGAGCGTCTCCCGTGGCAGGGAGGAGCCGATTGCATGCACATTATGGGATTACTTCTGAATTACGGGTTCCATTTCAGGCACTTGATCAGGTCCGGAAGATGCGGCCGGAAGACGCGTCCACCCACGGCATTGTGAATGGTCCAACCAGAGATGGGCGTTGTACTGGGTTGGGCCAACCTGGAATAGGCCCATCAGGCCACTTGTCTAAACCTCACTGTGCATATGTTTGAGCAGGATGAGTTAAAAGACATCATCTAAATTTCAACTGGCAACTGTTGTTGTAGAGTCAGATGTGTGCTAGGCACTTCTTTGCCTCTTGGGTATCAGATGCCTTTTTAAGCATTGAATTTGCTGCGCCCACCTTTCTTTCTTGTAACTGTGTCGTTGTTTTATACATCGTCAGTCAACCCTTGAAACATTTAGGATATATTCTAATATGAACTTGCAGCTTTCTGATCAAAATAAAATGTTTCAATTAAACTTGTGTCCATATGGTGAGATGCTTATTGCTCGCCTTAAAATGTTTCTGCATGGATACTACAACGTTGTTTAGTTGTCATAGCTCGATATGAGTGGTCTATTGCAATTTATACTCCATTAACAACACAGAGTTTCTTTTATTCTGACAGTTTTGCAGAATCAGTTTCAACCATGTTATGAAATTTAATTACCTTTAAAGTCGACAGTTTGTCGTACGTGGTGGCTACACGTACAAGTTGCTCTTTCAACGAGCATTGTTTGCTGAATTTTTTGTGTTATATGTGGAGCATGTCAAATATCCATGATATGAGCTCTTTGCTATCTATCAAACGCCACATGTGATGTTTTGGTTTATACTATTTGATGATTGAGCATTTGTTTCAAAAGGTCAGCTGCACAAACTCAGACTTAACTAGGGTTATGAATTATTAAAGACCAGATTACTTCATCTATTTTGTTGATAGCTGTGTATTTAGATTGATTGTTCCAGTCTTTCTCACTACCTATAGGTGGGTTGCACAATTTTTCTTCGTAAGAAGTGTTTAGATTGGCTATTCTAGTCTTTCCTAATCAATAAGTTATTTGGACTTTTCAGCGCAGATGGTATTCATGGTGCTTAATTACCTTTCAGGGTTTTTCGAAGACAATGTCACTATGAATTTTGAGTTAAGGGGAGGTTTGTCTAAGATAACTCAAATATCCAAATATGTTTGTTAGAGATATCTATATGAGTCCAAAACATTTACAACTTGAATTCTTTTGGCTATATAAACTACTCCTGTACATGTAAACTTAAATGATATTAGCGGATTATTTCCCGTGATTTTTTCGCCTTCGTGAGGTTTTCTATATTAAATCTTGTCTCCCCTTTTGCGCTTCTAACCCTAGAGAGCCCTAAGGTTGCTGTCCTCAATAACATCAGGAAGATGCAGCAATATGTGTTCATCCAAGGCATGGGGAATGGCTTCCTGATGCGGCAATATGTGTTCATCCAAGGCATGGGGAATGGCTCATCTGGCCAGTGGCGTATATGTAGCCGGGGCGCGGATGGGCTGAAGCCCCACCAGGTGGCCCAGCAAGTCTCTTATACCCCCTCTTAAATAGACCCAATAAAACAATCCAGTACCAGCGTAGCAGTCTCTCAATTATCTTATCCTTTGTATTGTTACACACTTACATTATATGTGACTGTTAAACAAATGTTTACAAACTTTGAATATAGTTGGCTTGTTAGGCTTTCGATGTCTTAGTCTTAGTCCCACTTCTTTTAATTTTCTAGATACACCTCTGCATCTGGTACCTCCTCCTCTTGTCACGGTTCGGCAAATGCTGTTCTATTACTCAGCGCTGTTTAAGATGCTGCAGGATGCAACCATCCCACGGGATAGTGAACCACGTACGTACGGTTGGTTGGTTCTGGAGCAGGACGTGCATAATATTCTGGGGCAGTATCCGCTGAACGAATGTCATTGCCCGCGAGGGTGGAGCGCCCTGAGAAGCATAGACAGTGGCAGGCAAGGAACCAACGGGCATGTCCGAGCTAGGCTATTTGTAATTGTAATGAATCAATAAGACATCTTTTCTTTGATTGCCACCACGCAAAAGTTATTTGGAGAATAGTGCATATTGCGACTGGTTTATCTTCGCCGAAGTCTATGTCTCATTTGTTTGAAAATTGGTTAACAGGTATTGAGAAGAGTGAAAAAAGAATTATTCTTGTCGGTGGTGCTGCCTTATTATGGGCTATTTGGTGTACACGTAATGATTTAATCTTTGAGAAAAAAACAATCCTCTACTCTTATGCAGGTTATTTTCAGAGGAACATACTGGCTGCGGTTTTAGGCATTATTGCAAGCTGAGAACAACAAAGAGAGTATCCGATTGGCAAGCAGGGCATTAGAGGTGGTGACATTGGAAATCTTTGCCAAGAGTGGATGGAGAAGCAATAATAGAATTGGCTTTTGATTTTAAGTTCTCGATGTCTTGTTCTCAATACTTCTTTATGATTTACAGTTTTAAACAATACTTGTAAACGATCGGTACGTTGTGTGCTCTTGCAGATACCGGATTTTAATCCTTTATCTAAAAATGTCCGAGCTAGGCAACTGCCGACACTTGAAGTGGCGCTAACAGAACTACGCAACGCATATAGGTGAACCAATGATATATCTAGTTGTAGTTTAGCTATGCTTGATGATAACATACTATAGGGTAGTTTTGACGACGTAGAAGGTACATACATTACCTTCCTCAAGCTTGTTGTTCTCTTGGCAGAAGCTTTTCCAGTCCTTTCCAAGTAAGTGGCAACTGTTTTTATATAAAACACTACGTATCTGCTATGACCTAGTGCTATCTAATGAGGTGTTGAGCGTAATCATGCAACGTTTACAGAGCCAGATCGAGTTCCTGGAGGCTGAAGCTACAGACTGCACGCACTGAAACTAAAGAAAATTTTGTTCGAACCAATTTACTTTCAAAGAAGAAAAAAGAAAGAAAAAAATCTGCACACTAGAATCTGGTACAGTTCTGTTGCCGGGTCTTTGGATGGTTGGAATCATCGAACAGCTGACTTCCCAAATGCATGCCTCCCCTAGGCAGCGCAGCTACTTATTGTCGTCATATGACCGAGCCAATCACCGAGACCATACCACGGCACAGCAACGTCCATGGCCGTCACTCCGGAGGAGCAGGAGCAGGAGCTCCTAGGGGGGCTCATGGAGCCCGGAGAAGCACCTTCGCCCTCCATCTTCCTCAACCTGCCCCCGACGCCCGATGGCGGAGACGATGGAGACCCGGCCTCCTCGCAGCAGCAGCCGCATGATGACCTGACCCTGGACTACATCTCTCGCATGCTCATGGAGGACAACATCGTCGACAAGTTCTTGTACCAGTACCCCGACCACCCGACGCTCCTCCAAGCCCAGAAGCCTTTCGCTCAGATCCTCGCCGACACCACCACCACCAACACCACATCGGCCCTGTCAACCACTTCATCCGATGCCCTCGCCGCATGGCCATGTAATTCCACGATTTCCATCCAGCCCTCCAAGCTCCAGTCCTCCCCCGACTTGCCTGCATCCGCCTTGTTGTCTGGCCAAGGCAACAACACGGGCAGCATACAGGACACAGCCTTCTTCTCGAAAAGCATTGACGCGGTGGAGCCTAGGAGCAGCTTGTTTCATGCCGGCGAGAACAGCACCAGCATGGACATGCTGTCCAGCCTGGCATTCTTCAAAGGCATGGAGGAGGCCAAGAGGTTCTTGCCGAGGGACCATGAGACGGCGGATGGTAGGGGGCGCAAGAACAGGCTTGGCGGGGAATTAGATGATGAGATGGGGTCGGACGTCGGCAGGAGAAGCAAGCAATTGGCGGCGCTTGTGCAGCATGACTCGGAGGAGGCGGCTGCCGAGCGCGAGATGCTGGACCAGATCATCCTTAATGACTACAACATGTTCCTAACCGAGATGCAGGAGCTACACATCTCCATGGAGAGGGAGAAGAAGGCGGAGACGCGTGGGAGGCGCGGCGCGAGGCAAGCGGTCGTCGACCTGCACACGCTTCTCATCCGGTGCGCGGAGGCGGTGGCCGCCAACGACCGGCGCGGTGCAGGCGAGCTTCTGGAGCGAATCAAGAGGCACTCGTCGCCGACGGGGGACGCCACGCAGCGGCTGGCGCATTGCTTGGCCGAGGGCCTGGAGGCGCGGCTGGCAGGCACGGGCAGCCGGATCTACCAGTCGCTGAAGGCGAAGCGCACCGGCAATGTGATGACCCTCAAGGCCTACCAACTATACATGGCCGCCTCTTGCTTCCTCAAGGTGACATTCCTCTTCTCCAACATGACCATCTACAACGCCGTCGCGGGGAGGCAGAAGCTGCACATTGTGCACTACAGCATCAGCAACGGGTTCCAGTGGCCGAAACTGTTCCGGTGGCTGGCGGACAGGGAGGGAGGCCCGCCGGAGGTGAGGATCACCGGCATCGACACCCCGCAGCCCGGGTTTCGCCCGGCTGAGAAGATTGAGGAGGAAGGACGCCGGCTCAGCCGTTGTGCGCGCCAGTTGGGCGTGCCATTCAAGTTCCACGCCATTGCAGCCAAGTCGGAGGTTGTTCGTGCCGAGGACCTGGACATAGACCCCGACGAGGTGCTCGTCGTGAACAGCATGTTCAATTTCGAGAACCTGATGGACGAGAGCGTCGTCGTTGACAGGCTGAGCCCCAGGGACCTGGTGCTCAGCACCATCAGGAAGATGAAGCCGTCCGTGTTCGTCCACGGCGTCGTCAATGGGTACGGCACGGCCTTCTTCGTGACGCGGTTCCGCGAGGTGCTGTACAACTTCACAGCGCAGTTCGACATGATAGACGCCACAATGCCGCGGGACAACGACGAGAGGCTGCTACTCGAGCGGGTTTTCTTCGCGCCGTGCGTAATGAACATCGTCGCCTGCGAGGGCGTGGACCGGGTGGAGCGCCCTGAGAACTACAGGCAGTGGCAGGCGCGGAACCAGCGAGCGGGGCTGAGGCAGCTGCCGTTGGACCCTGTGATTGTTGGGAAGCTGCGGGAGACAGTGAAGAAGAAGTACCACAAGAACTTCGTCATCAACGAGGATCACCACTGGCTTCTGCAGGGATGGAAGGGGCGCATGCTCTTCGCCGTCTCCGCCTGGACAGCAGCGGCTGACGATTCTCGCTAGCAGCTCTGGCTCTGATAATCCTTAATTTTGCATTATCACTCAAGTACGCAACTTCTACTTCTATCGATCGAGAAATTGATGCTTCCTCAGAAAGAGTTGCTCACTGTTGTCCAACGCATCCCGCGATGCAGATTAGTTTGGACGAAGACGATTAAGCCAAATAATAATCTCTACTAATATAAATTTGTAGTTGGTGGCAGCGGTCCGTTCTTTCTAGCCCCCCACCCCTCCCTTCATATCTCCAATAATGGCCGGTCATTATAGCTAATTATTCTTTCCTGATTTACAGCCAACTATATCTCTCTAAATATAATTGATTGTTATAGCAAAATCTCTGATTATTACTGGTAATTAATAACCGGCCAATCATTCCTTTTGTACTCTATATATGTTGTACATAATCAATCAAGGGAATTAATTCAAGATCTCCTATGTCGTGCCGCCGCGGCGAATAAACTCGACGAACTGATCAATAAGTGACCGACCGACGTACATGGCCGTGAGACGTAGGAGGCCGAAGCGTCATGATCGAGAGTAATCGCGGCGAAGCGACGGCAGAGCGCGACGCCCACCGGGTGCCGTGACCCCAGCGTTGGCCAGTTGGACGTGAACAAAGCGTGAGACGCTTCGGCGCAGTTGCCGGCGACACCAGTGGGACGTCGTCGGTGGTGAGAAGCATCTTGGCAAAGGTCATGTTGTCCTTGGCGTTCCTAGCAGTATGTGCCCTGTAATAACCGATGGTGTGAAGCCTAATGGGAGCTGTTAGAGCGTGGTGCAATGTGAGAAGTTTGGGTTGAAATAAGCGTGGCTGTGTTGGTTTAAGTTCGTAAGTTCAGTAGCCTAAGACAAAAGTTTTTACAAGTTGATGTAGTGGCTAAGATCGAAGGAACATGTTCTTGTATGAAGGAGATCCGTTGTATTTAAAGCGGAATGGTTTCGTCCTATAACTTCTGTACCGTCATTATTAATTAATTATATTTACAGATTAATTAATTATATTTACAGCCTAACATGTGAAGAAAACATATGCTTTCATTCATTTCGGTGTGTTTGAATTTAGGTTGTAAATTCATCCTTTATGAGCTTTGGGAACCAAGTGTTGTACTGCTGACTAACAATCGAATAATATTCTTGTGTTCTTTGTTAGTTATTAATCTATTGAATTCTTATTGTCAAAATTTCCTTTAAAACAGAGGAAGATGGGCCAAACAGTTTACTTTTGGTGAAGTGTATTTGGAGTTTGGAGGTTCATATGTGTAGAAAATATCAACGATTATATTTGTCAACACAAGCTTACGAAGTGCATGTAGGCCTACCGTAAAATCGGCGTCAAACTCGACATGAGTGAAGCAATGTTAAATTCCAAATCTGAAACGATTCACGGCTTGGTTGGTCGTTGGTGCGATGATCGGCAAGTAGGTCTTAGGTTCGACCCCAGCTTCTACTTTTCTATTGCAAATATTTTTCTGCACATGGACACGAGTTGTTGCAAGCCTACACCACACAAAAAGCCTACACACAATAAAAAACAAAGGTTCACGCCGGTGGAAACAAAAGGGTCTATACGGATCCGGCCAAAAAACAAAGCGATCTCTGAGATGATTCTTGCAATAGTTGACAAATGTTGCCACTGGTTGTTTAACCTTACGGATGATGCTTGCAACGCTTTGCAAGTGTTGCCACCCTGTTGCTTGCAACGCATAACATCATGTGTTGCTATGTATCCGTTGTTTATCCCTACGGATGATGCTTGCAACGCTTTGCAAGCGTTGCCACCCTGTTGCTTGCAACGCATAACATCATGTGTTGCTATGTATCCGTTGTTTAACCCTACGGATGATGCTTGCAACGCTTTGCAAGCGTTGCCACCCTGTTGCTTGCAACGCATAACATCATGTGTTGCTATGTATCCGTTGTTAAAGGGGTGTTCCTGTTGTAGTGTCTAATAATTTTTCGCTCTTTTTCCTCTAAACTATTTTTCACCGGTGGGTGACTTTGCGAAAATAAAAAAATACGTCCAAACGACAGGTCTAGAAACGTAACAAACAGGCTCTTGCTCCTTACGTCTAGGTTCTTTCTCCGTTTTTACCTGGAAAAAATGTTTTCGCCACCAGAAATACGTGTGCATTTCTATCTCTAGACTTTTTCCCCACCTCGATTTTCCATCTCGATCTCTGATATTTTTTTAAACATGTATTATTATTTGGTGAACGCATAGAGTATTAGGCTCGACAAAAGAAGGTTGCATCTCTAATAATTTTTCACCCTTTTTCCTCTAGACTCTTTTTCACCGGTGGGTGGTTTTGCGAAAATAAAAAAATACGTCCAGACGACAGGTCTAGAAACGTAACAAACAGGCCTTTGCTCCTTACGTCTAAGTTCTTTCTCCGTTTTTCTCAGAAAAATATTTTCACCACCAGAAATATGGTTTTGCGAAAATAAAAAAATACGTCCAGACGACAGGTCCAGAAACGTAACAAACATGCCCTTGCTCCTTACGTCTAGGTTCTTTCTCCGTTTTTCTCAGGAAAAATGTTTTCACCACCAGAAATATGTGTGCATCTCTATCTCTAGACTTTTTCCCCAACTCGATTTTCCATCTCGATCTCTAATATTTTTTAGGCATGTATTATTATTCGGTGAATGCGTAGAGTGTTAGGCCCGGCAAAAGAAGTTTATCATCTCTAATAGTTCTTTACCCTTTTTCCTCTAGACTATTTTTAACCGGTGGGTGGTTTTACGAAAATAAAAAATTACATCCGGGCCCTTCGATCGGTGGTTTTGCAAAAAAGGCTCTACCGTTTCGTATATTCGCATACGGGTCATTCGCCTTTATTTTTTCGTTTTTCAAAAAAAATCCGTAGTTTTTTTATTCACGGTTGTGTTCTTTGTTTTTCCCAGAAAAAACGTTTTCGTCACTAGAGATATATGTCCAGCTCTATCTCTAGACTTTTTCCTCAACTCGATTTTCCATCTCGATCTCTGATATTTTTTTAAACATGTATTATTACTCGGTGAACGTGTAGAGTATTAGGCTCGACACAAGAAAGTTGTCATCTCTAATAATCTTTCACCCTTTTTCCTCTAGACTATTTTACATCGGTGAGTGGTTTTGCGAATATGTATTATTACTCGGTGAACACGTAGAGTATTAGGCTCAACAAAAGAAGGCTGTCATCTCTAATAATTTTACGCCCTTTTTCCTCTAGACTATTTTTGACACGTTTTTTCTAAAAAAAATAGAAAAGCCGGGATTACACAGTTTTCCCCATAAATATCAAGCGATCAAAATTTCGTATGACGCAGCAAACAAATTACATACGCCGCGGCGTAGCGCGGGTCATTATCTAGTATATATTAAGCCCAGAAGATTGTGAGCACAGGGAGGCCTCAATATGTATTTTTGCAAAAAGCCCTCCAAGAATTCCGAAATCGCCAATAGGTCCTTCCATGGTATTTTGCAAAAAGGACCCCCCGAATTCTGAAATTACTAGTAGGTCCCTCCACCTGTGTTTTGCAAAAAGGACCCTAGCATTCCGAAATTACCAGTAGGTGCTTCCACTGGTGTTTTGCAAAAAGGCCTCCAGAAATTCTAAAATTGCAAACAGGTCCTTTCACCAGCTATTTTGCAAAAAAGACCCCATAATTCCACAAAATCATTCCGGATACTAGTTCTTTTGACCCGAAAGATTCCAAATTCGCGAACAAGTCTTTTCACCAGTTATTTTGCAAAAAAAATACTCCGTAGTTCTGCAAATTCAACACGAGCGTCAGTTCTTTCAACACAAAAGATTGGAATTACGTTATGTAAATTCACCAACAGCTCCTAGCCAGTCAATTTGAAAAAAACACCACCAATAAAAATGAGATTGCATTTTTTGCAGGAAAATTTTGATCGAATTTTTTTGCTAGGCGCAACATCGTGCACCTCTCTGTCTAGTAGAATAGACAGAGCTTGAAGCTTCCTAAAAGATATGAAGAGACGTACGGATATCTTGTGACGCAAATTGGATGCATTGCACTTCAGATTTACTAACAGATGATGCTTGCTGTTCATCATCCGGTGCCTACCACATTGTGACACCCTTAACCCAGGGTGGAGCCAACATTGGGCTAAGCCTCGGGCCGGCCCATTGCTGTTGGGTTTTTTCATTGTTAGGCTATTTCTATTGAGCTAAATTCCTACATGCTTTTGGTCTGAGGCCTTGGGCCACGGTCCGGGTGGCCCGAGGCTTGGATCCGCCCCTGCCCTAAATTAAGCAGTAAAATTGCCCCACTTATTACAGGCTCGAAGGTCTACTGAAAGACCATGTAGAGGCCTATTCATATGTGTATTGAGTAATTGACTATTGTTGATGTTTGGGAAATAGGTCCCCGTCGAGTTTACTTGTTGAATGTGGGATCAACCGGCCCTTTTTTCATGAAGGGTTTGCATATGAAAAATGCTCTCAGGATGATAGGACACTTGAAAAATAGACACAGGGTTTATACTGGTTCGAGCCTCTCACGACGGAGATAATAATTCTACTCCAGTGATCTCGCTATTGGTGTTGAAGTCTCACAAGAGAGCTTGCGTATGCCTGTATGCCTTAGTATTAGTTAAAAGTTACAAAAAATACATCTTCACAGGATTATTTCTTAAAACAAATATATTCATGCAGTTTCTATATTGCCAATATAAATGCTTTATATTAATCTGTATAGCCGATAAATTAACATATATGTCGTATCGCAGAATAGTGTCAGTGTCTTCTTGCTTTGCCATTTTCAATGAGTGAAAGAAATATTTTCTGTTTGCTCCATGCAGTAGCTGGCCGTGTTCCAAGCAACCTTGGAATCATCTAACACTAGCCTGCACATCGAACACTTGCAACCTTGGAATCATCGAACACTTGCATGTCCTGATCACTGATCCTTGGAATCATCTAACACTAGCTTGCACATCGACAGGGCTCATCAGTTCATGCTCCTCCTTATGATGATATGACCGAAAGCTACCATGCCACGGCGCCACCAGATTGCTAACCATGGCCGCCAACCCGGCCAGAGGAATTAAATTCTTTGTGGAGGGCCTCGTTAATTGTTGGACAACCTGGCGCTCCCTTACATCTCACGCATGCTCATGGAGGCTGACATCGACGACAAGTTCTTCCGCCAGCATTCCGATGACCCCGCTCGATCTCCTCCTGGCACAGCCGCCCTTTGCCCAAATCCTCTCCGCCACTTCATCCGGCACCAACGATGACGGCCCTTTGACTGCATGTGTGTGCACTTGTGCTGCATGCGTCCTTTCAGGGTGCTGACAGGGGCAACATGGAAGGTCGTCAAAGATCTGCTGTCAGGTGCCAATGGTGATTGGAGCATGCCAACTGATTTCCTACAAGCTGTGTGTAGTATCGAGGCGCAACAAGAGGAGGTGAATTGGTGCACACTAACATACACCTAAAACTAATTTTTTTAATGTTTTTATTAATTATGAAAAATAACAAAATAATGACTAAATTGAACAAATCAATCTAAGATAATTGACGGTGCCAACGTCTGCATGCGCAACCTAGGCTTTTATATATATTACATCTGATTACGATGACGACCATCGAACACGGAGATTCGGGCGAAGCGCCGTGGACCACGTGATATTCTAGCCAGACACCGATAAGGTTGTACGTACGCCACATAGTCAGGCGTCTCCTCTTGCTAGCCTCTGGCTAAATTCACGCCTTTGCTAGCTTCCTTGTTATTTGAATCCGAATTGAACGATCTTCTAGCTAGGTCGACGGGGCGTCTAGCTTCCTGGTTTATTGGAGTTCGGCGTCTGTGTTGGGAGTTAGGCGTACGTCTGCGTCAGCCTGTGGATCATCTCCTTCAATTCGCTCTTTCTCCTGTCTCCCCCCTCCCCCTCCCTAGCGGTGCGCGCGTGTGCCTCCTCTTTATCGCCACTTGAAACGCCGACACTTCAAGTGGCGACAGAACTACGCAACACATATATACGAACCGATGATCTATCTAGTTGTAGTTTAACTATGCTTGATGACGACATGCCATAGGGTAGTTTTGACGACGTGGAAGGTATATACGTCACCTTCCTCGAGCTTGTTGTCCCCTTGGTAGAAGCTCTTCCAGCCCTCTCTAAACAGGTGGCAACTGTTCTTGTATGAAACACCACGTATCTGCTATGACCTGGTGCTGTCCTACGAGGTCTTGAGCGTAATCATACAATGTTTATAAAGTTAGATTGAGTTCCTGAAGGCCAAAGCTATAGACTGCACGTATCTGCTATGACCTGGTGCTGTCCTATTCTGTTTTTGTGGGTTCTAGTTTTGGGTATAAATATAGGGGTAAGTCCTAGTTGTAAAAGTGAACAGAGCGAGAAGAAATAAAAAAGAAAATTGAAGCAAAGTTTTGACCTTCTGTTCCAACATTCACTTTCAAAGAAGAAGAAGCAAGGGGAAAAAAAACTGTACACTAGAATCTGGTACAGTTTTGCTGCCGGGTCTTTGGATGGTTGGAATCATCGAACAGCTGACTTCCCAAATGCATGCCCTATGCCTCTCCTAGACAGCGCAGCCACTTATTGTCATCATATGACCGAGCCAGTCCCTGAGGCCATACCACTGCGCCACAGCAACGTCCATGGCCGTCACTCGGGAGGAGCAGGAGCAGGAGCTCCTGGGGGGCCTCATGGAGCCCGGAGCAGCACCTTCGCCCTCCATCTTCCTCACCCTGCCCCCGACGCCCGATGACGGCGACGATGGAGACCCGGCCTGCTCGCAGCCGCAGCCGCATGATGACCTGGCCCTGGACTACATCTCGCGCATGCTCATGGAGGACAACATCGTCGACAAGTTCTTGTACCAGTACCCCGACCACCCGGCGCTCCTCCTGGCCGAGAAGCCTTTCGCTCAGATCCTCTCCGACACCACCACCACCACCACCACCACATCTGCCATGTCAACCACTTCATCCGATGCCCTCGCCGCATGGCCACGCAATTCCACGATTTCCATTGAGCCCTCCAAGCTCCAGTCCTCCCCCGACATGCTTGCATCCGCCTTGCTGCCCGGCCAAGGCAACATAACGGGCAGCACGCAGGATCCAGCCTTCTTCTCGAAAGGCACTGACGCGGCGGAGCCTAGCAGCAGTTTGTTTCCCGCGGGCGAGAACAGCACCAGCATGGACATGCTGTCTAGCCTGGCATTCTTCAAAGGCATGGAGGAGGCCAAAAGGTTCTTGCCGAGGGACTATGAGACGGCGGACGGTAGGGGGCGCAAGAACAGGCTTGGCGGCGGGGAATTATATGATGAGATGGGGTCGGACGTCGGCAGGAGCACAAAGCAATTGGCGGCGCTTGTGCAGCCTGACTCGGAGGAGGAAGCTGCCGCGCGCGAGACGCTGGACCAGATCATCCTCAACAGCTACAACATGTTTCGAACCAAGATGCAGGAGCTACACGTCTACAAGGAGAGGGAAAAGATGGCGGAGACGCGTGGGAGGCGTGGCACGAGGCAAGCGGTCGTCGACCTGCACACGCTTCTCATCCGGTGCGCGGAGGCTGTGGCCGCCAACGACCGGCGCGGCGCAGGCGAGCTTTTAGAAAGGATCAAGAGGCACTCGTCGCCGACGGGGGACGCCACGCAGCGGCTGGCGCATTGCTTGGCCGAGGGCCTGGAGGTGCGGCTGGCCGGCACGGGCAGCCGGATCTACCAGTCGCTGACGGCGAAGCGCACCTGCATTGTGATGACCCTCAGGGCCTACCAGCTATACCTGGCCGCCTGTTGCTTCCTCAAGGTTGTTGAATAATCCCGTTGCGTTAGCTATTTACTTATTGTCATGTGTTAGTTTTGCTTGTTAACTTTAGCACTTTACATTTTGCACTGCCCTGAACCGGACTGTGGTCACGGCAAAGTCGGAGTTTATCATATCGTGTGCGTGCGTTTAGGAAGCTGAAGTCATGGAGTCCAGGTCGTGGGGTGATGCGACAAAAGTGGATCGAAGTGGCGAAGTAGGCAGGTGATGGATGTAACTAATTCCCTTGATCCAGGGACTAAATAAATAGAGGATCGAGAAAACGCTGCATAGTTGACGCAGCACAAAACTCTGTCTCTGCTTGCAACTCTGTTCTTCAGTGCTTTCGTCAGGTCACTGTTCATTTTCCGAAAAAACTTCAGAGTTTGCGTTACAGAGAGCGTCAAGGTAGCCACATACGAGTGTGTTTTTTCCAACATTTGGTATCAGAGCGGTGTTGATCTGGCTCTGTGGAGATGTCGACGGGTGGAGCTGGTCGGTACACTCCGCCGGCAAGGCGCAGCGGCGCAAGCGTCGACAGCTACGACCGGGCGAGCGGCTCCGGTGGCGCAGACGGCGCCCAAATGCCGCTCGTGCCGCTGACCAGGGAAGTTAGCGTAGGGGCACGACTTCCGGCGTTGACAAGGACCAACTATCCCGACTGGGCGCTCTTGATGCGCGTCCATCTGCAGGCGCAAGGGCTGTGGGGGGCCATTGATCCCGGGCTCGCTGAGTACCGTGTGGATCGGGCGGCCCTCTCGGCAATTCTTCTAGCCGTGCCCCGCGAGATGTTGCGGGCGCTGGCGAAACACGACACGGCGAAGCAGGCCTGGGACGCCATCAAGACCATGCGGGTCGGCGTTGATCGCGTACGGGAGGCGAAGGAGCAAGCTTTCCGGCAGCAATTTGAATCCATGCGGTTCAAGGAGGGCGAGACGCCGGAGGATTTCGCCATGCGACTCCAAGCGGTTGTCGCTGACATCCGCGACATGGGAGGCGAGATCGAGGACCAGTACGTCAACAAGAAGATTCTCCGAGTTGTTCCCAAGAAGTACAAGCAAGTTGCCATTTCAATTGAGCAACTGTTGGATGTGAAGACGATGGCCATGGAGGAATTAGTGGGTCGACTGTCCACATTGGACACCCACAGCGAAGGCGAGGAGGAATCACCAGGCGGAAAATTGTTTCTCACTGAGGAGCAATGGCTAGCTCGCTTGAAGCAAAAGGAGCATGATGGTTCGAGCGGCAGTAGCAGAGCTGGTGATAGCGCAGGGTGCGAACCGTGCTGAAGGCGATGGCTCACCAAAGGGAAGGAATCGGCCATGCCCGGAAGAACCGAGGACTTCTCCAAGGTGAAATGTTTTAATTGCAATACTTATGGTCATTTTGCTAAGCAATGTCGTAAGCCTCGTCGAGAGCGGCGGGAGCAGGCAAATGTGACTGAAGCAAAAGAAGAACCTGTGCTGCTGGTGGCTGATGCTCTTGAGGTGTCTCACGCCAGAAAGGTTGTCCTGGAAGAGCCACACGCACAGCTCTTCCTGGGGAAACAAGATGAATTGTCCAGGGACAGGTGGTATCTGGACACGGGAGCAAGTAATCACATGTCCGGTAGGAAGGAATACTTCTCCAAGCTTGATGAAACTGTCCGCGGAACTGTTCGTTTTGGTGACGGATCAGTTGTGGACATCTGTGGATACGGAGATATCACACTGGAAGGTCAGACGGGAGAGACCTGTGTGATCACTGACGCCTACTACATACCACGGCTCCGCAGCAATATGGTGAGTCTCGGTCAACTTGATGAAAAAGGATGCCAAATTCATATCGAAGGGGGTGTCATGTCAATCAGGGACCCCAACCGGAGGCTGGTGACAAAGGTGACCAGGACGAAGGGGCGTGTGTATTTGCTGGATCTCCATGCGTCCCAGCCGGTGTGCTTGGCAACGCATAGCACTGAGGTGTCCTGGCGATGGCATGCACGCTATGGACATCTCAACTTTGCCTCTCTTCGCAGGTTAGCTCAAGGCCAAATGGTTCGGGGATTGCCGGACATTGATCAAGTTGATCGGCTGTGTGATTGTTGTTTGGCGGCAAAGCAGCGGAGAGCTTCATTTCCGCACGAGGCCGAATTCAGAGCTGAAGACCCGCTGGAGCTGGTTCATGGAGATCTCTGTGGCCCAATTACACCACATACACCTGGTGGTAAGAAGCATTTTCTGCTGTTGGTTGATGATATGAGCAGGTATATGTGGCTTGCGTTGTTGTCATCCAAAGATCAGCGCGAAGCCATCGGAAGTTTCAAGCCGAGCTGAAATGGAGAGTGGACATAAGTTGCGCTCGCTCGAAGCGGACCGGGGTGAATTCACGTCGGCGGAGTTTGCACGACAGCGGACAAGGGTGGGCCGACAACTCATGACCCCTATTCACCACAAAGAAAGCGGCGTCGTTGAGCGCCGCAATCGACAGTAGTGGCGATGGCAAGGAGCTTGCTGAAGGCAATGGAGGTGCTGGGCGTTTCGGGAGAAGCTGGCTACCGCTGTTCACATTCTCAACCGCTCCGACGAAAGCTTTGGAAGGAAAACTCCCTATGAGGCCCGGTATGGACGGCGCGAATGTGCATTATTTTCAAGACGTTTGGGTGCATGGCACATGTCAAGGTAGTCGAGCCACACATCAAGATTTGGATGATGTATGTACCCATGGTGTTTATCGGCTATGAAGAAGGAAGCAAAGCCTATAGGGTATATGATCCAGTTGCTGAACGGGTTCATGTCACCAGGGATATAGTGTTCGATGAAGAAAGAAAATGGAATTGGGAGAAAAGTTCAAGTGAAGCAGCAGACCCGGGTGAGATTTTCACTGTGACTTATTCCCTTCATCCATTTTCAGACCATGAACAGGATGCTGTAGAAGAGGACGGCACTGGTGAACTTCTGTCGCCCAGGACACCTTCAACGCCCAGAGGAGGTGTCCCTGATGATTCGACGCCAACAACGGCCACACCGTCACCAGTAGAGAAGAGGCCTGGTGTGGAATTTGTCTCGCCACCTGAGGATGCTTCGCAGCCTTCTGACGAGGCACCCAGGAGGTACAGGACTCTGGCGAATCTGTATGAAACCACCAGCCCGGTGCGAAATTTTCAGTATTCTGGAGTATGCATGCTGGCGGCTGGAGAACCCACAACATTTGCTGAAGCTGAATTGCAGCAGAGCTGGAGAGCTGCAATGATTGAAGAAGTTCAGTCAATAGAAGAGAACAAGACTTGGCAACTTACAGAGTTACCACCAGGACATCGAGCTATTGGATTAAAGTGGGTCTACAAGCTGAAAACAGATCCATCTGGAGCAATCGTCAAGCACAAAGCAAGACTCGTAGCTAAAGGTTATGTGCAGCAGCAGGGAGTGGATTTTGAGGAAGTTTTCGCTCCAGTGGCTAGACTCGAGACTGTGCGTCTCCTGCTAGCATTGGCTGCACATGAAGCTTGGGAGGTGCATCACATGGACGTCAAATCGGCGTTTCTCAATGGAGAATTGGAGGAAGAAGTGTATGTCTCACAGCCACAAGGGTTTGAAGTAACAGGAAAGGAAGACAAGGTCTTGAAGCTGCATAAGGCGTTGTATGGGCTTCGACAAGCGCCACGGGCATGGTATGCCAAGCTGGACTCAACCCTGATGGAGATCGGCTTTGAGCGGAACTCATCTGAGCATGCACTGTACAGAAGAAGTTCAGGTATAGCCAATCTCATAATCGGTGTATATGTAGATGACTTGGTGGTAACAGGAACTCACGTGGAGGAAATCCTGAAGTTCAAGGAGGAGATGAAGAGTAAGTTCAGAATGAGTGATCTGGGGTTATTGAGTTACTACCTTGGAATTCAGGTGAAACAAACTTCTTCGGGTATAAGTTTGTGCCAGACATCCTATGCACAGAAGATTTTGGAGAAGAGTGGGTTGATGGACTGCAACCCTTGTCATGTCCCAATGGAAGCTCGGTTGAAGCTGAGCAAAGCCAGTAGCAATCCTCCTGCAGATGCAACAGTATACAGAAGTGTAATCGGGAGCTTGAGGTACCTGGTAAATACCCGGCCAGATTTAGCTTACTCGGTTGGCTATTTGAGTAGATTTATGGAAAAACCCACCTCTGAACACTTTGCAGCCGTGAAGCATGTGCTGAGGTATGTGGCAGGAACAATACACTGGGGCTGCTGGTATGGGAGGAAGAAAGAGGAACAGCCATCACTTGTGGGATATTCTGACAGTGATATGGCTGGTGACCTTGATGATAGAAAGAGTACGACAGGAGTGGTTTTTGCACTGGGTGAGAATGTGATCACTTGGCAATCTCAGAAACAGAAAGTAGTAGCTTTATCCTCATGTGAAGCTGAGTATATTGCTGCAACTACTGCTGCGTGCCAAGGTGTTTGGCTTGCTCGTTTAGTTGCAGACATTCTGGGAGAGCCGAAGAAGCCTGTGGAGTTAAGAGTGGATAACAAATCAGCAATTTCTTTGTGCAAGAACCCAGTGCTGCATGACAGGAGTAAACACATCGACACTCGGTTTCATTTCATTCGGGAATGCGTTGAGAAGAGGGAGATCACTGTCGACTACGTTCAATCTGAAGATCAACTTGCTGATATGTTGACGAAGCCGCTTGGGCGCACCAAGTTTCAGGAGCAGCGTGCCAGACTTGGGATGATCGAAATTGGCGCAACAGGATTAGGGGGTGAATGTTGAATAATCCCGTTGCGTTAGCTATTTACTTATTGTCATGTGTTAGTTTTGCTTGTTAACTTTAGCACTTTACATTTTGCACTGCCCTGAACCGGACTGTGGTCACGGCAAAGTCGGAGTTTATCATATCGTGTGCGTGCGTTTAGGAAGCTGAAGTCATGGAGTCCAGGTCGTGGGGTGATGCGACAAAAGTGGATCGAAGTGGCGAAGTAGGCAGGTGATGGATGTAACTAATTCCCTTGATCCAGGGACTAAATAAATAGAGGATCGAGAAAACGCTGCATAGTTGACGCAGCACAAAACTCTGTCTCTGCTTGCAACTCTGTTCTTCAGTGCTTTCGTCAGGTCACTGTTCATTTTCCGAAAAAACTTCAGAGTTTGCGTTACAGAGAGCGTCAAGGTAGCCACATACGAGTGTGTTTTTTCCAACAAAGGTTACATTCCACTTCTCCAACATAACCATCTACAAAGCCGTCGCGGGGAGGCAGAAGCTGCACATTGTGCACTACGGCATCAACCAGGGGTTCCAGTGGCCGAAACTGCTCCAGTGGCTGGCGGACAGGGAGGGAGGGCCGCCGGAGGTGAGGATCACCGGCATCGACACCCCGCAGCCCGGGTTTCGACCGGCTGAGAAGATTGAGGAGGGAGGACGCCGGCTCAGCCTGTATGCGCGCCAGTTGGGCGTGCCATTCAAGTTCCACGCCATTGCAGCCAAGTCGGAGGTTGTTCGTGCCGAGGACCTGGACATAGACCCCGACGAGGTGCTCGTCGTGAACAGCGTGTTCAATTTCCAGAAGCTGATGGACGAGAGCGTCTTCATGGACAGGCTGAGCCCCAGGGACCTGGTGCTCAGCACCATCAGGAAGATGAAGCCGTCCGTGTTCGTCCACGGCGTCATCAATGGGTACGGCACGGCCTTCTTCGTGACGCGGTTCCGCGAGGCGCTGTACGACTTCGCCGCGCGGTTCGACATGATGGACGCCACAATGCCGCGGGACAACGACGAGAGGCTGCTACTCGAGCGGGATATCTTCGCGCCGTTGGTAATGAACATCGTCGCCTGCGAGGGCGTTGACCGGGTGGAGCGCCCTGAGAGCTACAGGCAGTGGCAGGCGCGGAACCGGCGAGCGGGGCTGAGGCAGCTGCCGTTGGACCCTGTGATTGTTGGTAAGCTGCGGGAGACAGTGAAGAAGCACTACCACAAGAATTTCGTCATCAACGAGGATCACAGCTGGCTTCTGCAGGGATGGAAGGGGCGCATGCTCGTCGCCGTCTCCGCCTGGACAGCAGCGGCTGACGATTCTCGCTAGCATCTCTGGCTCTGACGATCCTTAATTTTGCATTGTCACTCAAGTACGCGACTGCTATTTCTATCGAGAAATTGATGCCGAGTTTTTGTTTCCTCAGAAAGAGTTGCTCATTGTTGACCAACGCACACCTTGCGATGTAGATTAGTTAGGACGAGGACGATTAAGCCAAATAGAATAGACAGAACTTGAAGCTAGCTAAATGATATGAAGAGACGTACGGATATCTTGTGACGCACTTCAGATTTACTAACAGTTGATGCTTGCTGTGGGATTTCCTGGCATGTCGCCATCCCGTGCCTATCACATTGTAACACCCTAAACTAAGCAGTAAAATTGCTCCGCTTATTATAGGCTTGAAGGTCTGCTGAAAAACCATGTGCAGATCTACTCGTGTGTGATAAGTGACTGACTGTATTAGAGATTGCGGTGCTTAAGTTTAAGTTTGATTTGAATTTGAAGGTTGTAGTTATTTTTCAGTACGAAATATTTGATACCGTTGCTGATTAATATATTATTAAGCAATGCTACGTGACTGTTTGCTTATCTGTGATGGTTCCAGGATAACAGAGTTAGGTCATAGTGAGGCGGAGGAGACTGGAACTAGGTTATGAGAGCCGAGATCCAGACAATCAGGTGGCGTCGAAGATGACTAAGGTGGGAGTTACTGTGAACCGGGAGGACAAGTGGATGGTCTAGATGGTAACTTGGCCTCTACTTAAGCGAAGGTGAGACATTGGATGATGAATTCACGAATGGAATAGCGGTCAAGTTAGCCTACTTCGAGAAGTATGTAAAATCCGATATGTTGTTAGATTACGAGTTAGCCTATATATGAGTGAGAGAGTGAATCTCAGTCCTTGATGAGGTTTCTTGAGAACCAAGAAGATCATCCAAGGGTGGAGATTATCCCGAGGCTGCTATAAATAGATGGATAGAGGAATGCCTCTCCCCAAGGTTTTTTTGCTAAGGATTTTGTTTTCCTTGTATGCTCTCTTGAGCTTTGCCCACTAGGGTGTGTGTTTTTAAACCTTTTATCTATGCAATGCACATTTCAATTTCTCTACGATGCTTAAATTTATATTCAGCATTTACTTTTCCCACTTTAAATTCTTGCTAGTTGGATTTGCCTTCCATCCTTCTAATTTCTTTTGGATCTTTTGCTGAGGACGAATGATTGATGGATTAATCTTTGTTAGATCATATCTCAATCATCTAGGTAAATTTTGCTTCAATCTTTGCAAGAAACCGATTATTGTGCTTGAGAAGAAAGATTTTTGTGGATCACTTTTTGGGCACCATCTCTTGTGTTTTTTTCTTGCTGTGACAAGTGATTATCTAAGATCACTTTGATAATTAAAACCCCACGAGCAATCTTAGAGTAAAGTTTTTGGTTTTTACCTAATTTTAGTGCACTTTTCCTTTGATTAGTGCACTTTTCCTTTGATTGGAAAAATATCAAAACTTTAACATCAATCATTATGATTAAAGGTTAGAATAGGTTTCTGACATCCATGAGGAGGTGCATACCAAGTTTCTTGGGTTTTGCTTCCGTTTGACTTGCTTGATTTTTGGTTGGCATCTCTTGTCCAGCAAATGGGGGGAAAATTATTCAAGATAATTCACCCCTTTGATTTTGATGTTGTCATGATATGGAAATCTATAGCTCAGTGAAACAGAGGAGCTGTAAATCTATAGTTCCTTGAAATTTGTTCTTAAATCTGCCAATATTTATGTAGTTTTATGAAATTTACTCCAAGAATAAAGTTGTGCGTCTCATTCAACTTTTTTTTTTTGTGTGTGTAATTTTAGCTCGTGTTAATAGAAATAATGAACTAAAAACTGAACTGCACATTTGTTGTGCTAATCCGACAGGATCCCTGGGAATATGAATCCTCAACTGTACTGATAAACCAACACAATTGCTCTCCTAAATAATTGGTTCAGCCGTTCATAGTAGAAAAATCAATTACCGTTTATCGTAAACATCTTCCCCATAGAAATCTCAGACAATTGATCATCTTCTTGTCATGGCATGAATTGACATTATAGTTGACAAATAGACTCGATCCCTTGAAACTATCAAAAGCAGCAGTACTGCTATGTAACCTCCTTGTGACAGTCGCATGATCAAACAATGTGCGATTATGGAAGAGACCTTGTGAATATTCATCCGACATCGAAAAATAAAAAGAAGAAGAAGAGGGGAACAAAAGAAAAGATCAACATGGGAAACCAAACTATCAGTCTCAACTCAACAATGCCGAAAACTAAAAAAAAAAGGTTTAACTGACGACAGTGCCACCTGGGTATAGGAATGGGTGTGCAAATGTCCAAATCTATATAGTATATGCCATCAAAGTATATAAAGGGCACAAGATCAAATAAGAAACACCAAGTTACAACAGGAACAAACCGACAAACAAACACCGTATACGAGGATATGGTAGCCAGGAGATTAAATAAGCTAAGCAAAGGCAAATATTAAAATGGAAGACAGGGTGAAGTGCATAGCACATACCCCTGAGGCTAATAAAGACTTAAAACTTCGTACAGACTTACAGTGCAAGAAAATAATCACTTCTGAATTCCTTAATGCTAATTGTTCGAACGATGTGCATTGAATTTTCCACCAAGTGGTAGTTATGAAATTTTCAACTGTCTTCATGTTCAGGAATATGTCAATACCAAGTTACCACCAGACGTTTATTCCTCTTTTAGGATGGATGAACAGCTCTGCCCGCTTAGGCACCATGTAGAGATGTTAATGCTCTACCTCTACTTCTTCTTCTACCATGTTGTTGCTCTACTAGTACTTGTATACAAGCCTTGTGCTTAGCCTGATACTGCTTCCTCCCTATTGCTTACTTACAGAGAGGAAAAACAACAGCAAGCCATGTAGCCCCTTCGTTCAGAAATATAAGGTCTATAGTTTGAATAATCTTATGCAAAGTCAAAATACGTCTTATATTTCTGAACGGATAGAGTAATAAACATTGAATGTGGTTCTTACAAAAAAAAAGGAAACATTATATTTCTTGTTCTGATTGGTGTCCCAATGTTGCTTTAATAAACTGCAGAAAAGCAAGTCTATAAACAAAGAATACGGGATTTGGATCCATCAAGTTCTCCGTTTTTTTTCCCCAACAGAAGTCAGTGTTGCATCCGATGTTGCTGCATTGTCCATTCAGCCAAAACAAGAAGAACTGAACACTTAACAATTTCTCAAAAGAAAAGCATTCAGAGGCTTAATCCTAGCGAAGGAGCTGAGGTCCGAGCATCTGAGGACGCGGCGGACTCGATTCAACATGCGTCTGAGGGCCTGTTTGTTTCAGCTTTGGATTCTCTAAAAGTTGATTCTGGATTGTGGTCGTAGAGAAGCTGATTCTCCAAAAGCTAGAATCCAGAAGCACATATGAAATGGATTGTAGATTCTAGTGTATATGGGTAGGCTGAATTGTAAGAATCGGATTCTAGAATCAGGCTGTTTGTTTCTGATTCTGTTTTTGAAGCTAAAACAAACAGGCTGAGAGTGAGAGACTTCATCGCTTCTGCACGAGTGTAAAGTGGGCTGGCCTTAAACAGCGCTTAATTCACCCCTACTTCCAGGGTGGGCTATTTTGGGCTCAATACAGCACACACTATCCTTTGGAACTCGGCTGGGCTACTTCCAGGATTTGCTTTATCAAAAGAAAATTTTGATTTCCAAATGCTTCTACTAATCATCATGTACCTAGTTCCATTCATAACATAGCGTCTTCATTTTTTTTAACAAATAGATGGCCCCATTATTTACCAAGATCTACTTGTGTATCAGATTCTAAAAAAAATTGAGTAACGTGTAAAAGAAAAGAAAAAAAAAATCATAATTGAGCATCTATATTGGTGGTTACGCATGTGATGCGATAGTACGTAGTTAATTTGGAGTTGAGAAATGGAGACGAAGACGGTTGGTCACTTTTGTTTTGTCGTCGACGTTCGTTTAACAGACGAGCGGAGGACTCCAGGAGCTGATTCCAAAGCAATCGCCTCGAAGCAAACTATGCAAGAACAACAGTGAAGGTGAACTGGTGTCTCATGGTAGGGCTGTGCACAATATCACCGAACCGAAGAAACCGAACCGGAATAACCGAACCGAACCGGTCAAATCGGTTTGACCGGTTTTCGGTTTTCGGTACGGTTCTCAGAAATCTGGGGTTTCGGTGAATGCGGTTTCGTCGGTAAAATCCCGAAGAAAAACCGAAGCCGAACTCCGAACCGAACCGGTAAAAATCCCCCTAGTCCGGCGCCATTCGATCGATTTCTTGCAACCCTAGTCCGGGGCGGCGGCAGTGCCGTCGGTAACCGAAGCTTCGGCTGCGTGGCCGCGCCCCCGCTTGGCGCTTGATTCGGCCCGGCCGCCTCCCCGCTCCACCACGCCTCCACCCACCTCCGTGGCGGCCCTCGCTCGAGTCTCGGCCCGACGGGCGACGGCCCCGACAGCGATTGTCCGGCGTCCCGCTCTGGCGATTGCCGATCTGGCCTCTCCGACTTCGCCCGGCCCGGCCCTGCCTCCTGCTCGGCCTCCCCGACTCCCGCTCGGCCGGTTCTGCCTCCCGCTCCGTCCCAGCGTCCCTGGCAGCTCTTGGTCAAGGCTGGCTGACTGCTGCCCGGCAGCCCCTGCCTCCCAGCTCCGGCCCGGCGCTCCCGAGTCCCGACTGCTGCTCCCGACCAGCCTCCAGGAGTCCAGGTGGTTTCCTGAGAACAGGACTAGAGGTTTGTCTCTATTTTTACCTTCCTTTTGTCACAGCACGTCTGCACTTCTGATTCTTAAGTAACCAATTAGGATGAGTAAATAAAAAACTTTGCTTTAGTAGCCATAGATATCCACTCCAACAGTCAGAAATCTTTGAAGATATCAGATTAATTAATCAGTGACATGAAGCAACAATGAAGTTGAACTTAACATTGTGTAGACTTTCCACTGGTTAACTCACCTGTCATGCTAATGCACATTATTTTTGGTCTGTCCTGTTTCTCACCTTTAATTTATTGATTGATTATCAGGGCAGCATTTCAGTATCATCCCTAAATGATTCATCAACATCCAATCAGAATGGCAGTGCTAGCAAAGCTGAAGCAAATGGTTCACCCGGTTTGACTAACGAGTTAATTGCACAATGTCTCCACTCATCCAGCCCAGGATCCGCAGAAGAAGTTAGTTCCCAGATTGTGGCCATAAACAATTAAACAAATAATACAAGTCAATCTGATTGGATTCAACATTGTAATCAGGCAGCCCTGCAGAAGCTTAAAATGCTGTTGAGTCTGGAAGACAATGAACATCGACATGTTAAGACGAAAGAGGTTCTGTCAAATAATGAACCTATTCTTGTGCATGGGGTTCAGAATGAAGAACCAGACACTTGTAAAAATCTTGTAGATATCTTTAATGAGCTGGAGTTTAGTGAAGACAATCATACTGAAGAAACTGGAACCCATCCTTATCCCAATGCGATTGATGTCCTGAAAAATTCAGGTGCACTATCCTCGTACCAGCCAACACCATGCATCCCGACTCTTTCATTGCTAATTACTGGCTGAGATATAGTGGAAATCTTTCTAAAAATTGGTAACTTTTGCATGTCTGCCTTCTTGATCAGATACATGGTTGGAGGAGGATCAACTGGAAGCCATTCTGCATTCAGCCCCTCTGACAGTGAGTACAGGAGTGATGCTCTATTGAGACAATTGGAAAACGTATATTCACGAGGCCATCTTTCTAGAATTGTTATTGATGAAGCTCATTGTGTAGCAGACTAGCAGTGTTTTTGTTCTGTTATTCTTTTCCTCATTAAGGTATACAGTGACTAGTATGTTTAATTGCATTTGCATTGTTCGGTTGTTCCAGTGCTCAAGCTTCATAGTGATTAGTGAGGGAGGTTAACTACATCTTTAAAAATTCGCGTCAAGTTTGGTAAATATGGTATTTACCGATACCGTACCGATATACATTAGGATTTACCGATACCGAACCGTATTTACAACAAATACCGTATTTACCGAACTAGCAATACCGTATTAACCGAATATACCGTACAAACCGAACCGAATAAACCGATAAAACCGAATGCACAGTCCTATCTCATGGCATCGCTCCCTTCCTACATCGCCTTATTGCCGGCCCCAGGAGGATAGCCAATGGAGTCCTCTCCCCGGTGGTCGATCGCCATGGCCTCCACAGTCAAGTGAGCTCTGCCCCTTCTCTGCACATGCCGAGAATCTCTCGCTTCTGGGTTATCATCTCCTTTCCTGCTCTTCATCTTGCTGAGGGATGGTGCGTGGCTCTTGGATTTTGGGAACGGATCGGATGCTACAGCATAGTTTTTACATGTAGTGTCTAGATGACATAGAAGTTATAGAAACTATATGCATTGGGACTGTCCTAAGTTGGCAGGTTATTTATTGATGAAAGAGATTGAAGTGATGTCGAAATCATTCTTGTAGAGAACCAATGCAGTTAGAAATCACTGAAAACAACATTGGGATGGTCTGGATGTCTCCCCTACATATTTTGTGGACCCCACATTGATTTGTTGTTTTTTTTGAAAGAGTAGTAAGAGAGTTGCCGCAAAATATATTAAGAGGGAAAACAGAGGGGCGACCCCATTTTATAGGAAAAAACCGGGTCCGAAAAAACCACTCTACAAACCACCACTCACACTGATAGCCTCCTAATTATACCTTACACACCCAACAGAAAAAACAGTACATTGATTTGTTGTGGCATTTGGATCGTCCTGCGCACAAAATGTTTGTCATTGTGGCTTGCTAAATCAAATGTTTATTAATCCCGTGACATGCTTAGAGCATCTCAAAGAAGGGCCCTAAAACAGGCCCTATTTTGGATTTAGGGACTCCTCTATTTTTTTTGAGCTGCTTTCACAAAGACAAGTTCAAAGAACATTCCCTAAATCTCATTTCCTATTTTATTTTTTTTTTCTCCTATTTTGACATATCCGCTATGTATAATCTTCATTTGACACCACTAAAATTCAATCAAAAATATTTGTAATACATAAAACATAAGCATATTAACATTTACAATTTAAAAACATGATATTTAAAATTTAAATTTAAAATTTTCAAAACATGATATTTAAAATTTAAATTTAAAATTTTCAAAATTTTCAAGAGAGATGCAGATGCAATGATTGCAACTCATCCAAAGAAAGACACGCTCAATGCGCAAAGTGAACTAATGCAAGCCATCCTTCACTTAACTCCCTATTTTAAGGTTTAGAAATTTGGTTTAGGGGCTCACTCGAATTAGGGCTCGGGGAAATTTAGGCCTCCTAAATTTAGAAATTTGGAATAGTGCCTCTCACGACCAGATTTTTAAGTAAACTCCCTATTTTAAAGTTTAGAGTGCGGTTTGCAGGCTTTCTTGGAGATGCTCTTAATTGTGCTTTCCCCGTACAAGTTCACAGTATTATGTGCTGTGTTTACTTGTTTACTTACAGGAATACAGGATTAATTGAAGGAGGCTACTAATTTGGTTAATTTGCAGAGAGGGGAGAAACATAGTTCTAAGGATTGAACATAACTAAGTTGATTACAAACTAACATAGAGAACCAATACAGGATTGAACCCCCCGTCGCTACTCCCCCCGACCGCCACTCCTGCGCCTCCCCATCCTACACCAGATCCTGCCCTAATCCCCCACAAATCCACTGATTCGAGCTCAAATCCGGACTCCCCTCTTGCTGATCTATCCTCTCCTGGGCGGAAAGCGCTGATCTGCCCTCGGCTAGGGCGTCAGTTGGATGGTAGGTTTCAATTTGGTGGGGAGATCTGCGAGGTAGTTTCGGAGGATGAATCTCTCTCTCCGGCTTGGAGGAGGCTGGCGCCGCCGCAGCGCATTCAAGTGCTCCCGCAGCCCATTCAAGTGCCCCCAACCACTTCAAAGGCCTCGACAGATGCACGCGAAGACAGGAATAAAGGGCATCGACAAGACTCTAAGCGAGAGGAAGGCAAAAAAGGTCTCAGCGGCTTTCGGCCAGAGAGACGCGGCGATATTGATGTCTACAGAATGAGTAAGCATTCATTGAAGGAGATTGAAGAGGAGACTTTCAGCACCAGAATCCCAGCCTCCGCCAAAGAGAAATGGATTCAAGTGGAGGGACACGCCGCCCGAGAGCCTGAATTTGAGTCGCTTCGCAAGGGAGTCAGTAGACAGCGAGCTGAAATCCAGCAGACATTGATGATCTACTCCTCGCCGGAAGCAATCTCGGAACGGAAAGAGCGCATGCCTGACCAGAAAGTTTTGAAGGCCAGAACACCATTTGAGGACCCTGATGGCTGGATTGCGGTCAAGCCTCAATATTGGTGGCGAAAGATTCAAGACCATTCATCTCTACAAGGAGCTCCCAAGCAACCGATGCAAAGACTCAGTGGCTCTGCCTTCTTCAAGCTGAAATTAAAGGGAAGGTGCTTTAACTGCTTCGCTCAGGATCACCTTGCTTCCATCTGTACAAGACCGCCTAGATGCTGGTACTGTCTTCGTTCAGGGCACAAAGCCTCTGAATGCCCGGGGAGAGCTAACGTCCCAAGGAAAAAAAGGCTACGCTGAAGTTCCAAACAAATCGAAACCAAGCGCCCCAGTTCAACAAGCTTCTAAACAAGCTTCGGAGCTTCCCCTCATAAAGACGAGCACCACTCCACTCCTCCACCAGAAGACTCGCAGTAGCCACCAGAACATACACAGCAGCTACTCCAGCCCTCCCATACTCCAGCCACCACCAGAAGATACTCATCAGCCGCTCCACAAGTCCTTCTGCGAAGCCGTTCGGCAGGGAGGAGAGATGGTGGCCAGATACCCAGGGGATCCCAAAGCAAGACCTGCGAGGGCCTTCTGCGCCATCACGGCGACAGGCCCGATCAAGCGCCGTCGGGATGAGCTAATCGACCGAGCGGCGGTATGTTGGTTCGACGGAAACAGTCATGATGTGGAGATGTTCACGGTGAGCGGCATGCTTCGTGAACGTTTTGACCTCGGCCACGGCGACTTTCAACTTCTCAAGCACTATTCGGAACAGTTCTTGGTCATCTTCTCCGAGTCAGCGGTTAGGAGGAGGGTGGTTAACGCTGCTGTCATGACATACCGCGGCCGTGACTTCAAGTTTGCGGCTTGGTCCGAGCAGCGCTACGCGACGAACGTCAACTTTGAATACCACGTCAAAGTCCGGATGGAAGGTGTTCCGATACACTGTTGGAGTGAAGAGATGGCGGCAAGAGCTTTGGGAAAAAGTTGTGCAATCCACTATGTGCAAGAACGTACAAGGCATAGAGAGCGCACAAGATCTTTTGATCTTTGGGCGTGGTGCGCAGACCCTTGTGACATTCCGAAGGAGGTCAGCTTGACTGTCATAGAACCAGACAAGGAACTCCCTCTCACTAATATTCCTCTTCCTCAAGTAGTGCTACAGTATGATGAGCCTACCGACCTGAAGCGCGGGCAAGTGTTCAACCTCCGGAACCACTTGGAGATCGTCGAGGATCTCTCATTCCTCCGTGGAAGTGGAGGTTTGGGAGGGCCTCCCAACCGCAAGCACCGCAGGGAGTTCATCTGGGCCTATGGGGTACCGGATGTGGAGGGAGAGCTTCAAGACCGTGCTGTTCGTGGAAGAGCCAGAGAAGTTTCCCGCCGCCGCTACGACGACCACGACGACGACAACGACTACACCGACCATCGCCGCAACGCGCGCCGTCACCGAAGTGTGTCAACCTGGGTGCGAGACGCCAGATGCAGCAGGGGGGCGGAAGATTGCCAAAGCTCCTCCTGGCGCGGCCTGAGGGGGTCGGCTCCACGTCGCTACAGGCGTCAATCCTCACCAAGTCAACAGAAGATGGAGCCGATCAAGAAGAAGGCGGGGAAAAAAGTGACTTTTGCTGAACCATTGGTGGTAGCCCAGAAGAACATGCAACAAGGGTTCGGAGAAGGACTCAAGTGCCCGGAGTTCAACTCACAGCTGGAGGATGAGGTATGTCCATCTAATGTCTCGTTTCATAGCTCCCAGCTAAACCATCCTGCACAAATGAGTAGATCAGTTGCTCCAATTGTGTTAAAAGGGATTTTGGTGAAAGGCCAAAAAGAAGCTTACACTCCCTCTGAACGAGCTATAGAAGACCACACTATCCAGGTTGCACGAACTGTTGAGTGCTATACTCTGGCCAGCACAACCCCAGAATAGGTTCAGACCACACTTTGTGCTCATAGCACCCATGTCGAACCATGTAAAAGACCCAAGTGTCCACAACAACTTAGTAGCTCGTTAGCCCAGAACAGCATGCCTGTTACTTCGGCTGTCAGTCAAAAAACCCACCTGCATAGCCATCATACGGTTCCATCAAAGTGCATTCAGCCTTATGTTGCGTCTCCTAGTGAAACCCTGAGTGTACCTTTGCCGGAGAGCCAGCCCGACCCCAACAGGTTGGTGCAGCAAGCTCGGGAATCTAAGCATTTTAGTTCGCAGTCGAACAAAGAGCATCCAGATGTCCTAGTACCAGAGCAAACGCAAACCTCTCAGCTAGTAAGTGAAGACCACTTTGATGACCTATCGGTAGTGAATCCTAGCCACAACCAAGAGAGGCCGAACGCAGAGAGGCAACCACTACCCGGCAGCCTAGAGGAACAAAAATCAGAAGCAGCAAAAGGTAGCATCGCAGTTAGCATCACCAGAACATCTGCCTACATATAACACTACTGCTGAAGCTCTAGCAGCGGAAGATAACGCACCCAGAAATTTAACACATAATTCCACAACTCCAAAATCCCTGGGGACTCTACCAGATACTTCAGCACCTGAAGCCTCACAGAATTCTCAGTGCTCTAGGATGCAGACAGAACAAGTCCTGACAGAGCATGACTTGCAGCCCTCAAACCTTTGCAATTCAAACATCCAGCTAGGGATAGAGGAATTCATTATGGAGGTATCGCATAAACCAGAATCCCCCATCATACAAACTCCTCCCACCCTTAACAACCTGAAACACCCCATTGTGCAAAAACAGAACACAAAGCAGGACAAAAATCCTATAGCCTACACTCCAAGAAGAAGCTCCAGAATTGCAACAAAAGCCAAAACTAGGCTAGGGGTAAATAAAGGACCTATCCAGTTAGCACAAGAATTGCTTCTTGCAAAACTCAACAACCTTTCCCCTAAGGCACAGCAAAATCACTCAAAAGTTGAGCACTCACATGATGATCTTGTTGAACAGTTAACCAGCTACTTCGAAAATCCAATAAGCAAAGAGAAGATGGATGCGATCCTCGAGCTTGTGAACCAAGGCCTGATCAAGTTTAAAGCTAAGAACAAAGCAGACAAAGGAAAGCTGGGCGTGGGAGAAGGCTCGCGCCTGAAGGGCTGATCGCGGGAGGTTCGCAGAAGTGGACATTGCATTTTCCTCCTCATGAATCCATCTGAGTGGGCGCAATGTCCTGGAGGCCCGGTGGCATCACTTCGTGGGAGTGTGCATTGTCTTCTCAACCTTCGACAGGGAGACGGCGCAAACTCATACCAGAACTGTGGTGGCTGCGGCAGTTATCATTACTCCCTGTAATACTTTAGTATTTGAACCTGGTAATGCTGTTAGTTTAGCTGTTGCTCAGTCTGGCGCCAGTGGTGCCAGTGGAATTTGGTTCATGGGTATTAGATCCGGTAGTTGTGGTAATCGGATGATGTTAGTTTCCTGTGCTGGTTTGAGTTTAGAGCATCGTTTCCTGGTGTGTTGCCCACCATGGGCCAGAATGCATTGGGTTAAATGTTGTAGTCCCGTCAGATGCTGTAACCGAGTGGCACCAGAAGCCTGTTTTGTGGTGCCAAATATCCGATGAAACAATCGTTCGATGTTTCTTGAGGTGGAATTGCTTTCTATCAATGCCTACAAATTGTACAATTCTTTTGTGGAATGTTAGGGGCCTAAATAATGCAGCAAAAAGAGAGATCATCAAATAGTTAATCCGATCAACCGGGGCTACAATTGTATGTCTACAGGAGACCAAAATAGCCAATTGGAATGCAGGCTTGCTCAACGAAACTCTGGGGGCGAGGCTAGCAACACAGATTGCCTATATCCCTTCTAACGGAACGTCCGGGGGTATCCTGCTTGCGGCCCTGGACGATCTATTTGAACTGCAAAATCCAAGAACCACAACCAATACGATCACCGCAACGATAGCCTCCAGAAATGATGCGTCAGTATGGGACATTACCGGGGTCTACGGTCCACAAGCAGTCGAGGAGAAACGTAGTTTTCTCATGGAATTAGAATCTCTTCGACAAACAGTGCTTCCTGCTTGGTTGATAGTAGGGGATTTCAACCTCATCAGGCGAGTGAATGAGAAGAATAGAGGTTCGATAAATAGAGGATGATGCAACGCTTCAACCAATGTATCAATAGGCTGCAGCTCCTGGAGATCGACCTTCAAGGCCGCCGTTTTACTTGGTCAAACAAGTAGGAGCACCCCACCATGACAAGAATAGACCGATGCCTGGCAACAACCGAATGGCATGAGTCTTTCCCAAATGCGGATCTGTGTGCAATGGCAACCATGACGTCAGATCATTGCCCCCTTCTCCTGCAAGGAGATGCAAACTTTGAATTCTTCAAGGGTTTTCGTTTCGAGGCTTACTGGACGTCGATGCCGAGTTTCCAGGAAATGGTGATGAACTCCTGGACCCAACCAGTTCAAACAGAGGATTCGCTACTGCGATTGCATATCAAAATGAGCAGAACAGCTAAGGCGCTAAAGATTTGGAGGAGGAAAATTTTTGCGACCTTCGCTCTTCACACAGCCTTGTTACAAGTCACGCTCACGATCCTAGAATGCTCGCAAGAAAGACGGCCATTATCCCAAATGGAGCTTGATCTCTGAAAAATTCTTAAAGCCAAGCTGCTGGGCCTGGCAGCAATTCAGAAGTCAAGAGCGAGACAACACTCACGACTAACAAAAATAAAATTGGGGGACTCCAACACTCGTTTTTTTCACTTGATGGCCAGTTCAAGACGTAGGAAAAACTTGATTCAGGTTCTTCAGAGAGAAGGCAGAGTGATGTACGCCCAACAGGATAAGCTAAATGAAGCCCACGCATATTTCACAAAAGCCTTGGGCGAGTGCGGAGTAAGGGACATAGCGCTCCGTTGGGACTCCTTGGGTTACGCCGCAAGAGATCTCAGTGATCTAGATATCTGTATCACTGAAAATGAAGTCACTAGCACAATTCAGGAATTACCGTCTCAAAAAGCACTAGGGCCGGATGGCTACATTGGCCTTTTCTATAAAACATGCCTTCATATCATCAATGATGACCTGGTGGAAGCAATTAAAGACTTCTTCAAGCTCGTCCACGACAAGTCGCACAAATTAAATCAAGCAAATATTATCCGCTCCGAAAGTAGAGAATGCAGATAGACTGGAATATTTCAGACCTATTAGCCTTATTAATAGCTTCATGAAAATTATCACCAAAATCATGGCTAACAGGCTCGCGCCCAAACTACAAGAGCTTGTCTCGGTCTCGCAGAACGCTTTCATAAAGAAGAGATGCATACATGACAACTTTTTATATGTTCAAAGAGTAATTCGGAAGCTGCATCAAAACCGAACCCCGGCCCTCTTCATCAAACTAGATATCTCCAAAGCCTTCGACTCGCTAAACTGGGCCTATCTTCTCGAAGTTCTTCACGCCTTGGGCTTTGGCCGGAAATGGTGAGAATGGGTAGCTGCAATCCTGAGGACATCATCTTCACGAATCTTGATCAATGGTCAGCCCACAGTCGCAGTGAGACATGCTCGAGGGGTACAGCAGGGAGATCCTTTATCTCCCTTACTTTTCATTCTTGTAATTGACCCCCTTCAAAGCTTGCTCGACCTGGCGGCAAGACAAGGAATTCTAAAACCGGTGCTAGCAGAGAACGCAAAGCTAAGATACTCACTCTACGCGGATGATGCTTTGGATTATTTTTAAAGGCGGATGTACAAGAGATGACGGCCCTCAGCAGAATATTGGATATTTTTGGAAGGTGCTCGGGATTAAAAATCAACATGTCCAAAACAGAAATTTATCCTATCAGATGCCAGGAGGACCGGTTGCAAGAAATTTTGAATGTCTTCCCAGGAAAACTTACAACCTTCCCAGGGAAATACCTCGGCCTTCCCCTACATGTTAGGCAACTAAGAAAGAGTGAATTTTAGCCTTTGATAGATAAAATAAGTAGTAGGCTGCCTGGGTGGCAAGGTAAACTTCTCTCAAAGGCTGGTAGGGAGACCCTGGTTAAGTCGGTGTTAACATCACAACCAATTTACCATTTGACGGTCTTTCCGGCCCAAAAGTGGCTAATTCGATGCATTGATAAATTGAGGAGAGGTTTCCTTTGGAGAGGAAAAGATCCGAGAAACTGTAGTGGGGGCCATTGCCTAATCAAGTGGTCAGTCACCTGCCTACCAAAAAACAAAGGTGGCCTTGGCATCATGGACTGAGCGCCGCCAGGCGCTTAGGCTTCGTTGGCTATGGTTTAAATGGAAAAAAAGGAAAGGGCTCGGACGGATCGAACTTCCATGTGATAAAAAGGACGTGGCTCTCTTCAATGCCTCAACGATCGTCACGATTGGAAACGTAAACGGGCCGATTGGAGATCAAGTCGATAGACGGTCAAGCACCCAAAAAATCGCTACGAACCTCTTCAAACAAGCAAAAGAAAGAACATCTCGGTCCGGAAAGCTTTGACCAATAACTACTGGATTCGTTTCTGCAATCCGGCCAACTCAATTATAGAAATCAGGGAGTACGTCACGCTATATGAAGCAATTAGTCGTACCAATAGGGATGAAGAAAGGGAAGATCAGATAACTTGGCGTTGGACACCAGATGGTCAATATTCAACAAAGAGCGCATACAAGGTCTAATTTAACACTGTTTACTGTAAGATGAAGATCTGCCCGATATGGAATGCGAGAGCTGAGCCTAAATGCCGTTTTTTTGCATGGACGGTGCTTCACAACAAAATCCTAATGGCAGACAACATGCTAAAGAGGGGGTGGCCCTGCAACGCAACCTGCGGCTTATGTAACATGGCTCTCGAAACACCAAGCCACCTTTGTAAAGATTGCCCCTTCGCCAAGCAGGTCTGGAATCTGCTATCCCAATGGGGGAATTTGGAGTGGTGCCACAACCTGAGTTTTGAGGGCTCGGTGTACAAGTGGTGGAGAAGGATACGCTCACAATTCGAGAAAGACAGTAGACGGGACATTGATGGACTTCTTATATATTTTTGGTGGAATCTGTGGCTAGAGAGAAATCAACGTATTTTTCAGGGTGTAGTCGAGCGAAGAAGAATGTGGCTTCAAAGAATCAAGGACGCAAAGACGAGATCGGGCTTAGCTTCTGCATGGCAGCCTAGGATGTAATTGTTAGACCTTGTTTCTTCTTGGTCTTTCCCTTCGACCTCTTGGCTGTTTCCGGTTTTTAGTTTGTTGGATTTTGTTCTTTCTAGGGGGCCATCTGTCGATCGTTAAGTCTATATTTGCGTTGTCGTTCTAGGTGTTCAGAGGTGTTCATAGTGGAAGTCGGTTTGTAAGATTTTTTCACGGGTCCGATTTTTGCCATAAAAAACAGGACCCACCCCTCTCTCTTTCCCTTTAATATATTTGCAGCAATTCTCGTGCTGCCATTTCGAAAAAGATTTTAGGTAGGTATATTTTGGTCTCTGCCAAACATATTATTTACTCTCACGACATATTAATTGGCATAACTTTGAAGCATCCACTCATAAGAATTGTGGTTCATGTACTGCATGCTTTTCCTTTAATATTTTCCTTTGAGATTCATATGCAACAAAGTAAAAAAAATGTATGTATGTAATGGAGAGTATGTATGGACTTTGAACAGATAAGATTTTAATTAAAGATCAGGAGTGTAGTGTCATATGTATGTTGTGTTATCATTTTCCCAAAGACGGCCTTTTTACTTTGACGGGGAAGGAGAACATATCTGATATTGTGTGTGTTTTTTAGAATTGATGCTATGTATTTGAGACTTTGTGTATCACAATATACAATTAGCTAGAATCAAGAGGTACCGAAAATTGAAAGAATTGAGGTACTAAGATACACAAGAATTTAAGGGTGATTTAGTGGTACTTCCTCCTGAGGATGATAAAAACTATACATGTGTTTTTGATGCATCATTATGGATCTACGGTTGAACTGACTTGTGTTAAGCATTGCAACATATGATAGCTACTGTAATAAATTTAGGCCGTGAGACTACATGGCACAAGTTTATAGCTTTACTGAATGGGAAAGGAAATTTCTGAAAGCTAGAAAGGTAGATTGTCTGACAAGTTGGGCTATGGTAAATAAATATTGAGATGTACAGACAATTTCCTTTGCTGTTCTTTGTAACATCCTCAAACTTAGCTATTTTTGAATTTTATAATTTAATTTGAATTTTTGAAAATTTCTAGAATTTATTTGCAATTATTTGGATTTTTGGAAATTAATTCTTATTTAGAAATTTATTTAATAAAGAAAAGTTGTAATAAAATAAAAGTGAAAATATTTTATTTGAGTTCAAAATGTCTTAAAATATTTTCTCGAATTTTTCTAGAATTTTTCTAATATATTAAGTGCTTTAAATAAAGTAAACGAATATTTGAAATTATTTTTTAATCGATAAACCTTTGAAATTCGGGTGAACAGTAACGGGCTGAGCCCATTACTGTGCGCACGCCGAAACCCTAGTGGTGTCATTGTTTCTCCACCGTACGATCTCGATCCGACGGCTGTGATTCACCCGTGTCGGTTCGATGCTTTCACCGTTGGATTTTGCGCGGACGATCGGATAGCGACCACGTCGCTTCGTCTCCGCGCGAATGAAACGCCGCCGCCGCCGTGCGTCTGAGTGAAAACCGCCGCATTTACTCGCCGCCGCGTACCTCTCCCACTTCATCTTCTAGCTACGGATATAAAGCACCTCGTTGCGCACCCGTCGAGCCCTTTCACGCATCCCAAGGTTCATTGTAGACACCACACGTCCTCGCCGAAGTTTCGAGCCACTCCGCCGTGGTTCGCGCCCGCTCCAGTGACCCTCCGCCGCATCCAAGGACACCGGAGTAAAGCCCGCGTCACGCCGCTTCCGAAGGACTACCTCACTCGCCGAGTCAGACGAACACCGCCGCCGGTCTTCTTCTTCGACCGGCCGTCTGTTTTCGCCGCACCTTCGCCAAACTTCGCGAAAGCAACGACATACCGAGGATCCGCATCCAACGCATCGAGGTGAGTCCACGCCATTCGCAATAGAGACCGTAATGTTGATGCTTAGATCTTGGCCGAGGATTCAAATGAAAGGTTAGATAGCGCCACGCGTCTTAATAAGGGATTGACCACGGTGCTTGTTAAATGATAGCCGAGGATTTGAACCGAACGATTGGAGATTAGCCACGTAGCTTTAGCAATAAGAACTCCAACTTCAAAAGTTAGCCGTTGGATTTGAATCGTGTGGTTGGTAGTGAGCCACGTAGTTCTTTTTACGGTAGCCATTAGATCGGGAACGTTAAGCGTAAAAGTTGAATTAATCTGGGCCGTTCATTTTGAAATGGACGCTCGGATTTACGGTGCTGGCTGCATCAAAGACCGCGCTTAACGCGCCGCATAAAAATCGAGGCGACGGGCGGTCTTTGCCGACGTCACCCGGGTTTTTGACGCCGTCTGATTTTCATCCGTCGGTCAAGATTTTGCCACGCGTCGACACCGCGAGAGCGGCTAAAGTGTTTGCGCGATCTCGACCATCGATCTTGTTTGCACGAATCACGAGGCATGACCGGTCAATTGAAACGTTACTCGGTTTATTCTTTGCCGCTGATTTTAATCCGAAGAACGAGAATGCACCACGTGTCGACTCGCAGAATCGAGTCGAATCGGCGCTTTAATTGTAGCCGCCCACATGAGATCCGACGGTTGAGATTAAATCAACCTCTCGGATGATGCTTTGCCGTGCCGCCGCTACGGATGATCGACACGTGTCGATCGACGTCATCGGGGCCCGCTTGTCGATTCGCCGGGTCGTGGTTGACGTCACAAAGTGACGTCATCTTGACGTCATAAATCGATTTTTACGTATAAAAATAAATAAATAAATTCGGTTTATTCTTTTTAAATTTATTTTAAAACTTCAAACGCTTATAACTTTTGCGTTTTAACTCCGATTTGAGTGATTCCAATTTCTAAAAATTTGTAAAATTTAGATATATTTAATGGTGAATTTTATGGAATTTTTAGAGGTGAATTTGTTCTCTGTAAAATTTAATTATCATGTTTATGTTGATTTTAAATAGACGTTGATTTATCGGGAAGTTGTGAGGGGGAATTTCCAATCCAAGATTTGACTTCGGAGCAAGACCAGCAACTCTTTGAAGGCAAGTTATGCTTTGACCATGTTACTCCTAATTTTTGAAATATATATTTTGTTTTAAACTATGCATGCTAATTCAACTAAAAATGGCTTTAAATTAATTTGGGTGAATTAGCTAGTTAACCTAATTGTTATTGCCACCTTGTTAACATTATTTGTATGCCATGATTCATTTGATAACCCTAGTTTGGTAATATTAGTTGGTTAATAATATGGTGCCAACACGGGAGGCTAGACCGTGAATAGTTGCTTAGCCATGCATGTACGTGAACCATTCTATTTGGATTACAAAATCAACACTGACTAAAGAATAGTGAATGCTTTTTAATGAAATGTGGAATGATGTTGGTATTAACCTTAGAATGTAGAGACCTGTGTGGTTTTACATGAAAGATGAATATGAGCATGTGTTGCACTGTTAACAACTTGGGGTGGATTTGATTTAGACTGGGGCAAGTGGACCGAGGCTTCATGCCAGGTGGGCCTGTGTGGCAAATGGGGGTGGGTTGAGTGTTGTGAGGGCTGTGTGCCAAACTGTGAGAAGGATGTCTTGCCTTGGTCAGTTAAGGACCTTACCTTGCAAGCCTTTGACCTGAGTCTCTCGTACAACCACATGTCTGAATGGGAAGACCTAGTTTAGTAGGATTCTGATGTCTTACCTTTGATACCTCGGGGTGGCAGTTACACGGGGGTAACTGTATGGGGGAGCGTGCCTATGCTACGGCTTGGTACCCGTCCAACGGTGTTTGTCGGTCCTATACTTCGGCTCTGAGTGAGGGAAGTGATAGTGAAGGCAACACGGAGAGGTTCTTAGGCTGAGACAGAAGTCTCTGAAAAACTTTGTTACGGTTAATCGCCTTTGTGGTGTACAACTGTATCTTGTGGGTAAAGTGTACAAACCTCTGCAGAGTGTTAAAACTGTTCGAATAGCCGAGTCCACGGTAATGGACAATGCTCGGGAATTACAGTCAAGGGGTAGTGTTCTCAAAATAAAAGGGGGTGGTTGGCTGTGTGCCAAAAATTTGGAAATAAAGTTGTCTAGGGACTGTGTGTTCAAAATATTATGGAAAAACAATTTGAGACATATATTAATTATAAGTTTGATGCTTTCAATCTAAATAATTGATAGTTCAAAATGTTGATGCAAAAGCAAAATAACCAATAAAGCCTATCCTTTGGATAAGACACGATGTAGTAAATAGATCTGCATTGTGCATAACTTGTTGAGTACGTGTGTACTCACCCTCATGGACAAACCCGCCAGAGGAAGAAACTACACCACCTACGAGGAAGAGTATGTCGAGGAGCCGAAAACTAAGGGCAAGCCTTCGTTCGAGCGATGTGGAAAAGATGGAACACCGTGACTTTTTATATTCCGTCTTGAACTTTTGTTAGTTGATTATTGTGCCTCGCGTGGCATAACTATTGTAAGGATGACCATAAGGTCGCATACACTCGCTTATATAAATGCTTGAAGTACTTTATTTAATATTCATTGCGTGTATGATGTGATATTATACTGCTTAGTCTGTGTGCACTAGCGCGATCCTCGACTAGTGCTGAATACACAGAGTGTCCGAAGTTATAAATTTGGGGCACGACATTCTTGTCACGGCCAAGGGATTTGATGGAAGCACACTGATGTCTCGCATGATGAAGGAGGCGGCAATGTCAATCGCCTGCAAGTACAGGAGGTAAAACCCAAATATTGCTTGCTTTATTTCATCCAATTCTTGCCTATTTATAGCTGGGCTAAGGCTGCACAATCCTTAAAGGAAACTAAGATATAATTGATATTGTAGTAGACTAATACCAGGACTACTAATTCGACTAGGACTAGGATTACTTATCCGACTAGGACTAGAAGTCCTGACCTACCGGAACATGCTTAAGGCTGATCCGGCATGGTTTTGGACTGGGGTCTGCGTCGGCTAAAAACTATCCCAAACCGGTCATTTGTGACACCTCCCCCTCCTTCAAGAAACAGTTCGTCCTCGAGCTGGAAGTCCGGGTAGCGCCGACGGAAGGAAACTAAATCCTCCCAAGAAGTAACCGATGGAGAAGCATCTGCCCACTGGATCAGCACCTGGTGGACGCCATCATTACGACGCCGGACACGAACAGCCTTGGCTGGTTGAGGAAGGACTCGACCGTGCAGCAACTGGGGAAGCGCTGGTGGAGTAGCCGGAGGAGTTCCTTTGAATGGTTTGAGGAGACTGACGTGGAAAACGTTGTACATCTTGGTACAAGGAGGCAATTCCAAGCAATAAGCGACTGAATCCACTCTGTGCATAATCTTGTATGGCCCATAGAAGCGGGTGCCGCTTTCCGCTGAAGTATACCTGTAGTGAAGCAAAGAGCCACCGATGTATACGCAACTGCACTCCAATCAGGGTTGAAATTCCAATGGCCGATGCTTAGCATCATAATAAAGCTTGGCAGACTGTTGAGCAAGCAGGAGGCGTTCTCTGATCTCCAAGAGGAACTCATCACGCTGAAAGATGTTGTCGGCCACTGCTGCATTGCGAAGTTCTGAAGTATCATAAGAGCGGAGGGAAGGTGGGTCACGTCCATAGACCACTCGAAATGGTGTTTCTCGGAGCGAACTATGATACGACGTGTTGTAGCAATATTCTGCCCAAGCGAGCCATTGGAGCCACTGACGAGGTCGATCTCCTGTGAGGCAACGAAGGTACATGGAGATGACATGGTTCACTGATTCAGACTGACCATCGGACTGAGGATGAAATGCCGTACTCATATTTAAAGCTGTTCCATGAGCCCGAAAAAGTTCTTTCCAAAAGGAGGAAGTAAAAACTGCATCCCGGTCTGACACAATGGAAGATGGAAGTCCATGGAGGCGAACAATTTCATCAAAGAAGGCTCGGGCGACCGAAGAAGCAGAATAAGGGTGAGCAAGTGGTATAAAATGGGCGTATTTGGACAAACGGTCAACCACGGTCAGAATCACGGATTTGCCTCCAACTTTCGGTAACCCCTCAATGAAGTCCATCGAAATGTCAGCCCAAACCTGAGAAGGAATCGGAAGAGGCTGCAAGAGACCGCCGATTGTAGTTGCTCGCTTTGTTACGCTGGCAAGTGGTGCATGTCCGAACAAACTCGCTGCATCAATGTCTTATCTCGGGAATGTGAAAATCGCGCGCGGCGATGGAGGGTTTTTGAATTCCTCATGGCTCGCCATATGTGTGCCGCCGCAAGTGCGCCCTGAACCGAAGGAGAAGAAGGAGCAATATAGGCCCTTATACCGAAGGTGAGAATACCATCAATGATAGCCCAGAGATCTCGAAGGTCGCCTGCCGGAGTTGATCTCGAGAGCAATAATGGCCGGGTCTCATCAATTGGTCGATCAATGCTGTCCAAGAGATCAAAGCGAGGACTGGAGACGGCTGAAAGCTGTAGTTGGTCAGTGTCGCGGCGAGATAAAGCGTCGGCCACTAAATTCTGCTTGCCCGGTTTGAACTCCACCGTAAAATCAAAGCCCAATAGTTTACTGACCCAATGATGTTGAGGGATTGTGGAAAGGCGCTGATCTAAGAGAAATTTGAGAGAGTAATGATCAGTGCGCACCACAAAGGATCTTCCCCATAAATACGGCCTCCAATGTTTAATAGCCTTGACCAGTCCAACAAGTTCACGTTCATATGCCGCCAATGCAAAGTGCCGAGGAGCCACTGGTCGGCTAAAGAAGGCGATGGGGCCGCTGTTTTGGTGGAGAACTGCACCAAACCCCGTCCCAGATGTGTCGCACTCGACTACAAATTGTTGCTGAAAGGCAGGGATCTGAAGAACAGGGGCTGAAGTCAGCGCTTCCTTTAATGATTGAAAGGCTGTGGAGGCTGCACTAGACCAACTGAACCCATCTTTACTCAGTAATTTGGTGAGGGGAGCTGCTATTGCACCATAATTCTTGATGAAACGGCGGTAGTAGCCAGCAAGTCCCAAGAATCCACGCAAACCACGAACTGAAGAAGGCACTGGCCATGAGAGAATCGCTTGAACCTTATCGGTGTCCATAGAAACACCGGCTGCAGAAATGACATGGCCGAGGTAGCCAATGCTTTCAGAGCCGAAGCTACATTTGGACTTTTTAAGGAACAAAAGGTGTTTCCATAGTAAATTGAGCACGATAAGCACATGACGGAGGTGTTCAGCCCAGGAATTACTATAGAGTAAAATGTCATCAAAGAAAACCAGGACGAAGCGACGAAGATATGGTCCCAGAACTTCATTCATGAGTGCTTGAAATGTGGCCGGTGCATTGGACAATCCAAAAGGCATAACGAGGAACTCAAAAAGTCCTTGGTACATACGGAACGCTGTCTTGGAGATGTCGTCGGGGTGCATACGGACTTGATGGTACCCAGAACGAAGGTCCAGTTTAGTAAAGAAGCGAGCACCGCGCAATTCATCAAAAAGCTCTTCAGCCACAGGTATGGGAAATTTATCTTTGATTGTAAGAGCATTGAGAGCACGGTAATCAATACAAAACCGCCATGAACCATCTCGTTTTTTGACGAGGAGGACTGGAGAAGAAAATGCGGAAGTGCTCTTGCGAATAATGCCCTGTTGCAACATGAGATCACACTGACGTTCCAACTCATCCTTCTGGGCAGCGGGGTAACGATAAGGGCGCACGACCACTGGTGAGGCTCCAGGGATGAGGTGAATGCGGTGATCTTGGGACCGTTGAGGTGGCAATCCCGATGGCTCGGCAAACAAGTCTTCAAATTCGTCGAGGATGTGTGGCAGGAGCTCACGGCCGTCACAAGAAAAAGCTTGAGCTGTAGGTTTGCCCATCGATGGAAGTCCTTTGAGTGTGATAGTCTGATCAGCAATTTGAATCCGCATGGTGTGTTGTTGGAAGTCCCAAGTAATTGGACCAAGAGTTGCTAACCAGCGAGTGCCCAAGACCATCTCATGGCCGCCTAAAGGAATCACATAAAAATCTGAAGTGAAGACGGTATTGCCAACCTCAAAGGAACCGATTTGAAGATGCCTGCATAAGGACCCGATCACCATTGGCCACAAGAACACCCAAACCGTGGTGTTGCATGGGTTTCGAGGAAGCCGTTGAGCTAGATCTCGCCGATGAAGTTGTGAGTTGAACCAGAGTCCACCAACGCAGCCACAACAATCTTTGCAAGACATACGCTAATCTGCATAGTATCACCTGAGCGGACACCGGAGATGGCATGCAAGGAAATCTGTCCCTCCTCGTAGTGCGATCGTCCTCGCCACCACTATCCTCCTCGTTGACAGCGAGAATGGCGAACAATTTTTTGCACTCGTGCCCTTTGAACCATTGTTCATCACAATTAAAACAGAGTTTTTGGCGACGACGATCAGCCATCTCACTGGGAGTGAGTCGCTTGAAGGAAGAAACAGCAGTGGTAGGAGCACTGATCGGTGGTGCGGCTGGCATGGTTTGGCGAGAAGTGCTGGATCGCGTACTTTTGGCGGCTGTCATTGCAGTGATCAAGGCGCCTTGGAGTTTATCCATGGCCCGGGCAACATTCATAGCTTCGTCGAGGTCCGCTGGGTGTTTCAGCTCTACTTCGGAACGCAGTGGTTCCTGTAGACCGTAGGTAAAAAGATCCACCTCCTGCTGTTCGGATAAAGGCTCGGCGTGGCAGAGGTGAGTAAGAAACCGGTCTTCATACTCTTGGAGAGAACTCGTCCGTCGTAATGCTGCCAAAGCCCCCAGGGAGTTGCTGTTCAGTTCTGGACCAAAACGTCTGGTAATTAGTCAACAAACTCTGTCCAATTGGGTCGACCGTAGCGGCGTTCCCAACGAGTGTACCAAGTTTGTGCGCGGCCCGTAAGATGGTATGAAGCTGTCCACACCTTGTTCCTCTCCGATGTCTTCTGTCCGTAAAAGAACTGCTCACAGCGTGACAACCAAGGAAAGGAATCTTCATCTCCACCATATGTGGGAAATTTCCACTTGTGGAAGTGGCCATCAGTGCGGTCCTCGTCATCCCTGTCCGCAATCGGATGAACACGTTGGGCCTTGGGGATTCTGGATGTACCGCTGGCGAAGGACACTTGTTGTGATGTCTTGGCAATGGAACCGTGGCGTAAACATGGCGCAGGCGTCGGTGGTGCGCTTTGTGGTTCGGGCAAGAATCGGCGCATCATTGATCTCCAGGTCGCCTTCCGATGTAGGAGAAGCCGAGAGGAGGGCTTTGCCCCGTCCCACTTCGAGACGCATGATAGCCAGATGATGCGCCTGTTGTTGTTGAGCAAAATCACGCATGGATGATTCCAGAGACGAGATTTTGTCAAGGTTAGGTGTGATGTCGGCGAAGAACCCAGACAACGCCGTCTTGAGGGCAGTCATGGTGAGTGGTTGTTCATCGTCGGAAGTCATGGCAATGAAGGGACCAAAAAGTCTCTGATACCAAGTATGTCACGGCCAAGGGATTTGATGGAAGCACAGCTGATGTCTCGCACGGATGAAGGGAGGCGGCAGCTCTCCAATCGCCCGTGCAGAACAGGGAGGTAAAACCCAAATATTGCTTGCTTTATTTCATCCAATTCTTGCCTATTTATAGCCGGGCTAAGGCTGCACAATCCTTAAAGGAAACTAAGATATAATTGATATTGTAGTAGACTAATACCAGGACTACTAATTCGACTAGGACTAGGATTACTTATCCGATTAGGACTAGAAGTCCTGACCTGCCGGAACATGCTTAAGACTGATCCGGCATGATTTTGGACTGGAGTATGCGTCGGCTAAAAACTATCCCAAACCGGTCATTTGTGACAGTTCTACTGTCTGTCGGGATAGATAACTCGAGGGCCTTGTGAAAAGGGAACAAACAAGAAAATACGCCAGCTTGCATTTTTTAGCATCGATCCACTTTTCGTTCCCTTTCATTTCTTGTTAACGAGGACAGGACAGGACAGGACGGCGCCTTAGCTGAATACAGCAGCTGCTCGACTCGAATGATTGGTGCCGGTCGATGATTCCGACAAGCATTGCATAGCTTCGCATCGCATAAAGTAGGATAGCGTGATTCGATCCCATCCATCCTCACGGCGCCGTCCCGTGGTTGGACTCTCCGAATTCCATTTCCAACCAGTGGTGGTGCATTGCCATTGCAACAATGTCTCCCCGTTCCGTCTTCCCCGACACACACGTTCCTCCGACGCCCCACGCCGACCGCTCCTCTTCGCAGGATCACCACCAGGTACTCCGTTACATCTCGCGCATACTCATGGTGGAGGGGGAGGAGGAGAACATGGACCCCCAACACCCCGCGCTCCTCCTCGCTCAGCAGCCCTTCGCCCAAATCCTCTCCTCCTCCGGCACGCCTGCCTCCACCTTCTCGGCGGCGGACCAAGGGGCCGTCTTGGCCGCCGGCGCGCACGCTACAACCAGCTCGGCCGTCTTCAAGGGCGCCGACGCTGTGGGCAGCAAGGAGCTGTTGCCCGCCGACAAGGAGTACAGCACGGACATTTTCCGCACTGCCTTCTTCAAGGGCATGGAAGAGGCCAACGGGTTCCTGCCCACAGGTAACAACAAGCTGACGACCGGCGCCCGGCGCCGCAAGGATAGGCACGACGACCTGGAGGCCGAGGTCGTCAGGACCGGCAAACTGGTCATGACTGAGCCGGTGGAAACCGCTGCCCGTGAGATGATGGACCGAATGATGCTCAACGGCTACGACATTTGCTTTAAGGGGACGGAGGACCTGCCCGTTGCCATGGACAAAGAGGCCGGAAAGAACAACAGGAAGGCACGGGGAAAGCGCGGCGCAGCGGAGGTAGTTGACCTGCACACGCTGCTGGTCCATTGCGCCAAGGCGGTGACGGATGACCGCCGGAGCGCGGGCGAGCTGCTGAGGGAGATCAGGCAGCATGCCTCGTCCACAGGGGACGCCACACAGCGGCTTGCGTACTGTTTCGCCGAGGGGCTGGAGGCGCGGCTAGCCAGCGCGGGGAGCAAGGTATACCGCTCACTCACGGCGAAGCGCACCACCGATACAGAGTTCCTCAAGGCCTACCACCTCTTCATGTCCGCCTGCTGCTTCAGGAAGGTAGCCTTCTTGTTCGCCAACAAGTCCATCTTCAATGCCGCTGTGGGCAGGAGCAGGTTGCACATCGTTGATTATGGCCCCCATCACGGGTTCCAGTGGCCGGAGTTGCTGCGCTGGCTGGGGACTAGGGATGGTGGGCCGCCGGAGGTCAGGATCACCCACATTGACCTCCCACAGCCCGGCTTGTACCCAGCAAACCATATGGAGGAGATGGGTAATCGGCTGACCAACCGTGCCCGTGAGCTTGGTGTGCCATTCATATCGTGCCATTGCAGCGGCACAATGGCAGACAGTTTGCATCGATGACCTGAACATGGAACCTGATGAGGCGCTCGCTGTGAATGACCTGTTCAATTTCAGGACCTTAATGGATGAGAGTGTCGTCATAGACAGCCCGAGCCCCAGGGATGTTGTCCTCAGCAACATCAGCAAGATGCGGCCGGACGTGTTTGTCCAAGGCACCGTGAATGGCTCGTACGGCACCTTCTTCTTGTCGCGGTTCCGAGAGGCCCTCTTCCATCACGCTGCGCTGTTTGACATGCTCGATGCTACAATGCCACGGGAGAGCCAACTACGGTTGGTGCTGGAGCGGGACGTCTTTGGGTGGGCTGCGCTGAATGCCATCGCCTGTGAGGGCGAGGACCGGTGGAACGTGGCGAGACGTATAAGCAGTGGCAGATCAGAAACCAACGGGCAGGGCTGAGGCAGCTGCCGTTGAATAGGGAGATCGTTAAGATGGCGAGGGACATGGTCAGGAACCACTACCACAAGGATTTCGTCATAGAGGAGCATCAGCAATGGCTGCTGCAAGGGTGGAAGGGTCGCATCCTCTTCGCCCACTCTACATGGGTGGCAGATGGCGCCACCTCTGACTGTTAGTTTTTTTCCTACACTAAACATATACTTCAGGTATGCACCTAGTGCATTGTCTCTCTGGTAATTAACGTTGAGCTGTATTTTCAAGAACAAATATCTTTTCTCATGGTCTGATTGATTCATGCAATGTAGGTGAGGAGAAAGATGGGTAGGTCACTGAGGTTGAAGAGTGCAAGTGAAAGCGAAGATACGAAGATGTTGGAGATAGAGTCCAAGTCGTGTGCGATTAGAAGTCATGTTAGGGATATGTTTAAGTTAGAGATAAATTCGAGATAGAGTCCGGTTGTTATTCGGTAATGATTGATGCTATAAATAAAGGGTGTGGAGATCCAATTGGACAAACACGAACATACAATTATTTTCCAAATTCCTACATGGTATCAGAGCCAATCCATCCCAAACCCTAACCGAGGTAAACCCTCACCTTAGCAAAGTGAATCTCGTCATCGTCTTCAGTTGATCCACCGGCCACCGCCGGCCCATCGTGCATGGTCTGCCGTGGCCGCGTCGCACAAGAGTGGGCAGCAGCCAGCCAGGTTGTGTGGATCGCTACCACCAGGGCCACTACTTTGGCCACCGCCACCGCCTGAATTAACTCGGATCTACCCCGGACTTTGGTGCCCGGACCTGGTCGGGAAGGGGGGAGGGAGAGAGTGCAAGTGGTCACCGCTGCGATGGAGAAGCGGTGGAGGCCAGCGATCCCTCGGGTTCAACGTCGCAAGGAAAAGAAAGGAGGAGGAGGAGGCCAGCCGACTCTAACGCGTGGGTAAAAGGAGAAGCGAGAGGGCGGGCACGGGTGTGTGGGCGAGAGGAGAGGGAAAGGAGAAGGGAGAGGTCGCATGGCTGGGACAGGAAAATGATAAAAGAGAAAAGAGAGAGCGGAGGAAAAGAAAGAGAAAAAAATTGAAAAAGGTTAGGTTAGCTTCCTTCGAGAGAAAATGAGGAGGAAAAAAAGAAAAGAAAAAAGAAAAAAGAAGAGAAAAAAGGAGAAAAAAAGGGATGAAGTAAAAAAAAGGAGATATTTGTTACTTGGGTTTGGATTGTGATTGTGTGGCTGTGTTGTTTTGTTATTGCTTGTTTGGAGAGAGGAAAGTGCAGAAGGTGGATTTTTGGGTTGGTCGTTGTTTGCTATCAAGGTGATGGTTGATGAGGCTTTGGTCTTAAAAGTTTTAGGGGCAAGGTAGAAAGGCACTAAAAGAAACAGGGGGAGAAGATTGCTCAGGATGTTGGGCGTGTACTGATGATAGAATTGGTAGCAGGAGTAGGATATAGTGGTAGCTTTAGTGGAGCCTATGGCTATGTTTATGGTGTTGGTGATAACTATCGAGGTGTTGTGCTGTTGCAAGAGACAACGTTGGTGGAGAGGTACGGAGATTGGTAAGGTAGAAGGCAAAGGTCGAAGTGGTTGGGGGTATGTTAGGAGAGAGGTTGACGAATACTCATACCATGGGTACCCCCAGCGGCCTAGAACGACATATGGGCTGCCCCAAGCCCAGCTCTGGCCCAAGGCTTCGCTGGGCCGCGAAGGACTCTCGTCCCCGACCTGGGGGCGGTCCGACCCCCGCCATGGTTCGGGTGCCCTGCGACTCCCGACCAAGCCGACCAAAGGGAGATCCGACCCCCGTCACGGGTCGGGGATCCCCCAAGGCTCCGACCCCCGCCGCAGGTCGGACGCCTCGCAAGCTCCGACCAAGCTAACGTACTCTCCGCCACAATCGTCGGTCATCTCGAGTTGGCTACCTGCCCCACAGACACGACGGCTCAGCGCGACCGTGCGGGGGCAGGTGGCTCTTTCCCGAGGTGGCGGGGAGGCTGCCGAAGTCAAGCACCAATCTCATTGTCCAGTCACGTACAGTGGGAGGATGCGTTCTCTCCCGAGGCAATGCCAGAGCCAGGCGCGGCGACGTCAGCACCTGGCAAGCGCGCAGAGGGTAGGTGCACCAACTCCTGGCACAGCAGAAAACCACGCCACCCGACATGTCTACCGACCCAGCATGGAACGAGCATGTGTCGGTCAGTCGCCAAGACCGAAGACCGGGACTCCTAGGCGTAGGACATCCCATCCTTTCTTTTCCAAGTTCCCGTGTAACCTGCCCCCTCCGTCTATATAAAGGGCGGCAGGACCCTCAGGGAAGGGGACCAACCGATCTTTGATGAACCTTTACACACACGGCTCGAACGCCCCTACAGCTTTAAGCCCTTAGCTTCTCTGAGCTCCCGAGCTCTTTCACTCGGACGAGGCGCACAAGGCCAGGCCTTAGCCCTCGCTTGTAACGCAAAGGCGATCCTCGCACCTGCAATAATACGTAACCACCACACTAATCTCGAAGTAGGGATATTCGGCCCGAACCAGTATACATCTTGGGCTCCCTGAGTCTAACCATTCAAGGAGAGGGAACGTGCGGCCCCTTAACTTACAAATTTACTTGCCGGTATATGAAACACCTACAGTTGGCGCGCCAGGTAGGGGTCTCGCGCGTCATCATCTTCGTCTCCGGATTCCCAGTCACCTCCTTGATGGCTTCCTTCACCCACGACGGCGCGTTAGCGTCGAGGAGCTGGATCCGCTTTGGTGCCCTCGACTTCGTCGCCACTCCGGCGGAAGAGCTTGTGCTGGTCCCCGCCCCCTCTCAAGACCAAGCGTCCGCTGGGAGCCTGGACTACGTTGCCAACGCCCTTGGCAACCTCTGGCTCGAGGCCCCCGCACGAACCTCGACGCCGGAGCCCGTCGAGCGTCGTGCCATCTCTGGCGGCAGCGCTCATGGGCTCAAGCAGGCGACGGCGTCGCCTCCCGTAGGCTCGTGGCTCGTGGCAATGACCGGCTACGCGCTGGCCTCCGTCCATGACCTTCTGGAGGACTCCTCCAGCCACGACTCCAGCTCCGACACGGAGCACGCTGCGGAGGGTCCGCACTCCCGCGAATGCAACATGGCGGGTGTGGCCGACCAGGCCACAACCCCCGTAGGCTCGAGGGTTATCCTTCACAGACCGGCGCAGAGGCGGAGTATCACCGAACGCCGAGTGCCTCCAGCTCACCGCGCCGAAGCCCAAAGAATGGCCGCTGATGAGCCGAGGCTCGAAAGGCCGAGCTTGACAAACTCCAGGCCGACCTGGACCAGAGTCAGCCCAAGCCCTAACACGCATCTGGCGCACGCGCACGCCAGGTACATCATCAACTGGCCGAGGGGTCTGACGGCCTTCCGCTCTTCCCCCACGCCAGCCAGAATATCGCCGCAGCAGCAATGCTGCTCCGCGGCATCCCCGAGCCTGAAGACCCGAAGGCCAAGGCCACGTACCAGAACCTCCGGGGGGTCGAGTGTGCTGCTGTCCAGCACATGCAAGGCTCTAGCTCCCACCACTCGGGGGCATCCTCGAGCCGCCCGAGCCGCGCCGCTGCCCAGGACCGACGGGGTTCGGCGAAGACGGCGCCACACCTTGGACGGCCCCAGGCCTCACGCACTCCGGTGCACCAGCGCTTGGGCAACAGTCGCGACGTCCGCGCTACCCTCAAGGCGCGGAGAAGGGCAATAGACGAAGCGGCCCAATCACGGGTAAGAGTCCGGTTGTTATTCGGTTATGATTGATGCTATAAATAAAGGGTGTGGGGGTCCAATGGGACAGACATGAGCATACAATTATTTTCCAAATTCATACATGGTATCAGAGCTAATCTATCCCAAACCCTAACCGAGGTAAACCCTCACCTTAGCAAAGTGAATCTCATCATCATCTTCAGTTGATCCGCTGGCCGCCGCCGACCCATCGTGCATGGTCCGTCGTGGCCGCGTCGCACAAGAGTGGGCAGCGGCCAGCCGGGTTGTGTGGATCGCCACCACCAGGGCCACTGCTTTGGCCACCGCCACCGCCTGAATTAACTCGGATCTGCCCCGGCCTTTGGTGCCCGAACCCGGTCGGGAAGGGGGGAGGGAGAGAGTGCAAGTGGTCACCGCTGCGATGGAGAAGCGGTGGAGGCCGGCGATCCCTCGGGTTCAACGTCGCAAGGAAAAGAAAGGAGGAGGAGGAGGCTAGCCGACTCTAACGCGTGGGTAAAAGGAGAAGCGAGAGGTCGGGCACAGGTGTGTGGGTGAGAGGAGACAGAAAGGAGACGGGAGAGGTCGCACAGCTGGGACAGAGGAAAAGGATAAAAGAGAGAGCAGAGGAAAAGAAAGAGAAAAAAATGAAAAAGGTTAGGTTAGCTTCCTTCGAGAGAAAATGAGGAGGAAAAAAAGAAAAGAGAAAATAAAAAAGAAGAGAAAAAAGGAGAAAAAGGAAAGAAGGAGAAAAAAAGGGAAGAAGTAAACAAAGGAGATATTTGTTGCTTGGGTCTGGATTGTGATTGTGTGGCTGTGTTGTTTTGCTATTGCTTGTTTGCAGAGAGGAAAGTGCAGAAGGTGAATTTTTGGGTTGGTCGTTGTTTGCTATCGAGGTGATGGTTGAAGAGGCTTTGGTCTTAGAAGTTTTAGGGGCAAGGTAGAGAGGCACTGAAAGAAACAGGGAGAGAAGATTGCTCAAGATGTTGGGCATGTACTGATGATAGAATTGGTAGCAGGAGTAGGATATGATGGTAGCTTTAGTGGAGACTATGGCTATGTTTATGGTGTTAGTGGTAACTATCGAGGTGTTGTGCTGTTGCAAGAGACAACATTGGTGGAGAGGTACGGAGATTGGTAAGGTAGAAGGCAAAGGTCGAAGTGGTTGGGGGTATGTTAGGAGAGAGGTGGTGGAAGCCAAGGTGGTCGGGGGATGTTGGGAGATGTGGTGGAAGCCAGGGTGTCTGGGGACTAGAGAAGGAGACTATGGAGATCAAGGCTTCTAGCAAGTGGGTAGAGATTATGGAGATCAAGACTGCAAGTGTGACGAAGAAGACGAAGGACTTGATATTGGTTGAGGCGTGGTTGAGGTGATGATCATGGTGATTACTATGGTCAATGGTGGTGCAGGTGAATGCACTTGAAAGTTGTGTCCGTGTGATCGTGTTGGATACAGAGTTGGTGGTGCAAACAACAAGGATGACGGCCGTGGAGGTTGTGAACAGTAATGATGACGGATTTGGATGTAGTTTTGATCATGGCTTTGGAGGTAGCTTCGAACGTAAGAGGTGAACGTCGTGGTGGTGGTATTCGTCATCATGTTGACGGTTTGGTAAAAGTAGTTGTCTTGAGAAGAAGTGTTCCATTATATAACTAGGTGGCTATGATTGTATCTCATGCCTATCTTAAGAGGGAGTATTGGAGATAAAGTCCGAGTCGTGTGCGACTAGGAGTCATATTAAGGATATGTTCAAGTTAGAGATAAATTCGAGATAGAGCCCTGTTTTTTATTCAGTTGTGATTGATGCTATAAATAAAGGGTGTGGGGACACAATAGGACATACACAAACGCACAATTATTTTCCAAATTTCTAAAGAAGACTGCAGTATCGCATCCTCCTATATTTGATGTAAATTGGATATTTTAGTGGCCATGTATTAAAACTTTGGCTCATTTTTTTCGATAAAGGAAGATTTTATTAATCTTAGTAAATTACATCAAAGTGATACAATTATACTAAGAAGACTCCCGGCCTCTACACAGCTAGGGTGTACACAGCCAAACACACACACACAAGAAAAAACAAACAAGAAACTACATCACGCAATATTGTCTTCAAGGCTATCCACCATCATAGCAACACTTGGACCGCGATAAAAGCTCTTCAATGACAACGCCTCCAAGAAGGACTCGATACGCACACGCACCGCCATTGCCATGATCCAACCAGTGAAGGCCAGACCAAAGGTTTTCACCTCGGAGAGTAAATCCTCAGACTACAAAACAATGCCTTCAACAAGACCATTGCCAGGCACAACCAACTAAGGTCAGACCTAGGGATTTCTCCCTGAAGTTGAAGTACCGGAGATCCCAGTGTTGCAACCACCCTCATTCCAAGATAGTGCCACCATACCACTTAATCTTAGCCAATAGCAACGGCCACCTTCTCAAGGCCAGACAAACAATTTTTAGATGTTCGACTATACGATGACAGATGCGCGAGCTAGCCAATAGGCACACGATCATCAAGTCCATAGAGTGCATCTAAAAAATGAGTTGTGTCGCCTAAGAAAAACGAATCCGCGAATCGATGCTAAGATGATATAGGTCAAAAGAAATGTATGAATGGATAAAAAAGATGAGTAACAATAGGTTGTTGTTCCTGAGTGCTACCATGCTCTTCTGTAGTTGCCTGGTAAGTGTATTTTACAGATGGTGTGTTTTATTAATTCACCTTTCGATAGTCAGTCAAATTTACTGTGCACATGTTTCAGTAGGATGAGTTAAAGATGTCGTCTAAATTTCAACTGGCAACTGTCATTGTAGCGTCAGATGTGTAGAAGGCACTTCTTTGCCTCTTGGGTCTCAGATGCCTTATTAAGCAGTGAATTTGCTGTGCCCAGTCAACCCTTGAAACATGTAGGATATATATTCTAATACGAACTTGCAGTTTTCTGAGCAAAATAAAATGTTTCAATTAAACTTGTGTCCATATGGTGAGAGTCTTATTGCTCGCCTTGAATTGCTGTTTCTTCCTGCATGTTTCAGGTCACAAATTCAAAGAAGAGAGTATTATGTTTACTTGCAGGTTCGGCGTGCTACTGGGTCTGTGTGCAGTGCAAGGGATATACGTACGGACCCCGTTGAAGGGACCAATTGACTCCTATATATTGTCTATAGTGATTACAAATTAAAACATGATACATCATTGCAATCGTATGTTTGAGAACTGAAAAGCCATAACCACGGTTTCCAAAATGCAACTTTAACCACTAATTTCTATTATAATATATTTATAAAATCCAATAAAATTATAATATTTTAAAAGTACCTTTCTAGATAAATGCACACATGCGATTTCATGTATCCAATTTAAATATTTAAAAAGATATTAATAGCTAAAGTTTCAAAAGTTTGACTGTATCTGCGTCTAAAACGACAACTATTTGTGACTAGAGGAAGTACCAGTTAAAAGTTACGAAAATGTATCTTCACAGAATTGTTTCTTAAAACAAATACATTCATGCAAATTCTATATTGCAAATATAAATGCTTTATATTAATCTGAAGAGCTGATAGATTAACATATATTTCGTATCGCAAATAGTATCAGTGTCTTGTTGCTTCGTCATTACTCATCATTACCAATAGGAGAAAGAAATACTATTATCTTTGTTTGCATAGTCTATGCGCGCAGTAGCTTGCCATGTTCCAAGCAACCTTGGAATCATCTAACACTATAAGAGCAAGTATAATAAGGTGAGATAAGTAGGCTGTAATGACTGATTTATGGTGAGTTGAAGGAGAGAGGAGAGGAGAAAGGAGAGAAGCGGGCTGCAGATCTACAGCCGGCTGCAGCACGAGCTCCAAGAAACTTGGTGAGAGAATGAGTGGATGAATGTGGGCCAAGTATTAATAGTTTTGCATGTATGTATGGCTAACTATTACTCCCTCCGTTTTTCTTTGTTAGGCGCCATTTGCTATAGCTCTTATACCAAGATCAAGTGATTAATTACTTCTATACCCCTAATAAATTACTCCGTATAAGGTTCTCATTGATTAGTGCTAGAAACAATGCATCACCATGGCTACATAGCAGTAATTGGCATGCATGCGCATTTGAACCCACGAAAAATTAGTTCATGCATGCGTGTTTCAACCTGTGTTACAAAGAAGAAGATTAGTTGCCGCCTAATGCAACTCCAAAAGTTAATTGCCGCCCATTGTTTCCACGTACGTAACGCTTCATTTCAAATGAGATTTTGGCTATTACCGCCTACTAATTCCAATTGAAAATTTTTCTACTGCCGCCCATTGTTTCCAAATGAAAATTTCACCAGAAAGATTACTATAAGTAGAAGTGTTTCAACATCAGTGTTACTCGTAGCTTTTCGATTAGCTATGGATGAAATGTTGCCAGACTTGAACGAGCCTTTGCATGAAGCTAATATCAACGCAGGTATGCATGCAAGCTATACAACTGTTTGTGTGCTCGTCTTTTTTTAGTTTTGTGATAAGACTAGAATTTGATTTGTTTCTTCCACTGCCTCATCATCTTGTAGCTATTCCAGATTTAAACGATGATATACCTGAGCTTAACTATGTTGAGTCAAATCAAAATAATGATCTTCATGGTAACACAGGTAAGTGAGCTACGAGTATAAATGATGGTATACCTGAGCTTAACTATAACAATAAATTTTGATTTGTTGCTTCCACCGCTCCATCATCTTGTAGATATCCCAGATCTAAATGATGGTATACCTGAGCTTAACCATGAAGATTCAAACCAAAGTGATGATCTTCATGATATCACAGGTAAATAAGCTACGAGCATTGATTCTTTTTATGCATGCAGAATCCAGGTTTATGTTTGTTTTGTGCATATTGTACTAAAGTTGTCTCTCTTTTTTTTGGCATTGAATCCAGGAGTAGATGAGAATGCAAATGATGTTGCACAACCATCCAATGATCGGATAAGGAATTTCTTGAGTGATGATATGCGTCGAGCCATCTACTCCATGCTTTTGGAGAGAACTTCTCTGGGCAAACTGAAACATGGAGTGACAAAATCAGTAGCATCAGATGTTGGTGTTCCCTTGAGAGTTGTTCAACGTATATGGACAGCGGGTAAGCGTGGAGGTGGAATTCATGCTGTCGCCAATAAGAGGCATGCCAATTGTGGCCGTAAAAGAATCTCTATTGATCCTCAGCAAATCCGTGATGTGCCTCTCAGTGAAAGGACAACACTTCGTGATTTAGCACGCTCTTTGCATGTTCACCCGAGCACATTGTTCCAACGTCTGAAGGTAGGTGATCTAACACGACAAACAAATGACATAAAGTTCTCTTTAACAGAAGAAAACAAGAAAGCTCGGCTACGTTTTTGCATCTCAATGCTTGATTCTGACAGCATTCCACATGATCCAACTTTTAGAGGAATGTACAACCTAGTTTACATAGATGAGAAGTGGTTTTATATGACAAAGAAGTGTCAAAATTATTATTTGGCGCGAGGTGAAGATAAACCACTACGGACCATAAAAAATAAGAATTTCATTGAAAAGGTGATGTTTCTAGCTGCCATAGCTCGGCCAAGGTTTGATGAACACGGTAATGAGACATTCTCCGGAAAAATTGGTATATTCCCTTTTACATATAAAGAGCAAGCTCAGAGGAGTAGTGTCAACAGACCTGCAGGTACCATGCTTACCAAAGCAATGACATCAGTAAAGAGAGAAACTATCAGGTCATATCTTGTTAACAAAGTTTTGCCTGCCATCAAAGAACAATGGCCAAGAGAGGATATTGGACAACCCATTTTTATTCAACAAGATAATGCAAGAACTCACATTGATCCAACAGATGAAGATTTCTGCCGGGTAGCTAGGGAAGATGGGTTTGATATTCGTTTGATGTGTCAACCTTCAAATTCCCCTGATCTAAATGTTTTAGACCTTGGTTTTTTTGCTGCTATTCAATCCATACAGCAGAAGAATCCATGCAAGACGGTGGAAGAATTAGTGAGCTCTGTGGTGAAGTCATACGAGGAGTATCCAGTGATAAGATCTAATAGTATCTTCCTCACTCACCAAGGCTGCATGAGGGAAATTATACGAACAAAAGGTAGCCAGAAGTACAATATCCCGCATATGAGCAAGCATGTGTTACAGAGGAATGGTGTTCTTCCAAGTCAGCTCAAATGTGACTCTCATATCCTACAAGAAGCCATTGACTATTTGAATTAGTGCGTTTTCAATTCTACTAATGAACAAGTTGTAGATTGTTTTGGCTCAATAGAGCACAAGTCTGTCTGTTGAGATGATGATATCCTTGCCATGTTCTCTGTAGTTTTAGAATAATTCTATCAAGCGCAATGAGTACATTCATTAACAAATCCCACGGCAGAACTACTATAGCTCGTTCGACGATTCTACTGAAAATAACTAATCATACTCAAAAGATAGGAAGATCACTTCATGGTCTCGTCGGCAAGGGAGTCCGGGACGAGGTCCACACTGTCGATGGAGTCCAGGACGTGGTCCACGACGGCGACGGAGTCCGGGACGAGGTCCACGCTGTCGATGGAGTCCAGGACGAGGTCCGCAACGGCGACGGAGTCCGGGACAAGGTCCACGCTACTCCAGTCCTTGTAATGCCAGTTCTGCAGTGATTCTTCGTCGGGAAGGAGTACATGGCAATCGAATTCGTCGAAGCCATATATCCAGGCCGCGAGAGTGTACTCGCTGTGGACGCGACGGCAGCGAGAGCATGGCTTCATCCGCACACAACGAGCACACGACTCCTCATGGCCGCAGCGATCGCATGGCTGGTTCATGCCTCCGCTGTCGATGTCTTTTTCGCGAACAGCCGCCACGCCGTGAAGATCCTCGCCGCCGCCGTCCATGGACTCGACAGCCATGAAGTTTAGGACTCCGCCCGCCACGCCGTGCAAGCCCTCGGCCGCCGCGTCGTCCATGGACTCGACAGCCATGAAGTTCAGGCCTCCGCCCGCCACGCCGTGCAGGCCCCCGGCCGCTGCGTCGTCCATTCCCCCGGCCAGTGTCCTGTCCATCCCGATGAGTTCTGTGTTTGTTTGTGTTCATGGGCTAGTTAAATAGACCGGATAGCAGTTGCTTTTATTGCATGCATGCGGAAGCCAAAAAGTTTTGCAAAGGGTAGGACTGGAAAAATCAAAACCAAACTCCATCTGCGCCTTATAATTATGAACAGACATGAGGAGAAATGGCGCCTAACAAAGAAAAACGGAGGGAGTATATGGGTGAACTGTTAGGTTGACTGTATATGATATGGCAATGAGATAAAGCCTGCAGTTGACTCTTTTATTAGCCTTAGCTCTAACTAGCTTGCACATTGAACACCAGCTTGCAACCTTGGAATCATCATCCGACACCTGCATGTCGTGTTCACTGATCCTCGGAATCATCTAACGAACACTAGCTTGCACATCGACAAGTTCCCTATGATGATATGATATGACCAAAGCCTTGCTACGCGGCGCACTGCCACCGGATTGCTCACGGAGGATGGACATCGACGACAAGTTCTTCCGCCGATGGCCCCGCTCTCCTCCTGGCTCAGCAGCCCGTGCCCAAATCCTCTCCACACTACTGTAGAAAACTTAATCACGCACGGTTTTAAATCATTATCACACACCATTTTTTACATCGTTTATGAATATGTGTCAGTGATAATACTGTTCATCACAGACGATTTCTGAACCATCTATGATATAGAACCGTCTATGATAACTTTTTTCCTTATTTCCTTTGCCACCCATCCCATCTGCTGTAGCATCCCAAAATCCACCAAACTTGAAATACAAGTATCTCAATTGACTTTTGGCCATAATTTGAATTTTCAGTATTATCTGAAATTTCAAAACTAGCACTTGGTGGAAAATTCAATGTACATCGTTGGAACAATTGACATTAAGGAATTCAAAAGTGCTTCTTTTCTTGCACTAAGTCTGTACGAAGTTGAAGTCTTCCTTAGCCGCAGGGGTATGTGCAAGTTAATATTTGCCTTTGGTTAGCTCATTTAATCTCCTGGAAACCATATCCTCGTATATGGTGTTTGTTTGTTGGCTTTGATCTTGTTCCCTTTATATACTTTGATGCATGGTATATACTATATAGATTTGGACATTTTTACACTCATTCCGGTCTATAACCAGGTGGCCTCTGACTCTGAGCCTCTCCTATGCAGCGGCATTGCTAGGACTTGTGTCATCAATCATACGATACGACCGAGCCAGTCCCTGAGACCAGACCACGCCATAGCAACGTCCATGGCCGTCACTCGGGAGGAGCAGGAGCAGGAGCTCCTGGGGGGGCTCGTGGAGCCCGGAGAAGCACCTTCGGCCTCCATCTTCCTCAATCTGCCCCCGACGCCCCATGGCGGCGACGATGGAGACCCGGCCTCCTCGCAGCCGCATGATGACCTGACCCTGCACTACATCTCTCGCATGCTCATGGAGGAGGACATTGTCGACAAGTTCTTGTACCAGTACCCCGATCACCCGGCGCTCCTCCATGCCCAGCAGCCTTTTGCCCAGATCCTCTTCGAAACCACCACCACCACCGCATCTGCCTTGTCAACCACTTCATCCGATGCCCTCGACGCATGGCCGTGCAATTCCACGATTTCCGTCGAGCACTCCAAGCTCCAGTCCTCCCCCGACATGCTTGCCTCCGCCTTGCTGTCCGGCCAAGGCAACAACACGGGCGGCAAGAGGTTATTGCCGAGGGACCACGAGACGGCGGACGGTAAGGGGTGCAAGAACAGGCTTGGTGGGGAATTAGATGATGAGACGGAGGCGGATGTCGGCAGGAGCAGTAAGCAATTGGCGGCGCTGGTGCAGCCTGACTCGGAGGAGAAAGCCGCCGCGCGCGAGATGCTGGACCAGATCATGCTCGACGGCTACGACATGTGCCTCACCGAGATGCAGGAGCTACAAGTCTCCATGGAGAGGGAGAAGGAGGCGGAGACGCGTGGGAGGCGCGGCGCGAGGAAAGCCGTCGCCGACCAGCAAACGCTTCTCATCCGGTGCGCGGAGGCGGTGGCCACCAACGACCCGCGCGGTGCAGGCGAGCTTCTGGAGAGGATCAAGAGGCACTCGTCTCCGACGGGGGACGCCACACAGCGGCTGGCGCATTGCTTCGCCGAGGGCCTGGAGGCGCGGCTGGCCGGCACGGGCAGCCTTCTCTACCAGTCGCTGATGGCGAAGCGCTCCTCCATTGTGATGATGCTCAAGGTCTACCAGATATACATGGCCGCCTGTTGCTTCCACAAGGTGACATTCCTCTTCTCCAACATGACCATCTACAACGCCGTCGCGGGGAGGCAGAAGCTGCACATTGTGCAATATGGCATCGACCAAGGGTTCCAGTGGCCGAACCTGCTCCGGCGTCTGGCGGACAGGGAGGGAGGGCCGCCCGAGGTGAGGATCACCGGCATCGACACCCCGCAGCCCGGGTTTTGCCCAGCTGAGCTGATTGAGGAGGCAGGATGCCGCCTCAGCCACTGCGCGCGCCAGTTGGGCGTGCCATTCAAGTTCCACTCCATTGCAGCCAAGTCGGAGGTTGTCCGTGCCGAGGACCTGGGCATAGAGCCCGACGAGGTGCTCGTCGTGAACAACGTGCTCAATTTCAAGAACCTGATGGACGAGAGCATCGTCGTCGACAGGCTGAGCCCCAGGGACCTGGTGCTCAGCACCATCAGGAAGATGAAGCCGTCCGTGTTCGTCCAGTGTGTACTCAATGGGTCATACAGCACGCCCTTCTTCGTGACGCGGTTCCGCGAGGCGCTGTACGACTTCACGGCGCTGTTCGACATGATGGACGCCACCGTGCCGCGGGACAACGACACAAGGCTGCTGCTCGAGCGGGATATCTTGGCGGCGTTGGCAATGAACATCGTCGCCTGCGAGGGCGCGGACCGGGTGGAGCGCCCTGAGAACTACAGGCAGTGGCAGGCGCGGAACCGGCGAGCGGGGCTGAGGCAGCTGCCGTTGGACCCTGACATTGTTGGCATCCTGCGGGAGACAGTGAAGAAGAAGTACCACAAGAATTTCGCGATCACCGAGGATCACCAGTGGCTTCTGCTGGGATGGAAGGGGCGCGTGCTCTACGCCCTCTCCACCTGGACCACGGCTGACGATGCTTAATTTTGATCTGCGTTTGTCATGTAGCTTTTCCATCATCAGTGGAACATCCTTAATTTTGCATTTTCACTACTACTACTATCAAGAAATTGATGCTGAGTTTTTTTCCCCCTCTCTGAGAAAGAGTTGCTCTCTGTTTACCAATACATATTGCAATGCAGGTTAGTAATTAAGGACGAAGACTGTTAAGCCACATAGAAGATATGAAGATAAGTACGGACATCTTTTTTTTTTCGAAAACGGCAGAAGCCGTGAGATATATTAGGAGGTGAAAGTTAAATACATGGTGCAAAGATCGCACCGGGAAGGAGGAGAGAAAAAGAGAAAAAGGAAGGAAAGGTCACGTCAGGCCGTGAAGGATGGTTTGTAGATGAGTCGCCCCCGCCGCCGCCCATAGAGCAGCCTCGTCCTTGATGGACTGAAAGATCTGGTCGTGGGTCGCCCAGGATTGTCTGAAAGTTCTGCTATTTCTCTCCTTCCACCATTGCCAGCAAACGAGGATGATAACGGTTTTGAGGCCCTTTTTTGGTCCAGCATAGCGATTTGTGCACTGCAGGCACCATGCCTCAATGGTAGCAGAGTTTCGCCAAGAACGCGGATGAAGTGACGGCACGCGGACCCATTGTGCAACAGAGGCCCACATTCGGCGAGCCTCAGGGCAATGGAGAAAAAGGTGGACGGCCGTTTCCAGATTCCTGCAGCACATGAGACAGAAGTATTGATTTGGCCATCCTCGCAGGTGAAGGCGCTGGGCCGTCCAAAGCCGATTTAGCTGAGCAAGCCAGAAGAAAATCTTTATTCTTAACGGCGCCCAAGCATTCCAAACCGTGGAGCGGAAAGGTCGTGACGTGCTTCCGAAAAATTGGCAATGATAAGCAGATCTAGCTGAGTAAAGGCCATTTGAAGTCGGCTTCCAGACAATAGCGTCCTCCCTGTGGGGCTGCAGAGGCACTGATTGAACAATGATCCACAGGCGGACGTATTCCCTTATTAGCGTGGCGTAAGGTGGTGTCGGATGTCGCGAATCCAGTTGTTGTTGAGTAAGGCTTCCTCAACCATTCTCCCTTTCCGCCTAGTGTGCCTGAATAGCATTGGCGCAATTCGGCAAGGCGCCATGCCTCGCAGCCAGGTGGAGGTCCAGAAATGAGCCCGACGTCCATTGCCGATGATGACTTCCGTGGTGGACATGAATAGCTGTTTGTCACTGTGGTCACAGGGAGATAGGTAATAGGGCCACGGTCTTTGCAGACGGTAAATCGGTTACAACCAGTAGCGACTGAGAGCTCACATGAACACGACAGCTCTATGACACCAAGGCCGCCGAGGCTGAGCGGGCGACAGACTGTCCCCCAAGCAACCTTGCAGCTTCCGCCATGCATTTGCCCATTGCCAGCCCAAAGGAATTTTCGTCTTATCCTGTCGATGTCGGCGATGAACCTCTTGGGTGTTTTGAGAGCCGTTAAAACATATATTGGTACGGAGGTGAGCACTGCTTTAACAAGGGTTAGCCGCCCACCTGTCGAGAGGTGAATTGACTGCCATCTCGCCAGACGATGCGCAATCCTGTCGACGATGGGCTGAAGGTGGACCCGGCGCAGCCGACCAAGAGTGAGCGTCATGCCAAGGTATTTGGTAGGGAAACCCGAGATGATGCCCTGGAACGGCTGGGTGATGGCATTCAGATCAAGATTCTGACAATGGATCGACGCTATAGAGCTTTTCTGCAAATTGACCCGAAGGCCCGAGGCGTCGCCGAAGCGTTGCAGAATTGAAATGACGGCCTGGAGCTCCTCCCTTACCGGGTTCAGGAAGATAACGACATCATCGGCGTACAGCGATAGACGGGTAGTCGGCGCACTGTCCTAGATAGGAGATAGGACCCCATCATCAGTTGCTTTTTTGAGAAGGTAGTGAAGCGGGTCAATTGCCAGGATGAAAAGGTAAGGTGATAACGGGTCGCCTTGACGCAGGCCACGCTGGTGAAGAATGGAAGGTCCTGGCACCCCATTAAGGAGTACAGAGGACGCTGAGGTCGCAAGACATTGCGAGAGCCAACGTCGCCAACGATTCCCAAATCCACGCGCTTGTAAAAGGTCCAGGAGGTATTCCCAGGAAACTGAATCGAAGGCTTTGCTGATGTCAAGCTTGAGCATAAGCAGCGGTCTGTGCAGTCGGTTGTGGAGGCAAGCACGGCTACGGACCGCCAGGAAGTTTTCCTGGATGCTTCTTCCTTTAATGAAAGCACTTTGAGATGGCGAAATTAGGACTGTCTGATGCACTGCACTTCAGATTTACTGAGCAGATGATGCTTGCTGTGGGAATTCCTGGCATGTCGTCATCCGGTGCCAATCACATTGTCCTAAATGAGGAGATCATCAGCGAGTTTTTCACGAATAGCCAGTGTATCGAGTTATGGTGAATGGAATAACTGGAGCATTTCTTTATGTTTGGAGTAATCAGGGGTGAGTCAATGAGTGACTAAAGTTGCTCCAGTTATTACAGGCTTAAAGTATTGCAATTTTTTATGTTGTCATGATATGAAAATCTACTGTATAACCTTACAAAGGATTTACAAATTTTTGCCATAACAAAGCTGTACATATCAAGAATAAGAGTAAATTTCAAACAGGTACAGGTATATTGGCATAGCTATCAAGGTACTACAGATTTTAGAATCATTTTCATAGAATTACCACCGATTTAGGTGCAAAGTTTTGCGGAAAAAAATCAATTCCCGCTTATCATAAACATCTTGCCCATAGAAATCCCAGACAATTGATCATCTTCTTGTCATGGCATGAATTGACATTATAGTCGACAAATAGACTCGATCCCTTGAAACTATCAAATGCAGCAGTACTCCTGTGTAACCTCCTTGTAATTATGGAAGAGATCCTTGTGAATATTCATCCGACATCTAAAAATAAATTTAAAAGAAGAAGAAGAAGTGGGGAATAAAAGAAAAAGATCAACGTACATGGTAAACGAAACTATCAGTATCAACTATTGCCGAAAACTACCAAAAAAGAAAAGGCTTGATTAACGTGAGCAAATGTCCAAATCTATATAGTATATGCCATCAAAGTATATAAAGGGGACAAGATCAAATAAGAAACACCAATTAAGTTGCAACAGGAAAAAGCCAACAAACAAACACCATATACGGGGATATGGTAGCCAGGAGATTAGATGAGCTAACCCAAGGCAAATATTAAAATGGAAGATAGGATGAGGTGCATTGCACATACCTTAATTGTTCCAACGATGTACATTGAATTTTCCACCAAATGGTATGGTAGTTTTGAAATTTTCAACTGTCTTCTTCATGTGCAGGAATATATGTGAATGCTCGTCCTTTATCTGAGTCCACAGGAGGAAATTTTGGATGTCCATGAATCTAATAAGATTTGCTGACGAAATCCAAAAGCAGATCTTATATTTGACTGTTTCATGGACATGTTGTGTACAGGGTTGAGAAAACAGCAAAAGCCAGTTGGGTCCTGACACTAGTGCGCAGAAGAAGGGAGCAAATATGCTGTGGCCCTAGGCTAGTTGACGCTCATGAGTATGTGCAAAAGCGAATCATCCTTTCATTAACCCTAGGTTTAATTCTGGATGTTAAATTTGTATGTACCAAATGAATTTCGCTCATACAATCACCTAGTTCCATAATAAGAATAATGTAAATGAAGCACACTGAGAAAAGACTTTGCTATCGATACGAGATCAAACAGTAAACTTGTAGGTATCCCCAATTAGATACCTTGACCGCCGAGGATGATGTGGACAAGACTCAATGGGTATCACACGCGAGGATCCGTATGAAACATGTAAAAGCACACAATATGCGCCCAACAGACATACATCATACATAAAGCTATCCCAGGCACATCGAGTTTGATGGTTTTAAAAAAAGCTGGCTAGGAAAACAGATTGCAAAGATCTAACACCATTGCAGCCTTTTCCCCTTCTTTTTATTTGTGGTATGGAGTTTAGTTGCAGTTTTATATTCCTCTGCCTATATTGCATATTTAACTGTGTACAACATGACCACAGGGAATGTGTGCATTTCTCCAGTAATTACCAGCCATCAGTGCTCAGGTAACTTCCTCACCGAACCACCTTGGAGGATCATATCCGTGTCCACCTTCGTGTGTATTTCTGATTGAAAAATTATTGTGAGATTTTCAGGACCTCTGAAGTAAAGAAGGCACCTTGAATATCATCAGTTGTTTGTAAATATATAGAGTGAAGAAGGTAAATTGAAATTTTTATGGGAGTATCCTTAGCCTAAATAGGACCCTAAAAAAAGTTTCAAAAATAAATCTTATCATTTGCACTCTTAAATAAATCAAAACCCAAAATGATAATTTTGGACAGTACCTAATATCAGAATTTACATAAATTCTATATAGGATTTTTTGATCTAGGATTTTTACTGGGAGATAAAAACTACCAGGAGACTATGGTCAAAAAGATTGAGAAAAGTTTGGTGGTGATTGATGGTCAAATTAATGCAAGTACTGACCTGTCTCGCCCAGCCTCATCACCTAATCTCGTCTCCTCTCACCAACAGGTGGGCTCGGGAGCTGTGGTGACCCCATTCGCTGGCAAGACACGGAGAAGCCCTCTCTCTCGCTGCCCAGTGGACCTCGGCCCCGCCTGTCAGGCTCTCTCCCCCTCGTTTCTTCTTCTGATCGAGGCCATGCGCTCCCTCTCACTTCCAGAGCGAGCCGAGTTCACCGAATAATCCCTAAGCATCCGAGTCGCCTGCGCAATCGTCCGCTGCCATGTTCAATCTCGGGAGCTCTACGCCATACCCGGTCAATCCCCCATCATTCTGTGGCGACTAATCCCTGCACCACCCCACCGCATAAGCATAGAGCCGCCACCCTTTTCTCCACGAGTTCAAACCCTGTCGATCACTGCCCTAGCTGGCTATAAATATTGGTTCTGCATTGCATTGAGACCCCCCTCTCCTTTGAACCTCACCTGAACCCAGCACTTAAGCTGTAGTCATTTTCCTCGCCATTTCAGCAGATCATCCGAAAGAAGGGAAATCGGCGAATTTAGTTAATCCGGTAGCAATTGTTAGAATCAGTTCGCCCTAGAGCTTCACCATACCTCCTAGATTACTCATCAATCTTGTTCTTCTACTATTCTTGCCTGCAACGCATCTGCACTGCCGCCTTTCTTCTCCCCGACCGGCAATCGTTGGTAGACCTATTCACTCAACCACCGATCGACCTTTAAGGTAAAATGGAATGCAGATCATCCACTGATGCTCTCAGATCACTTCTCCAGTGGAAATGCGCCTTGAGTGCAAGCTTTCACCGAGTCAGTCATGGTGCCGCCGCATCCATACAGTGGCGACCTACTTCTCGGCCATCTCCAGCTGAATGGGTACCACCCCTAGGTGCGCACTATCGTGCTAATGCTCGTGGTGCTATCCATTCTGCTGCGTCGGAGCTAGTTCGCCGGCGGTGAGCCAAGAACCTAGGCTCTCTGTTCTTGTATTGTTGGCAAGGGGGTCCCTTAATCGATTTTGCATGAGTAGTAGTTTCATATATGATAGGTAGGTTACTGATTAATTATCCAATGCTTTAAGAAGGTTCTGGTGTTACAAACATCCTAATTATTGATTTATTATGTTTGTTTATTTATTTTGCGGATTTTAGCGTTCATAATACTTAGGGTTATATTTTTAATGATATTTATATGCAAAGTAAGTTGTAATGTAATTATGTCTTCAGAATATGATATTATTTAGGCTGATTTTTATTAATATTATGAGATGTTTTATTTGTTGCTGAAATAGCATATATGATATTAAAGTTTACGTTATAAGTGATAAAACTTCGTTTTAGGTTTGTGACTACACTTCACATGATTTTTCAGCCATTTTTCTGGCATTAGTAGGGTACGACTATAGAAGTGTTTTAAAACTGGTTTTGCATCATTTTGCTTTTATCCGTGATAGTTTATATACTCATGAAGAATAAAGACTTTTATGATATTAATTCAAATTAGTTATTTTTGCCGACTAAAATTGCTCAAATTGTTAGTCTGAATTGAAATGTAGTGGGAAACTTTTCGATATTTGGGACGAATCCACATAGTGACAATGAGATTGATGAAGATGTGAGCCATAGAAAACAAGCAGGGTGGATGAAATGACACCAAGCATTTGGTGTCCTATTGATATAAAAGTTCCTTAAAAGTTAAATGGTAAGTTTTATAGGACGACAATCAGACATACGGTGTTGTATAGAGCAGAATGTTAGACGACAAAAAGACAACATGTATAGAAAATTAGCATAGCAGAAATGTGGATGCTGCGGCGGATCTATGGCCATACAATGCGAGATTGAATCCATAATGATGATATACATGATAGGGTTGGGGTAGTACCAATTGAAGGAAAGTTTGTCCAACATCGTTTGAGAAGATTTGGATATCTCCAATAGATGCTCCCTGAGGCACATGTATTTTTTGAATTAAGGAATAGATTCCGGTCTCTGCCAGAGCACACAACCGATTGTTTACAATTATCGTTAACAACGATAAGTCATAATAAGTATAATTGAGAACAAAACAGCAAGAACTTAATATCAAAAACCAAGCCTATAATTGCTTCTCCATCCACTCTTGGCAAAAATTTGTAGTGCCACCACCTCTAACGCCCTACTTGCCAATTTGATGCTCTCTTTGTTGTTCTCAGCTTGCAATAATACCCACGACCGCAACCAGTATGTTCCTCTGAAAATAACCTGCATAAGAGTAGAGGATTGTTTTTTCTCAAAAACTAAATCATTGTGTGTACAACAAATAGCCCATAAGAAGGCAGCACCACCGATAAGAATAATTGTTTTTTCATTTTTCTCAATGCCTGTTAACCAGTTCCCAAGCATATGAGACATGGACCTCGGTGGAGATAAACCAGTCGCAATATTGACTATTCTCCAAATAGCTTTTGCATGATGGCAACCAAAAAAAAGATGATGTATTGTTTCATTACAATTACAGAAACAACATTTTTGATTCCCAAGCCATTGGCGTTTAGCTAAATTATCCTTTGTTAAAATCACTCCTCGTTGCAAATACCAGAGGAAAATTTTAATCTTTAAAGGTATTTTCAGCTTCCAGATGAAATTATGCTGGAAAGGAGTACCCTGGTTCATCAAAAAGGCATACATAGATCTCACAGAAAATTCCCCATGTCTATGAAGACTCCAGTGAAAAGTATCCTGTCCATCAGAAAGCTGACAATGAGCTATCTTAGCTACAAGATTGTACCAAGCCATTAATTTATCCCCCACTAGAACACGTCGAAAGGTAATATTTGGTGGCATCTGAGTCATAACCTTTGCGACCGTTACATGAGAATTATGAACGATATTATATAAATTTGGAAATTGATCTTTAAGCGGTGAAGCACCTATCCAGGTATCCTCCCAAAATCGAGCTTGAGTACCATCACCAATTCGAAAAGATCCACAATTCAAAAAAACATCCTTGACCTTCAATATCCCTTTCCAGAATTGAGAATCCCTGGGCTTAGGTTGTATTTAAGATAAACATTTTGAGCTAAGATATTTATTTCTAAGCATAGTTTGCCAAATCCTATCCTCATTAAACAATTTAAATAACTATTTTTTTAATAAGCATTTATTCTTAATCCGAAGGTCAGTAATTCCTAGACCGCCCTGATCTTTAGGACGACACAGAATATCCCACTTTGCAAGGCGATATTTTCTCTTATCACTATTATCTCTCCAAAAAAACCGAGACCGATATAAATCCAGTTTTTGAATAATACCCTTTGGCATTTCAAAAATAGACATCATAAACATAGAAAGACTACTTAAAACTGATTTTAAAAGGACTAATCTGCCCCCATAGGAGAGGTATTTAGCCTTCCAAGTCGAAAGCTTTCTTTTAAATCTTTCCTCAATAGCACCCCAGTCAGCATTATTAAGCTTGTGAAAATGCATTGGGATACCTAAGTAACGAAATGGGAACGACCCTATCGCACAACCAAACAAGTCAGTGTATTCTTGTTCGAATTGTCTAGCTTCACCAAAGCAAAACATCTCACTTTTATGAAAATTTATTTTGAGCCCTGATAATTGCTCAAATACACAAAGCAATAGCTTTATGTTTTTAGCTTGCTCAATGTCATGATCCATAAAAATAATCGTATCATCCGCATACTGCAAGATCGATAAACCATCCTCAATTAGATGAGGAATTACACCGCGAATTTGGCCATCCTCCTTGGCTCTCTTAATCAAGACCGCTAGCATATCTGCCACAATATTAAACAGAATAGGGGACATAGGGTCGCCCTGACGGACCCCTTTCTTAGTCTGAAAGTAATGACCAATATCATCATTAACTTTAATGCCTACACTACCTCCAGAAACAAAATAATCCACCCATGCACACCATTGATGGCAAAATCCCTTCATGCGGAGAGTTTGTTGAAGAAACGACCATTTTACCTTATCATAAGCCTTTTCAAAATCGAGTTTTAATAACACTCCATTGAGCTTCTTAGAATGTAACTCATGAATTGTTTCATGAAGAATCACAACGCCTTCCATAATATTCCGACCTGGCATGAATGCTGTTTGTGACAATCCAACAACTTTATTAGCCACACTTATTAATCTATTGGTAGCCACCTTTGTAAAAATTTTGAAGCTCACATTGAGCAAACAGATAGGTCTATATTGTTGTATTGTTTTGGCGTCTTTAATTTTCGGAAGAAGTGTGATGATTCCAAAATTGAGACTAAACAAAGGTAACTGACCCTGATAAAAATCATGAAACAACGCCATCAAATCCCCTTTAATAATATCCCAGAAAACCTGATAAAATTCAGCTGGAAAACCATCAGGGCCAGACGATTTATTATGTTCCATTTGGAACACCGCCTCTTTGACCTCTTGCTCAGAGAACTGCGCAACGAGCGAGGCATTTTCCTCATTCGTTACTTGAGCCAAATCATGAATATCAGTATCCACCATACTGAACATACTCTCTTCTGGTGGTCCAAATAAATTCTTATAATAATTTGTGATATACTCTTTTAATTGAGCCTCACCCACCACTATACCATCTTCATGATCTAATTTAAAAATGTGTTGTTTCCTGTGCTTACCATTAGCAATCAAATGAAAATATTGGGTGTTATTATCACCTTCTAAAAGATTTTTTGTTTTCGCTCTCTCATACCATTTCATTTCTTCTTCTCTCAACAAATGCTGCAACCTATCATTAAGGTACCTTTACCAATTTAAATCCTGATCAGAAAGGACTTTGTGTTCTGCTTGCTTATCAAGCTCATCTATTAGGGAAATGATCTTTTTCTTCTCTTTTTTATTATGACCCCCGGCATTAATCGCCCATCCTCTTAAAAATTGTCTAAGAGATCTAATCTTATTCTGCCATTTTTCTATGGCATTAATCCCTCGGTTCTCCGATTGCCATTTATCAGCGACTAAGTCAAAAAAAACCATCTCTAAGTAACCAACCACGTTCAAATTTGAACAATGATTGTTTCCTAATATGAGATGAGCCCCCAGTATTCAATAACAGAGGTGTGTGATCTGAAATACACCTATCTCTAGCCTGAACAGTAGTAAGAGGATATTTAGTCTCCCATTCAGTGCAAACCAAAACCCTATCTAACTTTTGAAAAGTAGGATTAGGTCCACTGCTCGCCCAAGTATATTGACAACCAGACAAATTTAACTCTCTAAGATCCAGAGATTGAATGACCATGTTAAAAATATTAGGCCATTTTGAATCAAAATTAGCTTTATTTTTATCATCTGGACTACACATAATATTAAAATCCCCACCAATAATATATGGTAAAGGTTCCTTCCTACAAATATTAGCCATCTCAGTGAGAAAAGCATCCTTGTACTCCTGTTGCGCAGGTCTGTAAACCGCTATCAACGCCCATTTGAAACCATCACTTCTATTACGAAGAGTAAACTTAATATAAAAATCCCCTTCATCAATGGTTCCAATATCAAACACTGTTAAATCTACCCCTAAGAGCATCCCCCCAGATCGGCCCTGAGGAGGTTTGCAATGCCAAATAAATTCTTTACCACTACATAATTTTTTTAAAACCCCATCAGGGAACTGATCCCGACCCGTCTCCATCAAAGCAATAAAATCAATTTGCTCTTCTTTTACCATATCTTCTAAATATCTATATTTAGCCAAGTCACCAAGACCTCTGCTATTCCAGAAGACACCTTTCATTTTAAACTCAGCTTAGATGGTGTTTTTGGTTTCCTAGGGATCAATCCTTCCCTATTAACATTTCTTATAGAAGATTTCTTTCGACGAGGAGTAGCCACAAGATCACTACAAATATGATCAAAGCCTTCCTCAGACACATTCTGATCTAAATCATCATGAATGTGATTTATATTTGTATCGACAAAATCTTCTTCCTCCTCAGCAAGATAAATATTAGGTGAGGGGGTTTTAACACCGAAACCTTCATTCTTTCTCAACACAGTACATCTATCTATTTCTATATTCTTAATAGTAGTAATAGCAGATGAAATAGTGCGGCTATCAGATCCCATAGAAACACCCAATTTTGTAATCCTATGTGCAAGAATAGAATTTGGAATAGACGTAAAGGAAGGGCAGTTACCTGACTCCATTAATTTTTTTTATCAACCAGAGACATCGCCTTCACCATAATATTGGCGTCCCCCATAGCCGCGATCCTCGCACTTGATCTTCCTTGCGGCAAACGACTTTCACCAGATAACCGCAACTCAACCTCCTCCCAGCCATTAATAATTTGCCGCAATTGAAGTGCATTTACCATGGAAGAATTTGAAATATTAGCGAGAATTCCATTTCTCTTGCACAGGAACTGCAAGATACGATGAGGAAGAACATGAAAGTTTTTATCCTGAAAGCCAGCTTGTAGCACAACTTCCTGATCCCCAGCATACAGATTTCCAGGAAGCCTCCCTTCTGCATCACCCCCTGTTTGTTGCGCCCTCCCAGGAGAAAGAAAATTGACAGATTCTTCCACAGCTCAATCCTTATATTGATCCTCATGTGAAAAGAAAATCCCCTCTTCAGGCGACGCAATATCCATAGGCAGCACTTGACACCCCTCAACAGAATCGGCAAGCATTGACACCCCTACATGGAGCGTCCCAGTATTCCCAACATCAGAACCTTCCTCATCCTACATTTGACCCCCATCATCAGCGCACTCCTTCAGCAAGTCTATTGATGTAGACCCTCCACAACCTTGCACCGAAGCAACATTAGTCTTCCTTCCATCATCCACCAAATGCGAATTACCTTCCACAGCAGAACCCTTATATTGATCCTTAAGTGGACAGAACACATTCTCCTCAGGCGACACGAGATCCTCAGGCAAAACTTGACCCCCATATAGAGAATCAACAAGTATTGACACCCCAACATGAAGCTGCCCAGAAATCTCAACATCAGAACCTGCAATACTTCCAGGATGCCCACAGCACTCGCCCTCCTTGGCCACTGCCAGAACGCCTTCCCCAGTGAACATCACCATCTCAGAATCCTCAATACCATCAGCTGCATCACCCACCTCATCAACCTGCTGATCAGTCAGAGGCAAAACCGAAGTATTGATCACCTCAACCTGCTTCTGACTAACCATTGGCACACCTTCCTCAACATGCACCTGACTCCCATCATCAGAATAAACCTTCAACAGATCTATCGATGTTGGTCCACCACTACCATGCACCAAAATATCAACCTTTTTCTTTCCATCATCCACCGTATGCAAATTACCTTCCACTACATCCTCCAGAGCCTGCTGATTCACCAGAGAATGAACCGAAGGATCAACCCCCACCTCAGTCTGCATTTGACAAACGAGATGCTCAGACAGAAAATACTTCAAAGAGACACCACCCTCCTCAACCTGCACCGGTTCCCCATCTTTAGAACCATCCTGCAGAAATTCAGTTGATGTCGAATCTCCACCATCCTGACCAACCACCTCATCAAATTTCCTTCCATCATCTACCATCTGCACATGACTTCCCCCAACATCAGCTGAAATAGGACATTCAGACTGCACTACATTAGCAGCTTCAACAGATTGATCGACACCATCCAATATCACAGCCGAGGCCAACCCCCCTACATCACTAGATTCAACCAGACCATCCTCAGGTGAATCCATCGAACCTTTACCATCCTGCTGATCATCATCAGAAGGCGCACCCACCGGCCTCTTCCCCATATGAACATGATCTCTACGAGCACTGTCCTTCTGAGAGGTACCATCCCTGCCATTGTCTGCATCATCCATGACCTGATCTTTATCCTTAGATTGATTTTCAGGATCATCAAGGTGGTCATCCTCCTCAAATTCATCACCATCCCCATTACCATCAGGAAGACTTGTTCAACCTTAAAGAATATTTCATATAAACTATCACCAACCACAATATCAGTATCACTTGGTATGCAATTGACATCATGAACCGCCACCAACAACCTAACTACCCCAGTCTTTCTCATTGATATCATGTCAACACGTTGGGTAGCTCCAAGAATAGAACCCACCGCCCAGAGAGGCAAAAATGATCTGATTTCATAAGGAACACCATAAACGTTAACCCAGACTTTTTGAAGCTTCCGCTTAGGTGTAATCTCCATATCCCACACATCAAAAGACATCACCCCCTCATTATTATCAGTACGATGCCGTTTCATACTAACCATCCTTTGTAATTCAACCAGAGAAGGAAAAGGAACAATGTACGAATTGACACCATGTTCTTGAACCTCCCAATCCCAATTGACTGGTATAGCCCGAGTCAGCTCTTTTTTCACTAAAGCAGCCGGCACTAAACCTTCAACTATTCGAATAAGAGCAGTTGAAGTCACCTTACAAGGATTCTTCGCCGCTTTGGAATAAGGAATGTGAAAAAATCCTAAGCCATCCCCAGCCAAACCACTAAACGCATCCAATGGTTTAGGTCCATGTAACAAAGGGCAATGCGGAGTAAAATGAGCATCTTCGCATATTTCACAACAGAGCACAAAATTCTTCTTCTTCTTGAATACTGGTTCACTAACAGATGGAACACTTTTGTGTTTACCTGCACCAGAGCCTTGCCCCCTCTCATTCGGCAAATTGGTCAAATCATCAACCGGAGCCTTCCCATCATGAATTGATCGGACGCCCCCAGCGCTCGCAGAAGATTGCGCAACAGCACCCTGAATCCCAGCATTGATGGAGTCATTGCGGCCCCCCTGCTCATGCATACGACCACGACCACCATACCGGCCGCGACCTCTGCCATATGGAGGACGACCACCACCCCGAGCCATCGCGTTGACACCGAACCCAACACCACCGCCATGTCTACCCTGCATCCCGTCACCAACTCCAGCCGCCGTCACCCCACCAGCCCTGACAACTTCCGCAAAAGAGGGAGAACCAGGCACAAAACGGCGATAGGTCATCCGTTTGTGCAGCAGCCCCAAACCAGGGTTACGAAGAAACCACCTGGATGGAGACAATTTTTGGCCCACCGGCAGACTAGGCCCAATAGCTGACCCATTACCAATCAATTTCGAAAATTGAATGGAATTATCACCTGACTGGAAATCCGGAATGGAATAACCGTCAAGATGAACGGAGTTGCTCAAAGCATTATCATTTTGAGATCTATTCTCAATCACAGGTAACAAATAATCCCCAAAAGTTCTTGATGGTGAAATTCGAGGTTTTGGCATAGGACCTTTCCATCTAGATTTTTTATTCCAAGGCCAATTTCCTTTGCCCTGCTTCACAAAACCATGTCGCTGCAGTGAAATTTTAAGTCGTCTCGAAAATATAAGAAGAGACAGAAGTCGACCAAGACTGACATGAGAAAAAAACAATTAAAAGAGACTTGAGAGACCGGAATATATCCAAAGAGTTAGCATTTAATAAGAATGCACGGAAGTTAATGCTCCACGTAGCAGAGTCATGACCTAAGATCGATGGTTTAGGAGTTTTATTAACTTTAATTGTATTTCATTCCTAGTCTACTCCAACTTGTTGGGATAAAAGGTTTGATTGTTGTTGTTGTTATTTGCATTCTAATTTGTACTTTGAGCTTAAGCTTTCCAGGCAATCTGAAGCACAAATTAATGAGTACCGACTAAACTTCTGTACGTCCATATGCAATATGCTTATTGCTTGATCTGAGTCATTATCTCTCTCGGTGCTTTCCCCGTACAAGTTCACAGTATTATGTGCTGTGTTTACTTGTTTACTTACAGGAATACAGGATTGAAGAAGGCTACTAATTTGGTTAATGTGCAGAGAGGGGAGAAACATAGTTCTAAGGATTGAACATAACTAAGTTGATTACAAACTAACATAGTGAAGATTTTAAGTAGGTATATTTTGGTCTCTGCCAAACATATTAGTACTGCTTTTCCTTTAATATTTTCCTTTGAGATTCATATGCAACAAAGTAAAAAAATGTATGTATGTATGTATGTAATGGAGAGTATGTATGTTGTGTTATCATTTTCCCAAAGACGGCCTTTTTACTTTGACGGGGAAGGAGAACATATCTGATATTGTGTGTGTTTTCAGAATTGATGCTATGTATTTGAGACTTTCTGTATCACAATATACAATTAGCTAGAATCAAGAGGTGCCGAAAATTGAAAGAATTGAGGTACTAAGATACACAAGAATTTAAGGATGATTTAGTGGTACCTCCTCCTGAGGATGATAAAAACTATACGTGTGTTTTTGATGCATCATTATGGATCTACGGTTGAACTGACTTGTGTTAAGCACGATTTTTTTAAATAATATTATTTTATTTCAAAATTGCGACATTAATACTCGTTTTTAAAAAATTGCAGAAATAATATCCGGTCGCCAAACCGTTTGGCGATAATAGTGTAGTCGCCATACCATGTGGCGATAATAGGGTAGTCGCCAAACGGTTTGGCGACAATAGCCTAATCCCGCATTTTGAACCGTTAATAGTCAGGCCAGGCCGTTGTCGCCACACCGTTCGGCGACTATTATGTAGTCGCCAAACCGTTTGGCGACAACTAGTAGTCGCCGAACCCTATGGCGACCACTAGTCCCCGCCCTCGATTTTTAAAAATTTATAAAGCTTTAAAAATACGACTAATCGTCAACAAATATTATAAGATATTGGATGAGGGCAATTAGATGGATTTTTTAAAATAATATATTTTTGTCGCGGATTGGAATTGCGACTCAAATAACTCACGGCCACGAAACCGTGGAAATCGTGGCCACTTAAGGGTTTTCGACCTGCGGGACAGTAGGATCGATCCAAAAATACGAGAAAAATCAAGAGCGACCTCATAGCGTGTGCTACTACTTACGTATGGGCGAGATAGCCAGACGTTGCCCCGGCAGGAAGTTGCGAAAATCGGAAAAGACACTCGCGGCCATGAAACCACAGAAATCGTGGCCACTTAGGTGTTTTCGTAGGCCCGCGGGACAAGCCGGATACGGCCCAAAAAATACGGGAAAAATCAAGGGCAACCTACGCAATGCGGGTTACCACTTACGTATGGGCGAGATAGCCAGATGTTGCCCCGGTAGGAAGTTACGAAAATCGAAAAAGGCACTCGCGACCATGAAACCACAGTAAATCAAGAACGTGTAAATGTGAATAAAAGGGAGCAGTAAACGCGAGGAGCCCAACAGGCAGCCTTGCCTAGCATGGGAGATTGAAATAGGGAAGAAGCACAAACAAAGCTGGCAACTTTCCCACCTTCGTCTTCGCCACAGTCGTCATGGGGTTGGTGGCTACCATAGCGGCGCACTGTGTACTTGAAGGTCTTCTGCCTTCTTCCTCCCTCAAGTGGTAAGAACGAAAGATCGACATTGCCGTCCAGCAAACACACACCCAGCTCGAAGGTTGATCCTTCAATGATGAAACGAGCTACTTCTGCAGCGAATCTCTGAAGATCTCTCTAGGCACGTGGACGGAGGCGGCGACGGGGGTGCGGCGCTCGTCGTCAGGCCGTTCGACAAGGTCTGGCGCGTCGAGGTAGGCCGGTTTGATTAAAATTTTATGGGAACATTAGTGATGCATCATAACCATGGACAAAAAATTTCAAAATTTTATAGTCGACAACAACTCATGTTATGAACACTTAAATTATTTGTTGAACATATATAAGGGCACATACATCGAAAGTTCAGATGATAAAATAAGCAACAGATTAGATTATATTACAAGGGCATTACAACAGTGACGAAATTGCTTGACGAACTAACTAACGAAAGCACTGCTTGTCATGGTCGAACAAATGATCGTTCCGCCTATCTGGGTACAGCCAGAATGATGTCCCACATTTTCTGCATATTACCTGACCCGTGTTAAAATTGCGATTTGTCGTCGGACACCGCTCAATCCCTACTATGAAAGAACTCCATGGGGATCCGAGGTTCTCCCAGCTGTCGCTGAATGGGTGGCCTATGCCGTACGTCTCGGGTGTATAAGACATAATTTTTTGGTCTTTTTTATGTGGATTTCTGCCCTCCCATATGGGCATGTCATCCCGATTCCCGGCGTCCCCTATGTTAATACCACCCGGGTTCTCGGATGGTTTGCGCAACGCGTCAAGGATTTGTTGCGTCTTTGCGGACCTCGGCGGTTGCTTCCCCTTGTCCCTTCTTCTTGAGAGGAGGAACCTCTTGCACCTCAGTGCGTTGGCGTTAAGCGGAGACATGCGAGACGCCTGCTTGCTGTTCGCTCGCACTCCACTATATGGTGCAGGAGGTGTGTGTTGGGCTTATCCTTGGACAACCGAAAGCGTGCCCTGCATCAATGCAAGATGCCGCTTTGGTCGTTGCATAACACCGTAGGCGTACTCGGGTCAGCTTTTACGGGCGGTAGTGGCACCACGGAGAGGTTGCTCCCCAGTTATCCCATACAGAAGTTGGAGATGTGGGTGGTGCGTCTCGGGTCCACCGATTGAAGTAGCCGCACCATTCATCCTCGGCCAAGGGGCGCCGATAGAATCTCCGGTCCGCTAGATCATCGTGGTAGGAATCAACCACTGCCTGCATGCCATGTTCGCAAATGTGAGGCCCCCATTTTTGATAAATTAATACCAAAAATAGATACCATGTGCACACAGTACCAGTCCCATGATCAGTGGCTAGTACGCACATTTACAAATTGATATCACAACCACACACATTTTATTATATTAGCGGAAGCAAAATTACATTATATTCTTACAATACCAAAAGTATAGAAACAGCAGTGGAGACATAAATCTTGTAGTATGCCTTTCTAGCCCAATATCCCCACAGGCAACTGACAAGGTGAACCCTAGTCAAACTCATCATTCACATCCCCGTATCCTACATCGAGATAAGCGTCGTCGGGGAGATTTGATTCTTCACCTAAAATATCAACAGTGGCAAGTTGAGTACTTTCGTACTCGCAAGACTTTTGCAAATCCTAATATACATGCAAGCCATTCAAAGGAAAGGCTTTCATGGTAAATTCTTAAAGCTAAATTGCGAAAGAATTTCTTGAAGTGTAAAACATAAACAGAATTTAAATAAAAGCAATTTATTGTGTAAGTATGAATCAGTAAATTTCATGAACCTCAGTTCTTTTAATCATCTCCATGAATCAACCAATACCATCACATGGTATAAATCAGAAATAAATCTGTCCAACAGGGATATCCAATCCAAATCATAATAATTGACAACGCATGTCAAAATCCACATTTTGTAAAATAAAACAGCTAACTAATACAGGAGCACCAAGTGTCCCATGACCGCGGGAACTGCTTTTCGAAAAGATTTACACTCTGCAGAGGTGTACAGCTTTACCCACAAGAAATGATCAACCCCTTTTGCTAGGCCATTCGACACACTTCCTTTGGTGAGTCGGCAAGGAGATCATAGCATAACTGTTCAATTACTTAACCCTAACTTTGCACCAGCATGGGACGAAAACCCATACCCTGGAAGAAGAACTCAGTGCATAGAAATGATGGAACTTCTCCAGAAGTATGGCGTACACCGTTATATCAGAAAACGTTTGATCCATTATCACCTCGGTGTGGACGTCCCTTCGAGCAATCCATTAAGAACGGCCCGTACTACTACAGCCTACCAAAGTGCAAAGCTAGTTTTAAGTAATTTTATTAGTTAAGACTGCCCATAACAGCACTTGTGGTTGTACGGAAAGACTTGGATATAGCGTACAATTAGTTCGGTCCTTAATCCGACACAGGCAATAATCTCCCCCTACACTACGTGCAAATCCATGCACACAAGGCTATTGCCAATAATTGCCCGCATCAATATTATAATTTTGTTTTCATTTTTAACCAAAATAACCAAAATCACCATCATGCCTTAGCATGTCCAAATAATATTTGATCAATGTCTCATTTATTTAAAGACCTCAAAATATCATGTGATCAATGTTTCTAACAGATCCTTACCAAGTCTAAAGCATGGCTAAGCAGATTATTAAATATTGTATATACCCAGAATGACATTATATATTGTCTAACCATGATTCTAAGGTATCAAGGTTCACAAATTCATCTCCTACCTTTAGGAATCTACAGGTATAATTACCATTAACCATAACATAGCAATGTTTAATAAATATACGCATGCAAGTAAAACATTTAATGAAAACATCTATAAACTGGGATCAACATGATCAAAAGGGGGTGCTTGCCTTGTTGATTGACGTCGATGTCGTATTCACGATCGTCAGCAGCTAACTCTGATTCGTCGGGTTCTACTCGTCGTCCAATATTATTAACCCAGCAAATAACAAGTCATAATAAGGCAAAAAGAAAGTAGATAGAAAGATTCAAATAAAATAATTTCATATAACATGCATGAGTCTTGATTATATTGTTTTAAGTTTCATATGTTCATTGTAATCAATATATGTACATGTATGATTATCATTATGTATATATGTATATAAGATTACATGTTTCATTGATTTAGTATAACATGATGATATAAGATTCTCTAAAGTATTGGTTATGATTACAATTTTAGCAATACAAAATTATGAAGCACATATTCATAATTTAATATTGAATCATATATTTTTAATAATGACTTATTGTTCTTCATATTATAACTTAAACATTTTCCATAGCAAACCCTATTTATTTTTACATATTCAGGTTCCTAAAATCATAAGGATTTTAACAAAATTGGTTTTAGCTAATTTCAAGTTCATTTGCACAAATTCCATGTATAGCATATTTGAATTCTTCCTTTAAATTAATATTAAAATTTTAAACAGAGTTGAACTTTTAAATATTTTTGCATATTATGAATCTACAGGAATTTAGATGAATTTAGGAATTTATTTCACTCAATTTTGACTATTAATTCAAAAGTTATGAGCAATTGAATAAATTCGGATCTTAAAATGCTAATAAATCAAAATATTCCAAATATGGAAAATACACTTTCGCTATGCTTTTACGCTTTCCAGTTTCGGCCGATTTGGGCTGAGGCACTGACAAGCCGGGCCCATATGGCAGAGACTTGAGTGTGTGTCGCAGCGGCTGGCGTGTGGGTTCCACTCGACAGCGACTTGGCTTCACACAAGCGACCAACATGTGGGGTCTTCTTGCGATGTAGCGCAACGGTGATTTAACCGGACCGCTTCGCAGAGGCTAAAGAACGAGCGATCGACATCCTCGCTCGCACATCAGCGAGACAAAACAGGCGCTTACGCATCTTGGCTCGCCGTGCGAATCGGTACCACTGCGTGAGCATCGGACATCCGTCGCGCACCTGTGGGACCCGTTTGTTGGTTACTGAGCGGCGGAGCCGACAGCGCCACCGTGGGGATGCGGCGAGGCCATGGTCGATGAGCAAAGGTGCAAAAAGCTTATTTCTTCCATCAAATTCTCGCCGCATGAGCATCAATGGGTACTAAGCATCATGTTTGAGCATTTTATTTGAAAGAAATACATGCGGGATGGTGTTCTCACCGTGCGGCTCGGGTGGAAGGATGAGAATGGGCTGCAGAGTTCAACGGAGAAGGAAAGCTCAAATTGGCGCTCGAGCGAGTTCACGGGATCACAAGGAAACTTGGCAGCAATTGATTGGCTTAATTGAAGTATAGGCGTCATGGAGAATTTCTTCCCTTTGGCGACCTTACCGGACTCGAAGAGGATGACTGGAGTTGGCACGCACGGAAGAAGTTCAGGGGTGAGTGGGTTTGGCTCTGATGATGCTCTAGAGTGTGATTGATGTGGCTTTTATAGAAGGAATGAGGCGGTTGGCTTTGGCTTGGCGCGGAAGGGAGAAGAATGGCGCTGGAGCGTGTCGTGGCAGCAAATTCGATGCTTATCACCTGTCGTGGCAGCAACTGGGCAAAGCGCAGGGGAGATGAATTGGATGGGTCAGTGCCGACTTGAGCCATGGCAACATTTGCACGGGCTTATCTTCGCCGTGGCAGCAAGTGGGCAGGGCGACGGGATGGAACCGAGATGATCACGCGAGGACTCAGCGCTTCTCTGAGTCGCAATGGCCAAGGTGATGCACGGCAGGGACAGCAGGGCGTACGGGGACCTCGGGGACTGAGTTGCGGCGCTGGAGAGTCAAAAGAAGGGCGGCGGTGAGGCTGTCTCTGCCCTGGTGAGGGAGAGGGAGAAGCTCTGTGTGAGAGAAGAAGGGAGAAGAAGTATTTGGCGTAGGCAGCTGGCTCGAGCAATGGATCGGACGGCTGAGGCTTGGCCAGTGCACAGGGCTAGGCCCACAAGTAAGCCTCAAGCGCAAGCACAGGGCAATAAAAATCCTAAGAGGCTAGCTTATCTAGTAAGTTTCATTCAGTGAACCGACTTAGAAGTTTACCAAAATTTTTGTGAGTGTTGGTCAGGCAAGGATAAATGTCCAGTAAAAATTCTAGGTAAAAACTCTCAGCAGAAGTTTTATTAAAATTCTGAAAATGCAATAATTAAATTTCTGAGCATTCTGTTTTCGATTTATTAAAATATATTAATGATTTATTTTATTTTTGAAAATTTGTTTTTCAGATTTATTCAATCTAAAAATTCTCCTGTAAAATTTTCATAATTTTATATTTAACTACTAAATTATTAAAATTCTGACATTGCTATTTACAGATTTATCTATTTTCTATTTTTCAATTTCTTAATGATTCAAATGTAAGTATTTATTCTTTATATTTTTAAAAGAGGTTGGTAATGTTAGCATGTCGGCAAGGTAAAAATCTCAGGGTCAGATTCTTACTGGTTTCTTCTACACAAATCTAACATGGTAATTTCAGCTTTTCCATTCGGCAGAGATTTTGTGTTTTATATTTATTTTTATTGCTAGACTGATCTCAAGAGCCATGATTAAGCTTCTGGACATATCTAGCAGACAAGCACGGTTTTTGGTGGTTTTTATTGATTTAGTGTTTTTAACTTTTTACTTTTACCATTTACCATATGGCATTTATGGATTTTGCTTTAATGATTAAAGCCAAAAATATTTTCAATAATTCAAGGAAATCAGGAAAATGCAATAATAATCACACATAAATTTTTATTTGTAATATTCTCTTTTTATTTAATTTAGTGCTGTTACAGCAAAAGTCGGGGCTTTCGGCTAGCCCTGGAGGAGGTTTCTCCTTTGACTTGAGCAAATTCGCAAGTTTCCTTTTGAACTCCTGTGTGCGATGAAGTGGTTTAGAACTACTACTTTGTGTGTTTAACATGAGTATGTCGCATGAAACTCATCGATTGGTTGGCCCTTTGCCCACCGGCCCTAAGCTCTGGTCGATCTAGAAAAGGGACATATCCTGGCGGCCTCTCCCACCGGATGAAGTTCTCAGGCGAAGCGGGGTAGGCGTCGTGGCAGTTGGAGAGAAATTCGTAGTCACATCGTTCTGGCCCGTCGATCCATTGGAAGAAGCAACACCGGTCCTTGTGCTGAGAAAAGAAAGAACGATGCATGAAATGGTAGTGTTACCCTGTATTGTGTGGACACCAGAGATTTACCTCGTGAGTGCGCACAACAAGAGTGAGCACGGCGGCCGTCTCGCATGGGTAGATTGCATCATCTTCGCCGATAGGTTGCTTGATCGCATTTAAATTGGGGCAACTCCGCAGAATCGGGCGTCGACGCCATCGCATCCGGATATTCGGGGCGGGATGACCTCTGCTTGATGAAGAGGCGACGGTAGAATGACATTGTGCCTTAATTTGTGTAGATTCAGCTGACGTTTATTGTTGGTTTGGCTGTGTTGGATGTCTACCCCTCGGCCCTGTTTTATAGTGGTGGTGAGGGGTTACTCCACACAATTACAGCACTTGTCCATTTTGATGGCCTGGCATCCTCTGTGAAAAGTTGCATCGAGTAGTCACCCATCATCAAAACTGCACGACCTGTCACTTTCTAAGAAAAGCTGCATGACTTGTCACCCTTTGAGAAAAGCCGCACGACGTGTCATGGCGTTGTCTCGCCCGTGTTGTCATTTCGTTGTCGTTCGGGAAGCGGGCTGCGGCGTGTTGTCGAATCGATCTGAAAAAGTGGGAACGCAGCGTGTTGTCGAATCGGTCCGAGAAAGCTGCGGCGTTCGTGTTGTCATGTCGCATTGATATCGGAAGGTAAAAAGCGTGAACATCACTATTAACATTGTAAAACAGTACGAACAAAGTAACAAAGCGAGAACAACACTCTAAACAATGTAGAATAGTACAAAGGTAAAAAAACGAGTCCCTAGTCGGCCGCACCACCCCTACGACGACCCTCTTGACCTCGTCTTTGAGGAGGTGCATCGTCAAGAGGGCGTGGGTGAAGCTCCTGCGATGGCCCTGCCTGCTGCTGCGATGTCCCCGCCTGCCTGTAGTCCAAAGGGCTGTAACGCTGCACCGGTCGACGGTCTCGGGGAGGCAACGGGTACACGTAGTGCGTGCCTGCGTCGGCGTGCGTGGCGTCGGTACGCGAGGGCTGCGTGGCTGCGTCGGTCAGGGGCGTCTGAATCGTGTACCAATAAGAACTGGTCCGTGAAGAAGTCCTGCTCGACATGGCCCGAGGAGTGCGTCGACTAAGAGAACTGTCCTGCACCACCCTCAAGGAAGCCTGCACGTTCGGATAATACCTTTTAATTGTAGTCACGTGATACTAATACGAAACGTAAGTAGCTCGACTTACCTGGCATGGGGATCATGGTGGAACCGCGTGGTGCCTGCCAGCCGGACCCTCCAGCCACGGCTGGGCCCGGAGGCAAAGGAGTGTGGAAGCTGCACTCCGCCTCTGCTGTGTAACGAGGAGCTGGGGTCGCTGTGGGGTGTGTAGGCACGCGCGGCGGTCTCGAGGTGGCACGGTCAGTAGCGTCGACGTGCCGACAAGAACCCACCTCCACGATCCTGCCCAGGCCGGTCACCACGCGTCCCCAGGCCTCTGCCATCTCGTCCAGTGAGAGGGTAACTCCGTCCCGTAACCTGGACAAGACACTGCTGCTGTGCACGTGGAGCTCCCTAGCGTGGTCCACCTGCCACATACGACAAACTGATATGCATATGGACATAACGTCAGGAATACATAATGTAATTTACAAAATTAAGACTTACCATGGCGTGCATGGCCGCTCCTACCTGGCCTGGGTACAAGTCAGCCACGCTAGGAGCGTACGCGTGGGCCAGAGGCTCCTCCACCAGTAGGAGATGGGCACGCGTCCGGGGCACATACCAGCGCAGGTACTGCTGGTAGGACGAGTCGTCGTAAGGTGTGGCCTCATCGACGACGTGCTGGTGCGCCCCGGGCCACTGCGTGAGCCACGGCTCCATCCTCTGTAGCAGGGTGGGCAGGCTCTTCGAAGGGCCATGGGTGTGAACCCTGAAAAGAAATCCAAATTATTATACAAGAACGACGTAACTATTTATCATATTTTTGGTCGGATAACTCACGTGTGTACCGCCTCCGGTACACGATCCCCCCACGGAACAGGGACCGGCTGTCGTAGGCCGAACTGTCGGAGGACTCGGTGCGGCGCGTAGTCCTCCACGAAGACGTCGAGGATGATCTTCCTCGTCGTCAGCCAGTAACCCTGGTCCCTATAGCAAAGCGCCGAGAGCCCACCTGGCGCGGCTCTGTCCTGGACACGGCGCTCGCTATAAGGGTCCCAGATCACCTGGTCTGCGTGCAGGTGGTCAAACGCCTCTGTGAAGGAATGGTACGCCGAACGTACCTGCAGTCCCGCCCACTGTGGCTGCAACAGGAAAAAAATATGTGTAAGCACATGCGACTGCAAATAAAATTTGATAAATGCGATTCATGAAAATAATTACCCGTCGCCGAGTCCAAAGCGAGCCCACGGTCAGCCGGTCGATCTCGTCACCCCCGTACATCTCGGCGGTGTACTGTCGCAGGTGGACTAAGGGTTGACCCACTGGGAAGCGCTCGAACAACCAAAGCTGAAGAAGTAGAGGCATCGGTCGGGTTGGCGGTCTTGCCCGACTTCACGCCGCAGCGTTGCAAAAGGCGCGATGCGTGCAAGAAGAACCGGCGAACCCGGGACACCAGCGGGACCTGGTCTGGGTCAGCAGCATCCGCGATAGCCCGTGCGTCGGCTATCCACCGTGCGTCGACGCTGTCGCCGTGGGTGGTCATGAACATGACCATCCCAAACAACCAAAGAAGGTAGGCCTCCAAGTGTCGAGCCACCTGGTAGTCCGTGGGCTCCACCGCCATGTGCTGCACCTGTCACAGTTAACATATACTAATATGTTAATAACGTTACAAAAAATTACAAAAACATATACACGCACAAGCACTCACCTCGAACTAGGCCAACCACCTCCTCAACGGCCCGTGCTTCTTCCTGCCAACGAGTATCGCCGGGTCAGTGTGAGCCACTCCGGCGAACCTCTCCTCCAAGTCAGCCTGCCACCCTGCAGGAGTCGCCGAGGGTCCGATCGGTGCCCGGCGATCGGCAACCTGTCGACATGGCGGCGTCTGCTGAGGTGACCGTCACCTCACCGAACAGCGGTGGAAAGTGTGCGTCTTCGGGCGCCAGCGGTCCACCAAACAAGACAGTAGGCTCCGGTCGAACGGAAAACGCCGTGACCGCTCTGGACCGTCCTCGCCCCACTCCGCCGGATCCTCAACCACGTCCTCAGCTGAGCTCTCGATCATCCGAGCGAGCGAAAGCAACCCAGCACGTGCCAACCTATCGACAGGAAAAAACAGTCGTAGTATTTAAATATTAGTTAGACGAAATGCAACTGTGCGAGCAATGAAACATGCAAATGTAGTGCAACTCACCGGGTGTAGAAGGCTGGGTGGAGCCGCCATGCCCTGTTGGGCACACGGACCCGCAACAGAGGCACCCTCTCAAGGCCCTGTGTGGTGTGGACGAACGCACGGTGGCGTCGGTCCAACGAAGAGTCAAGGAGTGACTCGGGGTGCTCTATCCCTGCAAGTAAACAGAAAACAGTACGGTTAGTAATATAAAACAAAAGACTGAGGAGTTCGACATAAATAAACAACTGACAAACATATCAATACAAAAACATGACAAAAGGTACAACCATAGTTAAGCATTGTTAAGCATTCAATACAACCCGACATTGATATTACACAGTGGAATAAGTACAACAACTATAATAGAAATTTCACAAAAGTAAGATACAACAACAACACGCATGACTTAGAGAATTCATAAGACTAAGATATAAATTACATAATTCACTACATAAACATGACGGAAGGTCCAATATACCCGCAAATACCTAACATAGGATAAAATGATACATATTACACAATTCAATACATATGACATAACACTACGGGCATTGCGTTGCCTTGTGCCCGTACTCACCGCACTGAGAACACCTCCTAACAGGGCCACCCACTTCAGATTCATCCATGTCATTGCGAATGCGCCTAGACTGTGGACGGCCAGCCTGCCCTTCCGCACACCTCCGCAAATTTGCATCCGGTACACATATGCGCACATCTGTGTTAATGGCAGTGAAATCACCATGTGCTCGAAAACCACGGAACTCACCGGACCATGTATTGACAGCATGACCCTTCAGGTAGAAAGGGGACACGTATTGCGACGTGTTCATCCCAATTTGCCCACAAGCTGCGATCACATGCGAGCAGGGAATATGAAGAAGTCTTGGCTTGTTGCAGGTGCATTCACACCATCCAGTGGCCCCTTGGCCTAGGTTAACCTCGTGTGTAATAACCACTGTGTCGGTTCCCAATCCCCCTTTACACCGAAGAGTCACTTCGAAGCGGTACTCAGTGACTCCGAAGCTACGCACCATATGCAGCTGAGCTTTACTGGTGAGTTCCTCCATGTAGGCCATCATCCGCGACAAGATCGGCGTTTGCAATGTCGTGGCATGAAGTCTGACCTCGCATGCCTTTTCTGGAAGTAGCCAACGATGCCGTGCAACATGCCTTCCAGGATGGCCACAAGTGGTAGCGGACGCAGGCCTCTGATGACCTAATTGTAAACCTCGGCTATATTCGTTGTCATGACACCGAACCTGTTCGAACATATCAGTTAGCACAATAACTCTAACCGTTCAATCGTCACAGTTATGTTAATTTAGTATACTAACCTGGCGCCTCCAGTGTCATGGAGCAATGCCCACTTCTCCAACGGCTCCACCTCTATCCAGTGCGAGAAACACTTAATGTTTCTTGACGATCGTCTCCTCAGATTTGGAGGATCGAGCGCTCCAAGGGGTGATAGCCTTTTGGGTGGGCAATCGTTCGGCGTTGTTGGTTGCTTCTTCAGCTCTTCAATCTGTGCGGTAGTGTGCTTATCCAACTCGACCAATATCGCGTTGAACTTACGTGCCTGGTTCTGCTTGCATAACCTCTTAAATAGATTCATCAGCTTCTTACTCTTGAACTGCCTGAAAAAATTTGCTCCCAAATGCCTCATGCACCACCTGTTCTGCATGTCACGCTATGAAAAAGGCTCATCAAGGTCCTCCTGTAGAGTCTTAATTGCCGAAATGATACCTTTATGACGGTCATGGATTATACACACGTTGGGCCAATCACGGACTACCCCGAACTTCAAATGTCTGAAAAACCACAGCCAGTTGTCCCGGTTCTCACCCTCAACAAATGCAAAGGCCAATGGAAGTATGTGGTTGTTCCCATCAACTGCAATGGCCGTTAGAATCTGCCCCTTGTATTTTCCAGTCAGGAATGTACCATCGACGCACAGCAATGGACGGCAGTACCTGAATGACGCAATGCAAGGACCCAATGAAAAGAAAGCACGACGAAATATCGAGACCCCATTACCATCCGCTTCACTTTCTTCAAAAGCGGTGTACGTGCCAGGATTGGTTTCCTTCAAGATATCAAGCACACGAGGTAGGTTACAATACGAAGTCTCGTATGTGCCAAACCTCTTCTCTAATGCCTTTTGCTTCGCACGCCAGGTCATCGAGTAACTTATCTGGTACTTAAATGTTCTCAACATTGCTTTCTGAATATAAGAACACTCAATGTTCCGCTTCTCGATGATCTCATTGAACATCACGCTAGCGATTACAGCCGCATTCAAGTTGCGGTGTTTCACCAGAATATTTTCTAGTCTGCATGTGTGCCCATCTACTCGTGATGCAATCCAAAATGTCTCGCACTTCGGCTTGTATGCATGTACTCGGAATTCACATCCTTCAGTTCTGCACTTCACTGTGTATCTATCTGGACTGGACAGAACAACTCGGAGCTCTCTCTGCTGCAATAGTGTCCACAGCCTCACTGCCAACTTCAACTCAGAATTATTAGTGAAAATTTGATTCAGCCGAACGACATTGCTAGCATACTCCCAACGCGACTCATGCCCCCACAGAACTTCCATAGCAGCTTTGTTTTTCCTGTTCCACTCGTCAGGGATGGGTACATCCGTTGCCCCAGTACTGCCATGCATTTCATCATCATCTCCTCCCCCTTCCTCATCTTCGTCGATGTCATCATCACACTCCAACATTTCAGTTTCATCTTGCATCGCCATATGGTCCACCAACTCCAATTGATCAACAAGTTGCTCGATTTCCTCCCCTTCATCTGCCCGACCTTCCGCGTTTGCTGCATCCCTGTTATCATCCTCCGCTGCTACCTCAACCGGCACCACTTCCTGAACTTGTTCATTCAGAGCCGACGTCTTTGCTTTCATACGCCGCTAATATTCACGTCTTCTCTAGGGCACGCCTGCACCAGCATTACACATTCAAGGCTAGATCCCTTGCACCACCTTAACCATTTCTGCCACAAGTACGTCCGATCTACTTTCTTCAACTCCCACAGAGCCGGGTCACCCTTACTACGCGTGAATACGGCTTGAATGGTAACAGAGTAAACACTTGGATCCAGGGAAAAAAATATTAGGTCAACCAAAGCTTGATATCACAGATGCTAACTCTATCGGGGAATAAGTGTTCCACCATTGTGATTGCAAAACTGCTCAAATCAACACCATTTTGCCCAATTTTTATTTCACCATCGCCATAATATACCCTAAATTTCACTGCATCCGACATTACTGCGACGACATAAACAAAATTGATTTTTAGATCACCACTAAGGTTTAATATCACTAATTAACAAAATTAATTTCATATTGCATCAATATCTAAATTAACGATTCCCTCCTAAATGAGAAAATTGTCATGCCGGCATTTCCTACAAACAATCTAAAATCGCTATATTGCATCAATATCTAAAATCTCTAATATTGCATCTAAAATCTCTAATATCGATGTTGCATCAATATCTAAACTCTCTAATATTGCATCAATATATAAAATCTCTAATATCGATATTGCATTAAACATAAATATTGTATCAATATGTAAACTAACTAATATTGCATCAATATGACAAAATCTCTAAATTATTTTGCTCTAAACTAACTAATATTGCATCAATATGACAAAATCTCTAAATTATTTTGCACTACAAAAATTTAATAACAAAATTTCATGTCAATACCCAAACTAACTAATATTGCATCAATATGACAAAATCTCTAAATTATTTTGCACTACAAAAATTTAATAACAAAATTTCGTGTCAATTACCTAAACTAACTAATATTGCATCAAACTTTCGTGTCAATTACCTAAACTAACTAATATTGCATCAATATGACAAAATCTGTAAATTATTTTGCACTACAAAAATTTAATAACAAAATTTCGTGTCAATTACCTAAACTAACTAATATTGCATCAATATGACAAAATCTCTGAATTATTTTGCACTACAAAAATTTAATAACAAAATTTCGTGTCAGTATTGTACTATCTAATATCTAAACATCGATATTGTATCAATACTAAACTATCTAATATCTAAACTAACTATCTAATATCTAAGCAAAATCTCTAAATTATTTTGCACTATAGAAATTAAATAACAAAAATTCAAAAAATTACCTTTTTTTCTTTTTTTCCTCCTTCTTCTTCCTTCTTCCTCCCTCCCTCCTCTCTCTCTCTCTCCCTCTCCCTCCTCTCCCGAGCGCTCCTCTCCCTCTCTCCTGCGCGCGGCCTCACTCTCTCCCTCTCTCTCCCGTGCGTGGCCGCGCTCCTCTCTCTCCTCCCCTCCCTCTCCCTCTCTTCCTCTCCCGCGCGCCAGCGATTTCCCGAGCAGCAGCGCTTCTTTCTTTTCTTCTTCTTCGCAGCCGACGAGCGCAGCCGGCCGTTCGGCCGAAAAGTTATTTCGTTATTATCGCCATACCGTTTGGCGACTATTCTATAGTCGCCGAACGGTTTGGCGACTATTAATTGTCGCCAAACGGTGTGGCAACTATAGAATAGTCGCCAAACGGAGTGGCGACCAAAGCAAAGACCCGTTCAAACCCAGTATTAATGCGGGATTAGGCTATTGTCGCTAAGCTGTTTGGCGACTATCATATTATCGCCAAATGGTATGGCGACTACCCTATTATCGCCAAACGGTTTGGCGACCGGATATTATTTCTGCAATTTTTTAAATACTAGTATTAATGTCACAATTTCAAAATAAAATAATATTATTTTTAAAAAAATTCATGTGACATATGATAGCTACTGTAATAAATTTAGGCCGTGAGACTACATGGCACAAGTTTATAGCTTTACCGATTGGGAAAGGAAATTTCTGAAAGAAAGGTAGATTGTCTGACAAGTTGGGCTATGGTAAATAGATATCGAGATGTACAGACAATTTCCTTTGCTGTTCTGCTGTCTGTCGGGATACATAACTCGAGGGCCTTGTGAAAAGGGAACAAACAGCAAAATACTCCAGCTCGTATTTCTTGTTAACGAGGACAGGACAGGACGGCTTAGCTGCTCGAATGATTGGGGCCGGTCGATGATTCCCACAAGCATCGCATAGCATCGCATAGCGTTGGACTCACCGAATTCCATTTCCCAACCAGTGGACGGAGCATTGCCATTGCAACCATGCCTCCCCGTTCCGTCTTCCCCGACGTACACATTCCCCCGACGCCCCACGACGACGCCGGCGCCGACCGCTCCTCTTCGCAGGATCACCACCAGGTACTCCGTTACATCTCGCGCATTCTCATGGTGGAGGGCGAGGAGGAGGAGAACATGGACCCCCAACACCCCGCGCTCCTCCTCGCTCAGCAGCCCTTCGCCCAAATCCTCTCCTCCTCCGGCACGCCTGCCCCCGCCTTCTCGGCGGCGGACCAAGGGGCCGTCTTGGCCGCCGGCGCGCACGCTACGACCAGCTCGGCCGTCTTCAAGGGCGCCGACGCGGTGGGCAGCAAGGAGCTGTTGCCCGCCGACAAGGAGTACAACACGGACATTTTCCGCACTGCCTTCTTCAAGGGCACGGAAGAGGCCGACAGGTTCTTGCCCACAGGTAACAACCAGCTGACGACCGGCGCCCGGGGCCAACCGAACGAGAAAAGCGGCAGGGGCCGCAAGGATAGGCACGTCGACCTGGAGGCCGAGGTCGTCAGGACCGGCAAACTGGTCATGACTGATCCGGTGGTAAGCGCTGCCCGCGAGATGATGGACCGAATGATGCTCAACGGCTACGACATTTGCTTTAAGGGGACGGAGGACCTGCCCATTGCCATGGACAAAGAGGCCGGAAAGAACAACAGGAAGGGGACAAAGGACAGGGCACGGGGAAAGCGCGGCGCAGCGGAGCTAGTTGACCTGCACACTCTGCTGGTCCATTGCGCCAAGGCGGTGATGGATGACCGCCGGAGCGCGGGCGAGCTGCTGAGGGAGATCAGGCAGCATGCCTCGTCCACAGGGGACGCCACACAGCGGCTTGCGTACTGTTTCGCCGAGGGGCTGGAGGCGCGGCTAGCCAGCGCGGGGAGCAAGGTATACCGCTCACTCACGGCGAAGCGCACCACCGATACAGAGTTCCTCAAGGCCTACCACCTCTTCATGTCCACCTGCTGCTTCAGGAAGGTAGCCTTCTTGTTCGCCAACAAGTCCATCTTCAATGCCGCTGTGGGCAGGAGCAGGTTGCACATCGTTGATTATGGCCCCCATCACGGGTTCCAGTGGCCGGAGTTGCTACGCTGGCTGAGCACTAGGGATGGTGGGCCGCCGGAGGTCAGGATCACCCACATTGACCTCCCACAGCCCGGCTTGTACCCAGCAAACCATATGGAGGAGATGGGTAATCGGCTGACCAACCGTGCCCGTGAGCTTGGTGTGCCATTCAAGTATCGTGCCATTGCAGCGGCACAATGGCAGACAGTTTGCATCGATGACCTGAACATGGAACCTGATGAGGCACTCGCTGTGAATGACCTGTTCAATTTCAGGACCTTAATGGATGAGAGTGTCGTCATAGACAGCCCGAGCCCCAGGGATGTTGTCCTCAGCAACATCAGCAAGATGCGGCCGGACGTGTTTGTCCAAGGCACCGTGAATGGCTCGTACGGCACCTTCTTCTTGTCGCGGTTCCGAGAGGCCCTCTTCCATCACGCTGCGCTGTTTGACATGCTCGATGCTACAATGCCACGGGAGAGCCAACTACGGTTGGTGCTGGAGCGGGACGTCTTTGGGTGGGCTGCGCTGAATGCCATCGCCTGTGAGGGCGAGGACCGGGTGGAACGTGGCGAGACGTATAAGCAGTGGCAGATCAGAAACCAACGGGCAGGGCTGAGGCAGCTGCCGTTGAATAGGGAGATCGTTAAGATGGCGAGGGACATGGTCAGGAACCACTACCACAAGGATTTCGTCATAGAGGAGCATCAGCAATGGCTGCTGCAAGGGTGGAAGGGTCGCATCCTCTTCGCCCACTCTACATGGGTGGCAGATGGCGCTTCCTGGAACTATTAGTTTTTTTTTCCTACTGAAAATAACACAAGGATATTAATACATCAGGTATGCACCCAGTGCGTTGTCTCTCCAGTATTTAACGTTGAGCTGTATTTCAAGGAACAATTAAATATCTTTTCTCATGGTCTGATTGATTCATGCAATGTAGGTGAGGAGAAAGATGGGTAGGTCACTGAGGTTGAGGAGAAAGATGGGTAGGTCACCGAAAGATGGGTAGGTCACTGAGGCAAGACCACATCAGCATCGTCTATTATGAAGCTCTGGGGATACCAACACACAGCCAGCTGAATCAATAGGCAAGCAAACGTTTTTGTGTTGCTAAGCTCCTTCATAATAAGAGGTGTTTCTAAAGTTCCAATTGGTCTTAACTTTTTCACGGCCTTTTTTTCTGTAATTATGGGGGTGATGTATTTCTGCCGTGAGCCTTTCGATGGCCTGTTGTAAAAACCTTTGTTATCTCTCTCTATGTAATGAATGAGGCAGAGCTCCTGCTGATCTTTCAAAAAAAGAGTGGAAGTGAAAGCGAAGATGCAAAGATGTTGGATAGAGTCTGAGTTGTGTGCGACTAGGAGTTATATTAGGGATATGTTCAAGTTAGAGATAAATTCGAGAATCGAGATAAGAGTCTGGTTGTTATTCGGTTATGATTGATGCTATAAATAAAAGGTGTGGGGATCCAATGGGACACATATAAGCATACAATTATTTCCCAAATTCCTGCATGGTATCATAGCCAATCATCCCAAACCCTGACTAAGGTAAACCCTCAACTTAGCAAAGCAAATCTCATCGTCGTCTTCAGTTGATCCGCCAGCCGCCGCCAGCCCATCATGCATGGTCCGCTGTGGCCACGTCGCACAAGAGTGTGCAGCGGCCGACTGGGATGTGTGGGTCGCCACCACTAGGACCACTTCCTAGGCCACCGCTGTCGCTAGAATTAGATTGGATCTACCGTGGCCATCGACGCCCGGACCCATTTGGGAGGGAGAGGGCAAGAGTGCAAGAGGTCACCGCCGCAGCGGAGAAGCGGTAGAGGCTGGCGATCCCTTGGGTTCGACATCATGAGGAAAAGAAAGGAGGAGGAGGAGGAGGCCGGTCGGCTCTAGTGTATGGCTAAAAGGAGAAGAGAGAGGTCAAGCTCGGGTGTGTGAGTGAGAGAAGAGGGAAAGGAGAAGGGAGAGGTCATTCGGCTGGGACAGAGGAAAAGAAAGAGCAAAAAATAGAAAAGGTTAGGTCGGCTTTGACTAAGAGAAAATGAGGAGGAAAAAAAGAAAAGAGAAAAGAAAAAAGAAGAGAAAAAAAGGAGAAAAAGGAAAGAAGGAGAAAAATAGGAGAAAAAAGGAGAAAAAGAGGAGAGAAAAAAGAGAAGAAAAAAAAGGGAAGAAGTAAAAAAAAAAGAGGAGATATTTGTTGCTTGGGTTTGGATTGTGATTGTGTGGCTGTGTTGTTTTGCTATTGCTTACTTAGAGAGACGGAAGAGCAGAAGGTGGATTTTTGGGTTGGTTGTTGTTTGATATGGAGGTGATGGTTGAGGAGGTTTTGATCTTGGAAGTATTAGGGCAAGGTAGAGAGGCACTAAAACAGGGGGAGAAGATTGCTCATGATGTTAGGTGTGTGATGATGATAGAATTGGTAGCGGGAGTAGGATTTGATGGCAGCTCTAGTGGAGACTATGGTTATGTTTATGGTGTTGGTGGTAACTATCGAGGTATTGGTGCTGTTACAAGAGACAATGTTGGTAGAGAGGTACGGAGATCAGTAAGATAGAAGGCAAAGGTAGAGGTGGTTGGAGGTATGTTAGGAGAGAGGTGGTGGAAGTCAAGGTGGTCGGGGGGATGTTGGGAGAGGTGGTGGAGGGGTGGTTGGGGACTAGAGGAGGAGATTGTGAAGATCAAGGCTTTAAGCGAGTGGGTAGAGATGATTGAGATTAAGACTGCAGGTGTGACGAAGAAGGCGAAGGACTAGATGTTGGTGGAGGCGTGGTTGAGATGATAATCATGGTGGTTACTATTGTCAATGGTGGTGTAGGTGAAGGCATTTTGAGGTTATGTTAGAACCAATTATGATATGTATGCACATCACAATCGGTTCTTAGGTGAAAACCGATTGTGATGTTCATGTGCACATCACTATGGCACATCACAATCGGTTCTCATGTTAGAACCGATTGCAATTACTATTAACACCCTCTCATAAATCATCCACCATAATTGATTTTTCCTAAAAAGTTAATAACCAACTCAGGTGATGCGATAGTATTGTACTATTCTGTAGTAGTGAAATTTCTTTTAATTCGCCTTTCTTTTCATAAATAAGTATGTTCACACAACTTTTGAATGCAAAATTGGGGTTCTAGGGATTTCAAATGATTAAATATAATTTTTGTACATTTTTTTATTATAGGTATTTTATTTCTATTTATTTATGTTTCTTTATTTCAACATTTAAAAGGTTTTTCCTTTAGAGAAAAAATCAATAAAAACTAGAAAAGGCCAAAAAATGCAGAATTAAACATAATCAAATTTTAAAATTTCATCTCTTGATTTATTTGAATTTTGAGGATGTTACATGCCCATCTTAAGGAGTGTTGGAGATAGAGTCTGAGTCGTGTGCGACAATGAGTCATATTAGGGGTATGTTCAAGTTATAGATAAATTCGAGATAGAGCCCCGTTGTTATTCAGTTGTGATTGATGCTATAAATAAAAAGTGTGGGATCTAATAGGATATTCACGAACATTCAGTTATTCTCCAAATTTCTTAAGAAAGCTACAGTATTGCATCCTCCTGTATTTGATGTAAATTGGATATTTTAGTGGCCATGTATTAAAACTTTGGCTCATGGATAAAAAAGAAGAGTAACAATAGGTTGTTGTTCCTGAGTGCTACCATGCTCTTCTGTAGTTTCCTGATAAGTATTTTACAGATAGTGCGTTTTAATCATTCATCTTTTGAGTCAAATTTATTGCGCACATGTTTGAGTAGGACGAGTTAAAGATATCGTCTAAATTTCAAAACTGGCAACTGTTGTTGTGTAGAGTCCGATGTGTACGTAGCAGGCACTTCTTTGCCTCTTGGGTCTCAGATGCCTTATTAAGCAGTGAATTTGCTGTGACCAGTCAACCCTTGAAACATGTAGGATATATATTCTAATACGAACTTGCAGTTTTCTGAGCAAAATAAAATGTTTCAATTAAACTTGTGTCCAAATGGTGAGAATCTGTTGAAGGTACCAATTGACTCCTGTTGTCTATAGTGATTACAAATTAAAACATGATTCGTCATTGCAATCGTATGTTTGAGAACTGAAAAGCCATAACTTTGTATGTAAATTTGTAATAGCATGTACTCCCTCCAGTCCCAAATAGTTGTCATCGACATGGTTTTCAAAATATAACTTTGATCACTAATTTCTATTAATATATTTATAAAACCCAATAAAATTATAAAATTATGAAGGTACTTTTAGAGACAAATCTACACATGTAATTTTCATGTATCCAATTTAAATATTTAAAGAGATATTTTGAAAATTTAACTACACCTATGTCCAAAACGATAACTATTTGTGACTGGAGGGAGTATTAGTTGAAAGTTACAAAAAATGCATCTTCACAGAATTATTTCTTAAAACAAATATATTCATACAATGTCTATACTGCCAATATAAATGCTTTATATTAATCTAAAGAGCTGATAAATTAACATATATTTATTATCGCAAAACAGTATCAGTGCCTTATTGCTTTGTCATTACCAATAGGAGAAAGAAATATTATATTTGTTTGCTCCATGCCGTAGCTTGCCATGTTCCAAGCAACCTTGGAATCATCCAACACTAGCTTGCACATTGAACACTAGCTTGCAACCTTGGAATATCATCCGACACTTGCATGTCCTGTTCACTGATCCTCGGAATCATCTAAACACTGGAGTAGCTTGCACATCGACAAGGTCCATGCGCCTCCCTTGATGATATGACGAAATGATGCTGCACCACGTATATACACCATTACATAGCGCCTGGAATCGTCGAGAGGAGAAGCCATCCCCATCCACGTGTCACCCTTAGCGTTTTTGCGAAAAGCTCCCCGTGTTTCTTAGAAATGCGGATAGGTTCCTGGAGATTACGAATAGGTCCTCCGCGATTTTTTGTGAGGGGAAGAATTTTTTTCCCGATTCGCGTTTGGGTCCCTCGCACGCTATTTTACGAAAAAAACTCACGTTTAATTCAAATCGCGAGCAAGCCCTTTTCTTATTTTTCGGGATAGCGGACAGGTCCAAAAACGTAACAAACAGGTCCTTGCTCCTTACGTTTAGGTCCTTTCTCCGTTTTTTCCGGAAAAAATATTTTCATCGCTAGAAATATGTGTGCAGCTCTAGGTCCTTTCTCCGTTTTTTCCGGAAAAAATATTTTCATCACTAGAAATATGTGTGCAGCTCTATCTTCCAGAAAAAATGTTTTCATCGCTTGAAATATGTGTGAAGCTCTAGGTCCTTTCTCCGTTTTTCCCGAAAAAAAAGTTTTCGTCACTAGAAATATGCGTGCAGCTCTATCTCTAGATTTTTTTCCCGGCTCGATTTTCTATCTCGATCTCTTATATTTTTTAAAACATGTATGATTACTCGGTGAACGCGTAGAGTGTTAGGCTCGACAAAAGGAGGTTATCATCTCTAATAATTTTTTCGCTATTTTTCCTTTAGACTATTTTCTCACCTCGGTTTTCCAGCTCGGTCTCCAATATTTTCTAAGTAATTCGTCGAAAGAGATATTTCTACAGATCACGAGCAAGTCCTTTCGCCAGTTGTTTTGCAAAAAATACTCTCTAATTCCACAAATTCAACACGAGAGCCAGTTCTTTCGACACAGTAGACTGGAATTACATATTTTTTTCAGAAAAATTTGGGTCAGTTTTTTTTTCGTCGGCACGGCATCGCGCGTTTTCACGTTCACACAGTACGGCGTGTAATAGCACGCTACCCTATCTAGTACGAAACATGCATCAAGGAGACGGAGCAAGGCTGCAATGAAGGTGGTGGACCTACACACGGCAAAAATAAACTATCGAAGGAACAAAAGATAATGCTGTGCGGATATCTCTTAGATCATATAATACTACGTTTAGTCCTTAATTCGATTTGAACGATAATCTTCTCTTACATTATATGCAAGTCACATGCACCTTCAGTTATTGCCAATAATCGTCCGCGTCAAATCATAGTTTTATTCTCATTTTTAACCAAAATACCAGGAATCTTTAATCATATATAACCTTTTTAAATTCTCAGGAAACAATGTAATCTGATTGTTTCAATTTTCGTTACTGAAGCACGGCTAAGCATGTTTAATATGTAATCGCATATACTTATATTGACATTATGTATTGTCTAATCTTATTCTAGGGTTATCAAGATTCGCATGCCAATGTTTATTAAGAAAGTTATGTGAAATAACATGTATATCTACTAGTACCACAATATATCATATTGATAGAAAATAAGCGCATGCATAAATATATTTTACAAAATAAAACAAAAATTAAAACCTTGAGATCAATATGATCAAAAGGAACGCTTACCTTACTCATTATATTCTAATGCTGCCTTGGAGTCAAAGTCGACGGCAACGGTTTCAACTACGTCGAAGTTTACACGTTATCGAACAACTGCAATAAGAAGCTAATAACAACATGAAGCAAAAAGAAGTCAAATAATACCAAATTTAAATATGACTTTAAAATAAATGTTCTAGTGATAAAAAGAGTGTAGTTACTAGTTTCTTATTATTTAGGTTCGTTGATTTGTATTATGGAATTTAGGGTTTATATTATTTCGGGTTATACTTTCCAATAGGATTCAGATGCAAAGCATATTATATTATAATTATTTATAAATTATAAGGTAGTCTGGTCTTTAGGTTTTAAGCATTCGATTTTTTCATGCGTATGCTTAACTTGAAAAAGTTTGGTTTATGCACTATTACATGTATAGGGTATGTGGCCTTTAAAAGATCTTGCTTGAATCTATACAAACATGAAATATTTTTGTTTAGATAGGAATGTTATAGTCCTAGTAAGGTTCAGAAACTAGTTTCACTATTGGTTAAATTTTATTTACACCATTTATAGTTATTTGCATTTCTATTGCATTAGAAAAATGGTCTAATTACAAAATAAATATAAACTAAGTTCAACCTTAAATATTTTTTAAAAATATATCTTTAAATACCTCAGGACCATGCAAAAATTATTTTATTATTTTATGAATTATGGTACACATATTTTTAATTATGTCCATATTAGGGTTTATATCAATTTTAATTCAAATAATTCAACGTAGTTCAAAATTAAATATTGTTTTGTATATTATGAAAATAAATGATTTTATATGAATCTATAAATTTATTTCACTGAATTTTGAGCTAAAATGCAAAAGATATTAAAATTTGAATTGGCTCGGTTGGAAAATGAATAAAAAAAGCAAAAATACGTTTCCTACACTGGAAAACGTATTATCCCGTTGGAGCTTCTCCTGCCTGGAATCCTTGCGGCTGACTCAAAGAGGGCGTGGTGTAGGTGGCTGACGAAGGGGCCCCGCCGTCCAGTGACACAAAACAGGGGAGAGTGCTAGGGCTCAATGCCGGCGAGAGCACGTCGACAATCTTGGTCAGCCAAGGGCACAGAGGGCATGAGGGTTCTCCAGCACACCTGTGGGCGGTTCAAATGCTGCCGGTGATAGCCGAAAATGGCGCACCACCGAGAGCGAACGGCGGCGCCATGGCCGAGTAGCCGCAAAGCTTCCTGGGGTTTGATTAGTGAGCATTAGTGAGTTGAGAGGAACCCATTTTAGCTATTAATGAAGGCGGCAATTGGTTATAGTGGCTTGCCATGAGCGGACAGTTGCAGCCAAGTCGGAGGTTGTCCGTGCCGAGGACCTGGGCATAGATCCCTGTTGACTTAATCTCGTTCCAAGTCGGAGGTTGTGGCTGCCGGCGGTAGGATGAGGGCGAGGTCGGCTGACCGGGGAAATGAGGAGCGTGAGGGCGACATGGGGAAGCTCTGGGATAGTTCGGCAGTGGTGATGTGAGGGTGATGGCGGCTGGCGGTGAGCTCAGATGTCGGCAGAAATGGCGAAATGGGGAAGACGAGGTTCGAATAGTTCTTAAGGAGACCCTGCGGCGGCGGCACAGTGAGAGAAAGCCAGCATTGAGTGGGGGAACTGATGCGGGTATTGGTGAAGGTGCTCCCAGTGGAAAGAAGATGGCCTGCGGTGAGAATGGCGGCTGTTGAGGAGCCAGCAAAGTAGTGGTTGTGCCCTATTCGTTTGCCGGCAAGGTTTTGGTTTGGGGTATTGAGCCCATGGGCGACTCAGGTAGTTCTTGTTGGAATTAGTAGGTTTTTCCGGCATTTTTTAATCCATAAAGTTGTATAATAAACCATGACATATGTGATCAAGATGAACAATAATATAGTGTTATTTGTTTTGCTAGACATATCAAAGTTTGAACAGACTATCATGCCTAGCTTCATGATTTGTAGAAAATAGAACATACAAAAGAAGAGTTTAAGAAAGTACCCGATGGCGGGACCATTACGGAGGCAATGGTGGCGCTGCTATGAACCGATCGACATTCGATCGCAGCTAATCGATGTAGTCGATCTTAGTAGATGCAGTGTAGAGGTTCGCAGTGCAGTCCCCGAACGGACTTCTGGAAGTAGAAGATGTAGTCGATCGAATCGGAGCAGTCGCGCAGTGCGCTCCCCAAAAACCTGATTGCCGGCTATTTCCCGAGTAGGAACTCGCAGCGGGCAAGGTTTGAGGCTCGCTCTCTCTGCGCTGCTTTGCTTGTATGATGAACGAGAGACGGAACATCGGAAGCAGCAGCAACAGTAGAGCTAGGAGGAGATGAAATGTATCTGTGGTGGTGTGATGACACAAGGTGGAGCGCCTCCTTATATAGGCGCCAGGGGAGGATGCACCTGGATGTTTCGGTGGTGTAATGGGTGCCATCAAGAGACCATTAACCAAGTCAGTTACTTGCCATCAAAAGGGCCATTAACCACATCGATTACAAATGGCGGCGTCGATTCTGAGCGACCATCAACCATGTCCGTTCCAGCCAGCCAATGCATCTCCAACGGAGTGGGATATGTACAAGAATACTCTCCTCCCAGCCAGCCAATAGCTTGTTTCATCACCCTACTTCACGGGATCTCCGATCACATAGGATGAGTTACTACTAAGGCGTGACTCATGTGGGTCTCAAGCCCATCTCCCTCGATGCTTCATCTATCACATTCCGTGATAGTCCCTTGGTAAAGGGATCTGCCAGGTTTTTAGCCGTCTGGACATAGTCCAATGCTATCACTCTGGAGCTTTTCATTTTCTTGACAGACTTCAACCGCCTCTTGATGTGTCTTGATGACTTCATGTTATCCTTAGAACTGTTGACCTTGACAATCACAGTCTGATTGTCACAGTTCAAAAGAATAGCAGGTACCGGTTTTTCAACCACCGGCAAGTCCATCACAAGCTCACGCAACCAATCGGCTTCAACAGTGGCGGTGTCTAATGCTGTGAGTTCTGCTTCTATTGTTGACCTTGTTAAGATGGTCTGCTTGCAAGACTTCCATGAAACAGCGCCACCTCCCAAAGTGAACACATATCCACTTGTGGCTTTTATCTCATCAGCATCAGATATCCAGTTAGAATCACTGTAACCCTCCAGTACCCTTGGATACCCGGTGTAGTGAATTCCATAGCTTGCTGTCCCTTTTAGGTAGCGCAATACTCTTTCTAGAGCACGCCAGTGATCACCTCCCGGATTTGAAACAAACCGGCTGAGTTTGCTCACAGCAAACGAGATATCTGGCCTCGTAGCACTAGCTAGATACATCAGCGAGCCAATGATCTGGGAATATCTCAATTGATCCATTGCTATACTCTGATTTTTCCGTAATAGCACACTAGGATCATACGGTGTTGGAGCAGGCTTGCAGTCACTAAAACCAAAGCGACTCAAGACCTTTTCCACATAATGGGATTGCACAAGTGTGACCCCACCATCATCTTCTCTTAACAACTTAATGTTTAAGATGACGTCCGCTTCTCCCAAATCCTTCATTTCAAAGCTTTGGACAAAAGTCCTTGACCTCCTTAATTAAATTAAGATTAGTCCCAAATATCAGTATGTCATCGACATACAAACACAAGATCACTCCCTCTCCCCCACCATAGCGGTAATACACGCATCTGTCAGCTTCATTCACAATAAAGCCGACAGATGTCAAAGTTCTGTCGAACTTCTCATACCACTGTTTAGGTGCCTGCTTAAGGCCGTATAAGGACTTCAACAATTTACACACCTTCCCTTCATGACCCTTTACTACAAATCCATCTGGCTGTTCTATGTAAATTTCCTCCTCCAACTCTCCATTAAGGAAAGCCGTCTTAACATCCATTTGATGGACAATCAGACCGTGAGAGGCAGCCAGTGATAGTAGTACTCGAATAGTAGTCAGTCTGGCAACTGGTGAATAAGTATCGAAGAAGTCTTCGCCTTCTTTCTGGGTATAACCCTTTGCAACAAGCCTCGCTTTGTACTTATCAATCGTACCATCAGGCTTAAGCTTCTTTTTAAACACCCACTTACATCCTACAGGTATACACCGTGGGGCGATCCACGATCTCCCAAGTTCCATTAGTCATGATAGAATCCATCTCACTCCGAACCGCTTCCTTCCAATAGTCAGCGTCCTGAGATGAATAAGCCTCAGCAATGATTTTTGGAGTGTCATCCACTAGATATACAATAAAGTCATCACCAAAAGACTTTGCAGTCCTTTGTCTCTTACTCTTGCGAGTTACTTCATTGCCTTCATCTATAGGATTTTCCACAAGTGAGGGTTCATTGTGTATTACAGAATAGTAGGCTCGGGAGAAATGATAGGTTCTTCGCTTGAAATGCTAGGTGTTTCTTTCATTGGAAATACATTCTCAAAAATGTGGCGTCTCTGGATTCCATTATGGTGCCTTCATGCATATCATGAATACCAGATTTTACTATTAAAATCTATACCCTTATTGTGAAAAGCATAACCAAGAAAAACATAATCCACGGTTTGTGGTCCAAGCTTACGCTTCTTTGAGATTGGCACACCGACCTTAGCCGCACAACTCCAAGTTCGTAAGTAGGAGAGATTCAATCTTTTCTTTTCCCATTCCTCAAGCGGGTTATCTCTTTATTCTTTGTAGGAACTCTGTTTAGGACATGACATGCCGTCAATATAGCCTCACCCCACCATTCCTTAGAAAGTCGATGTATCTAACATGGCGTTAACCATCTCGGTTAGAGTGCGGTTCTTCCTCTCCATAACCCGTTTGATTGTGGTGAATAGGGGCGTCCTCTCATGGATTATGCCATGTTCTCGCAGAATAAATTGAACTCATTTGAAAAATATTCTCCACCACGATCAGACCTAACCCGCTTAATCTTTCTCTCAAGTTGATTTTCTGCTTCAGCTTTATAGATTTTAAAATAGTGAAATGCCTTATCTTTAGACTTCAATAAATACACGTAGCAAAATCTAGTAGAATCATCTATCAACGTCATGAAATATTTCTTTCCGCCTTTTGTCAACACACCATTCATTTCGCACAAATCCGAGTGAATTAGTTCTAACGGTGCCAAGCTTTCGCCTCTGCCTTGTGAGGCTTTGCGAGTTTGCTTAGATTGCACACACGTTTGGCACTTAGAACTTTTGATGACGTTAACTTTGGAATTAAACTCATACTGGCTAAGCGCTTCATGCAACCAAGATTAATATGACAAAGCCGGGAATGCCAAACATTGGCCTCATCATCACACACATGGTTAACAACGTTATTACACAAATCCGACAAAGATAAGCGGAACAAGCCTCCGCTCTCATAGCCTTTTCCAACAAATATTCCAAACTTAGAGACAACACATTTATTGGATTCAAACACCAGTTTATAGCCCTCTTTACACAGGAGAGAGCCGCTGACCAAGTTCTTCTTGATAGATGGGACATCTGCACGTTCTCACCGCACGATCTTTCCCGAAGTAAACTTCAGATCGACCGTGCCAACACCACGAACATAAGCATGTGATCCGTTCCCCATCACGATGGAGGAAGTCCTTGCGACCTGATAAGAAGAAAACAAGGAAATATCAGCACACACATGAATATTTGCCCGGTGTCAATCCACCAATCGGTAAATGACATCTTGAAAAAACGAGGGTAAATTACCATACCGGACGTTCCAACATCGAGATTAGCAACAACAACATTGCTGATTTTTTACGCTTATCATTGCGTTCGATCCTTGGCCCAATGGTCGAACTTCACTTTTCATGACCTCCTTTCTTGTTCTTCTTCTTCTTCTTAAAACCGGTAGTCTGAATGGCATTGTTTTTGTTCTCAGGCTTGTTTTTTCCTTTCTTTTGGGATTGGAAATTCTTTCTCTGCACCACATTGGCACTATAATTTCCCTCATGTCCTTCACACGCGTGTCTTTTGCTCTCGCCTTCTCCTCAACATCAAGAGAACCAATCAGATCAGCAACGCTGAATTCTTGTCTCTTGTGCTTTAGAGAAGTAGCAAAATCCTTCCAAGAATGCGGCAGCTTAGCAATTATGCAACCTGCCACAAACTTGTCAGGTAACACACATGGGAAGTTTTCGAGTTCTTTTTAAGCGATGAATCTCATGAGCTCGTTCTACTACAAGATGCGGTTATCAACCATTCGTAGTCATGAAACCGCTTCATGACGTATAGTTCATCGCTCGCATCGAGACCCCAAACTTGGCCTCAAGCGCATCCCACATTTCCTTGCGGTGGATAAGTGCATATATGCATCCACAATATTCTCACCAAGAACGCTAATGATTGCACCACGAAACAAGTTATCCGACCTCAAACGCTTGCTCCTTTTAGGAGTGAGTTGCGTTTCTCAAGCTTAGGCTTTCCGCTTGCAACATGATACACGTTCATGGTCACAACCACAGGATCATTTTGCACGCCATCTTTTATAATTTAAGCCCTCAAACACATTGGGTTTTAGCGCAAAGAACAAAACCCGATGGCGAAAAAAGACCTACGATCGGGTTTTTGGATTGTTGGAATTAGTAGGTTTTTCGGCATTTTTAATCCATAAAGTTGTATAATAAACCATGACATATGTGATCAAGATGAACAATAATATAGTGTTATTTGTTTTGCTAGACATATCAAAGTTTGAACAGACTATCATGCCTAGTTCGCAGATTTGTAGAAAATAGAACATACAAAAGAAGAGTTTAAGAAAGTACCCGATGGCGGGACCATTACGGAGGCAATGGTGGCGCTGCTCATGACCGGTCGACATTCGATCGCAGACTAATCGATGTAGTCGATCTTAGTTGATCTTGGCGTAGAGGTTCGCGATCAGCGATCCCCGAACGGACTTCGGAAGTAGAAGATGTAGTCGATCGAATCGGAGCGATCGTGTGATCGCTCCCCAAAAACGATTGCGGCTATTTCGGCAGAACTTCGCGCGGGCAAGGTTTGGAGGCTGCTCTCTCGCTTCGCTTTGGCGCTTGATGTGATGAGAGAGGAACACCGAAGCGGCGGCAATAGTAGAGCTAGGAGGAGATGAAATGTATCTGTGGTGGTGTGATGACACAAGGTGGAGCGCCCTTATATAGGCGCCAGGGGAGGATGCACTGGATGTTTGGTGGTGTAATGGGTGCCATCAAGAGACCATTAACCAAGTCAGTTACTTGCCATCAAAAGGGCCATTAACCACATCGATTACAAATGGCGGCGTCGATTCTGAGCCAGCCATCAACCACGTCCGTTACTAGTAACGGTCAGTAGTTACTGGTCATAAAACGCCCGATTTAATTACTCTTTAACAGCAAAAACTTGCCCAACACATCACGTCCATACATGCGTTTTTGCACATGCCGCCGTGTACTGACACGACGGCCATGGCGGCGGCGGCGGCAGGCAGCGCATGTGGCACATCCAAACCCCTTTTCCAACCTCACAACGTAACTCCTAGTATTGCACATGGACCTTGGGATTTATTGATTTTAATTATAAATGGATCCTAGCCCAATTATTCTAACAGTTCTACTGCTGCGACAGAATTGAGACGAGGTGGTTGGCCAGGTCCATACGGCACTGAGTAGAGGTGCTGTCGGCTGATGTACTAGGTATTCAGGCGACTTGATCGCCATGGCAAGATGTAAATGCTCACCTCAGCTCCCCTCGTCCCAGGGGCTTCGCCGATTGCCCCTGCCTCTTCTTACCCCAAAAAAAAAAGGAAAAACATCTGTACACTAGAATCTGCTACAGTTTTTTTTTGCCGGATCTTTGGATGGTTGGAATCATCGAACATCTGTACACTAGAAGCTGGCTTCCCAAATACATGCCCTCTGCCTCTCCTAGGCAGCGCAGCCACTTATTGTCATCATATGACCGAGCCAGTCCCTGAGACCATACCACTGCGCCATAGCAACGTCCATGGCCGTCACTCGGGAGGAGCAGCCATCGACCAGCAGCCGGTTTTTCCTCACTCTGCGAAGTTCACGGACTGTGGCTGGATCGACCTGGAGGTTGGAGCTGAGGCGCGATGGTGGCGGGGCCCCGACCAGTAGCTGGAGCCTGGAGCAGAGCTGAGGCGGATTCTACGGTGCGGAGGCGGCGGCCAGCGGGGCGACCTACTGGAGCGGAGGCGCCTCGGCGGACGGGGAAGAGGAAGAACGGGGGCGCAGGGGCAGGACTGCTTGCGGCGGCTGCTCTCTCCCCTTTGTGAATTGTAATCTCTGATCTAGGGTTTAGGCATTTCAAATTACTCTGAAATTTTTGACCGGTATATATATTTACCGGGCCCCACCGGTAAAACTGGTATACCGGGTTTACCGGTGAATTTCGGCCGGTAAGGAAAACCCTGGGAGCAGGAGCAGGAGCTCCTGGGAGGCCTCATGGAGCCCGGAGCAGCACCTTCGCCCTCCATCTTCCTCACCCTGCCCCCGACTCCCGATGGCGGCGACGATGAAAACCCGGCCTCCTCGCAGCCACAGCAGCATGATGACCTGACCCTGGACTACATCTCGCGCATGCTCATGGAGGACAACATCGTCGACAAGTTCTTGTACCAGTACCCCGACCACCCGGCGCTCCTCCAGGCCCAGAAGCCTTTCGCTCAGATCCTCTCCGACACCACCACCACCACCACATCTACCCTGACAATTACATCATCTGAGGCCCTCGCCGCAAGCCCATGCAATTCCACGATTTCCATCGAACCCTCCCCCGACATGCTTGCATCGCCTTCTTTGTCGGCCAAGGTAATAAAGACGGCAAAGACGCGAGATCCAAACCTTCTTCTCGAAAGGCAGCGGCGGTGGAGCCTAGCGGCGACTTGTTTCCGCTTGGCGAAGCAGCACCGGCATGGACATCTGTCGGCTGGCATTCTTCAAAGGCATGGAGGAGGCCAAGAGGTTCTTGCCGAGGGACCATGAGATGGCGGACGGTAGGGGCGCAAAACGAGCTTGGCGGGAATTAGATGATGAGACAGGTCGGACGTCGGCGGGAGAAGCAAGCAATTGGCGGCGCTTATGCGGCATGACTCGCGGGAAGCCGCCGCATGAGATCTTGGACCAGATCATCCTCAACGACTACAACATGTTCCTTACCGAGATCAGAGTGCTACGTCTCCATGGAGAGGGAGAAGAAGGCGGAGACAGCGTGGGAGGCGAGGCGAGGCAGCGGTCGTCGACCGCACACGCTTCTCATCCGGTCGCGAGGCGGTGGCCGCCAACGACCGGCGTGGCGCAGCGAAGCCGGAGCGGATCAAGAGGCACTCATCGCCGACGGGGCGCCACGCAATGGTGGCGCATTGCCGCCGAGGGCTGGAGGCGCGGCTGGCAAGACGGCGGCGGATCTGATCGCCCGGCGGTGAAGCGTACTGCATTGTAATGGCCCTCGGGGCCCACCACTATACATGGCCGCTGTTGCTTCCTCGGTGTGACATTCCTCTTCTCCAACATGACCATCTACAACGCCGTCATGGGAGGCGAAGCGCACATTGTGCACTACGGCATCAACAACGGGCTCGATGGTGGCTGCTCCGGAGGTGGCGGACGAGGGAGGGAGGCGCCGGACGTGAGGATCACCGGCATCGACACCCGCAGCCGGGTTTCGCCCGGTGAGAAGATTGAGGAGGCGGGGCGCCGGCTCGGCGGCTGCGCGCGCGCCGATTAGGCGTGCCATTCAAATTCCACGCCATTGCAGCCAAGTCGGAGGTTGTTCGTGCGAGACCTGGACATAGGCCCCGACGAGGTGCTCGTCGTGAACAGCGTGTTCAATTTCGAGAACCTGATGGGCGAGGCGCCGTGCGTTGATGAGCTGAGCCCCAGGACCTGGTGCTCAGCACCATCAGGAAGATGAAGCCATCCGTGTTCGCCCACGGTGTCGTCAATGGATGCGACACGGCCTTCTTCGTGGCGCGGTTCCGCGAGGCGCTATACGACTTGACAGCGCTGTTCGACATGATGGACGCCACAATGCCGCGGGACAACGACGAGAGGCTGCTACTCGAGCGGGATAACTTCGCGCCGTGTGTAATGAACATCGTCGCCTGCGAGGGCGTGGACCGGGTGAAGCGTACTGAGAACTACAGGCAGTGGCAGACGCGGAACCGGCGAGCGGGGCTGAGGCAGCTGCCGTTGGACCCTGTCATTGTTGGGATGCTGCGGGAGACAGTGAAGAAGCACTACCACAAGAATTTCGTTATCAACGAGGATCACCGCTGGCTTCTGCAGGGATGGAAGGGGCGCATGCTCTTCGCCGCCTCCGCCTGGACAGCAGCGGCTGACGATTCTCGCTAGCAGCTCTGGCTCTGACGATCCTTAATTTTGCATTATCACTCAAGTACGCAACTGCTACTTCTATCGAGAAAGAGTTGCTCACTGTTGACCAACACATCTTGCGATGTAGATTAGTTTGGACGAAGACAATTAAGCCAAATAGAATAGACAGAACTTGAAGCTAGCTAAAAGACATATCTTGTGACGCAAATTGGATGCACTCTGCACTTCAGATTTACTAACAGATGATGCTTGCTGCGAGATTTCCTGGCATATCGTCATCCGGTGCCTATGACATTGTAACACCCTAAATCAGGGGCAGAGCAACACTGGGCTAAGCATCGGGCCAGCCTACTACTGTTGGGTTTTTTCATAGTTAAGCTATTTTTATTGGGCTAAATTCCTACATCCTTTTGGTCTCAGGTCTCGGGCCACGTCCCGGGTGGCCCGAGGCATGGATCCGCCTCTGCCCTAAACTAAGCAGTAAAATTGCTCCACTTATTACAGGCACGAAGGTCTGCTGAAAGATCATGCAGAGGCCTATCCATGTGTGTATTGAGTAATTGATTATATTTGAGATTGTGGTGCTTAAGTTTGAGTTTAATTTGAATTTAAAGCTATAGTTATTTTTGAATACAAAATATTTGATATCACTGTTGATTAATATATTATTGAGCAATGCTACATGACGGTTTGCTTATCTGCGATGGTTGCAGGACAACGGAAATAAGTCATGGTGAGATAGAGGAGACCAGAACTAGGTTAGGAGAGTCGAAGTCTAGACGTTCAGGCAGCACTGAAGATGACCAAGGTGGGAGTTGCTGCAAACCGAGAGGACAAGTGGATGGTCTGGATGTTAACTTGGCCCCTACTTAAGCAAAGGAGAGCTATTGGATGATGGATTCACGAATGGAATAGCGGTCAAGTTAGCCTGCTTTGAGAAACATGTAAAACTGATAAGTTATTGGGTTGCGTGTTAGTCTATGTATAAGTGAGGGAGTGAATCTCAACCCTTAATGAGAATTCTTGAGGACCAAGAAGATCATCTAAGGGTAGAAATTACCCCGAGGTTGCTATAAATAGAGGGGTGCCTCTCCCCAAGGCTTTTTTTTCTAAGGATTATGTTTCCCTTGTGTGCTCTCTGGAGCTCTGCCCATCAGGGTGTGGCTTTGTAAACCATTTATCTACTAGATAATGACTCGCGCTACGCCGCGGTATATGCAATTTGTTTGCTGCGTCACGCGAAATTTTGATCGCTTGATACCTATGGGGAAAACTATGTAATCCCGGTTTTTCTGTTTTTAAGGAAAAACGTGTCAAAAATAGTCTAGAGGAAAAGGTACAAAAAATTGTTAGAGACGACAACCTTCTTTTGTCGAGTTGAATATTCTATACGTTTACCGAGTAATAATACATGTTTGCAAAACCACCTACCGGTGAAAAATAGTCTACAGGAAAAGGACGAAAAATTATTAGAGATAACAATCTTCTTTTGTCAAGCCTAATACTTTACACGTCCACCGAGTAATAATACACGTTTTAAAAAATATCAGAGATCAAGATGGAAAATCGAGTTGGGAAAAAAGCCTAGAGATAGAGCTGCACACATATCTCTGGTGACGAAAACTTTTTTCCCGGGAAAAACGGAGAACACAACCGTGAATAAAAAAATATAGTTTTTTTTAAACAGAAAAGTAAAGTTGAATGACCCGTACGCGAACATGAGGAAAAAGGACGAAAAATTATTAGAGATGACAATATTTTTTTGTCGAGCCTAATACTCTATGCGTCCAACGAGTAATAGTACATGTTCGCAAAACCACCCACCGGTGAAAAATAGTCTAGAGGAAAAAGGGCAAAAAATTATTAGAGGCGACAACCTTCTTTTGTCGAGTCTAATACTCTACGTGTTCACCGAGTAATAATACATGTTTAAAAAAACCGCGATTATGACCCGTTTGGCAAATCCTAAGTTGCTATAAACCTTCGACAAACTGTGTTTTTTGGTGACGAAAATATTTTTTCGGTTTTTTGAAGCGAAAACATTTTTCCGGATTTTTGGTAGGAAACATTTTTTCGGTTTTTGGGTGGCGAAAACATTTTTTCTGTTTTTTGGGTAGCGGAAACATTTTTCCGGCTTTTTCGTGATGAAATGTTCATAAAACCACCCACCGGTGAAAAATAGTCTAGAAGAAAAGGGCAAAAAATTATTAGGCGACAACCTTCTTTTATCGAGCCTAATACTCTCGTGTTCACCGAGTAATAATATATGTTTAAAAAAACGCGGTTATGATCCGTTGGCAAATCCTAAGTTGCTATAAACCTTGACGAACTGTGTTTTTTGGTGACGAAAATATTTTTTCGGTTCTTTTGAAGCGAAAACATTTTTGGGGTTTTAAGCGTGAAACATTTTTCGGTTTTTTGGGTGGCGAAAACATTTTTTCGGTTTTTTGGTGGCGGAAATATTTTTCCGGCTTTTTGATGTGAAAACATTTTTTCGGGAAAAAGCGGAGAAAGGACTGAGCGTAAGAAGTGGGAACCTGTTTGTTATTTTTTTGGACCTATTCGCTATCCTGAAAAATTAGAAAAGGGCTTGTTCGTGATTTGAAACTAACAGGAGACTTTTCCGTAAAATACCGCGCCAGGGACCTAAACGCGAAGAAATTTTTTTTTTGTCTCACAGAAAATCGCGAAGGACCTATCCGTAATTTCAAAAAAATAGAGGGGCTTTTTCGCAAATATCGCCGGCGACACGTGGCGCTCCGGTTTGGCTAGAAATCCTTCGGCTATAAGGAGGTTGATATGCAATGCAAATTTTAATTTCTCTACTATTCTAAAATTTATATTCAACATTTACTTTCCGCACTTCAAATTCTTGCTAGTTGAATTTGCCTTCCAACCTTCGAATTTCTTTTGGATCTTTTTGCTGAGGATGAATGATTGATGGATGAATCTTTGTTAGATCATATTCCAATTATCTAAGCAAACTTTGCTTCAATCTTTGCAAGAAACTGATTATTGTGTTTGAGAAGAAAGATTTTTGTGGATCGTTTTTTGGGTACCATCTCTTGTGTTATTGATTGCTGTGACAAGTGGGTGATTATCTGTGATCACTTTGATCATCAAAACCCCACGAGCAATCTTAGAGCAAAGGTTTTGGTTTTTGCCTAATCTTGGTGCACTCTTCCTTTGATTGGAAAAAGATCAGAACTTGGACATCAATCGTTACGATTGAAGGTTAGAATATATTTTTGACATTCATAAGGAGGTGCATACCAAGTTTCATGGGTTTTGCTACCGTTTGACTTGCTTGATTTTGGTTGGCATCTCTTGTCCAGCAGATGGGGGGGGATTATTTAAGATCATTCACCCCCTCTAATCGGCAATTTTGTCCTTCATCTGCAATTTTTGATGTTGTCATGATATGAAAATCTATAGCTCACTGAAACAGTGGAGTTGTAAATCTATAGTTCCTTGAAATTTGTTCTTAAATCTACCAATATTTCTGTAGTTTTATTAAATTTACTCTAAGAATAAAGTTGTGCATCTCATTCAACTTTTTTTTTGTGTGTAATTTTAGCTCGTGTTAATAGAAATAATGAACTAAAAACTGAACAGCACATGATTTGTTGTGCTAATCCGACAGGATCCCGGGAATATGAATCCTCAACTGTACTGATAAACCAGCACAACTGCTCTCCTAAATAATTGGTTCAGCCGTTCATACTAGAAAATTCAATTACCGATTATCATAAACATCTTCCCCATAGAAATCTCAGAGAATTCATCGTCTTCTTGTCATGGCATGAATTGACATTATAGTCGACAAATAGATCACTTCCTTGAAACTATCGAAAGCAGCAGTACTCCTGTGTAACCTCCTTGTGACAGTTGCATGATCAAACAATATAATATGCGATTACCGAAGAGAGCCTTGTGAATGTTCATCCGACATCTAAAAATAAAAAAAGAACAAGAGGGGAATAAAAGAAAAGATCAACATGGGAAATGAAACTATCAGTATATATCAACTATGCCGAAAACTATCAGTATATATCTTTTCTATGTGTACTCTCCGGATTCCGGTGGCGGTTATTCGTAGAATTGACTTGGCCAGGAAAATTTGCCTTTGGGGAAAGAATGAGGTTAATGGGAGAAGTAGGTTCCTGGTGAGGTGGGATAAGGTCTGCATGCCTAAGCTTAAAGGCGGCCTGGGGGTCATTAACCTGAGAACTCAGAATTCTGCCTTGCTCCTCAAGTTCTTGCATAAGTTTTTCAACAAGGCTGATATTCCCTGGGTTCATTTGGTTTGGAACACTTATTATTTCTCGGCTCTTCCTCAGGCTTTGGCTAAGATTGGTTCCTTTTGGTAGAAGGATGTTCTTGCTCTTCTCGTCCAGTTCCGGGGCATTTCCCGTTGTTAGGTGGGCCTGGGTGATACTGTGCTCTTCTGGGACGACATTTGGAACAATGTGCATCTAAGATATCAGTTCGTCCACCTTTACTCGTATGTCAAAAATGAAAATTGCAGTGTGGCCTCCTTTTTCCAAAATCCTGCTATTTCTGTCAACTTCCACTTACCCATGTCCGACCAGGCTTTCACCGAGCTTCAGCAGCTCTTCCTTCTTATCCAGTCGGAGGGTCCCCTAAATGGCAATAGGGATGTCTGGTCTTACATCTGGAATTCTCATGAATTTAAGCCTAGTTCTTTCTACAAGATGGTTTTTAGTCAAGTTCAGGTGCCTAGACCGATTGTTTGGATCTGGAAAGCCAAATGCACTTCTAAACTCAAAGTTTTTGCTTGGCTCCTCTGCTGGGACAGTCTCAACACCAGACAGCTTCTTCGTCGAAACCCTGTGGCTGCTTCGGATTTCAACTGCGTCCTTTGTAATGAGGGTATTGAAGAATCCCGTGACCATCTCTTTTTTGACTGCCGATTCAGTAGGCGTTGTTGGGATGCCTTACAAATTGATTAGGGCCCTCAGGATGACATCTTTCTCAGGTTCTCGTCGGCTGCCCCTAGTGCTCTCCCGCCTTTCTTCATGGAAGCCTTCATGATTGCTTCCTGGGGCATTTAGAAGCAGAGGAACGACAAAATTTTTAGGGCCATTCCGGCTTCTTTCCTTGTTTGGAAGGACTGGTGTATCTCTGAATTTCGTTTTCAGTCGTTTAGATTGCCTGTCTCTCTCCGTGATGATTTCCTCGTGTGGAGTTTTAGGTTAGTTTAGTTCTCTTTTGGTTGGTTCCTCACCGGCCTTGTATCTCCTTTCTCCTTCTTTCTGTTTAATATATCTCAGCGGGGGTTTCCCTCGTTGTTTCCGTTCAAAAAACTATGCCGAAAACTACCAAAAAAGAATTAAAAGGTTTGACTAACGACAGGGCCAATGGGTATAGGAATGGGTGAGCAAATGTCCAAATCTATATAGTATATGCCATCAAATTATATAAAGGGGACAAGATCAAATAAGAAACCCCAAGTTGCAACAGGAACAAACCAACAAACAAACACCATATACGAGGAAACGGTAGCCAGGAGATTAGATGAGCTAACCTAAGGCAAATATTAAAATGGAAGACTGGATGAAGTGCATTGCACATACCCCTGAGGCTAAGAAAGATTTTACAGACTTACAGTGCAACAAAAGAATCACTTTTGAATTCCTTAATGTTAGTTGTTCCAACGATGTACATTGAATTTTCCACCAGGTGATTCATGTTCAGGAATATGTGAATGCTCATCCTTTATCTGAGTTCACAGGAGGAAAATTTGGATGTCCATGAATCTAATAAGATTTGCTGACCAAATCCAAAAGCAAATATTATATTTCACTGTTTCATTGACATGTTGTGTACAGGGTTGAGAAAATAGCAAAAGCCAGTTGGGTCCTGACACTAGTGTGCAGTAGAAGGGAGCAAACAAGCTGTGGCCTAGGATAGTTGCGCTCATAAGTATGTGCAAAAGTGTATCACCCTTTCAATAACACTACGTTTAATTCTGGATATTAAATTTGTATATACCGAATGAATTTTGCTGATACAATCACATAGTTCGATATGAAGGTCCGGAAATGCCCTGAGAACTACAGGCAGTGGCAGGCGCGGAACCAGCGAGCGGGGCTGAGGCAACTGCCGTTGGACCCTGTGATTGTTGGGATGCTGCGGGGGATAGTGAAGAAGCACTACCACAAGAATTTCGTCATCAACGAGGATCACAACTGGCTTCTGCAGGGATGGAAGGGGCGCATGCTCGTCGCCGTCTCCGCCTGGACAGCAGCGGCTGACGAAGACGATTGAGCCAAATAGAACAGATAGAACTTGAAGCTAGGTAAAAGATATGAAGAGACGTACGGATGTCTTGTTACGCAAATTGGATGCACTGCCCTTCAGATTTACTAACAGATGATGCTTATTGTGGGATTTCCTGACATTGTAACACCCTAAATCTGGGGATCATCAGCGAGTTTTTCACAGATAGCCAGCGTATCTACTGTAACAGTGAATGAAAAATCTTGTAAGCAGTAAAGTTGCCCCAGTTATTTCAGTCTTGAAGTTCTGCAATTTTTGATGTTGTCATGATATGGAAATCTATAGCTCAGTGAAACAGAGGAGGTCTAAATCTGTAGTTCCTTGAAATTTGTTCTTAAGTCTGTAGTTCTTTGATAGATATACCAATATTCCTGTAGTTATATCAAATTTACTTCAAAAATAAAGTTTCTGTCTCATTCAATTTTGTGTGTGTGTTTAATTTATCATGTGTTAATAGAAATAATGAACTAAAAACTGAACTGCAGAGTTGTTGTGCATATCCAACAGCATCCCATGGAATATGAATCCACAACTATACTGATAAACCAGCACAACTGTTGTAACATCCTAGAAAAATGTAAAAAAAAATAAAGTGTAAAATTAAATTGGAGGTAAGATTTTAATCAGAATTTCCATCTTTTCTATATTTGTATTGAATTTTTGGTCTTTTAGAAAATTATTTTCAGCATTTGATTCTTGAATTATAAACTATGAAAAAGAAATTACATAATAACAAAATCTATAAAAATTATATTTAAATATAAAGTCATCATTAGAAATCTCTTGCGAAACTGCAAGGAGGTATGAATACATTTACTATGGATACGGGTTTTAAAACAGTAATTTTGACTAGCAATAGTAATATAATATAAATTAATTAAGATTGTATGGACCTTATCTTTATTTTACAATTTTACCAAATCATATAAAGTACTACAGTGTACTACAGTACTATTTTTAAAAATAATAAATATTATTATATGCCCTTAAAAATTAAAAAATAGAAACCTAGTAAATTCAGTGAATACAATGTTAGAATTTTTTATAAAATAAATACAAGGGTCCTGTCGAAGGTTAGAATTTGACAATAAACTTATAACTTCGGGTACCTTTGGTTGTCAGAGTCAAACACACAAACAATGACGCACGATATATACAGGTTCGGGCCCCTAGATGGAGTAACACCCTACGTCCTGTGCAGATGATATCTGGGATTGATGAATAGAGTACAAAGCAGGTTATCTTGCCCTAGTTACAAAGAAAATTGAATCTAAGTAATGGCTAGACTATTGCCAAGGTTGACGAAGCGTTGTTCATTGGCTTCTAGATGCTTTGCCTATTCTAAAGCTCTTGCAAAGGTCTTCTCGTCTAGAAGCTCTCTCTTTTCTCTTCTTGAGGATGCCTACCCCTGGCCTTATATAGTCAGGGTAGCCCTGCTTCAAGTTGAGTTGTAGTTGGTTTAGGATACCAGATCGTAGTCGATGAAGAGTCCATCGTCGCGTGATCTTCACAGCATATCCAAACTTCCCTAAATACCAGACGTACTCGAGTTGATTTCCTAAATGCTGAAAGCGATCGAGCCACGATATGGAATTATCTTCCTCGCGCATATCTTATCCCATAGAATTGGGCTGTTATTTAGGAGCTTCTATATATCGTTAGAACATACCCTTAGTGTATCCTGCATGTACACATACTCTATGTTTAGATATTCGACAGGTCTATCATTTCAAAATTTTACAGTAACATCCTTAAGAAATTATGAACTCCAATTAAGAGTTTTTAATTTTTTTAACAACTTTTTGATCCTTGTAAAAGTTAAAAATATAGAACGAGAAAATTAGCAGTTCGAACTATCAGAATTTTTATAATTTATTTACAACACCTTTTAATCTAAAAATTTTAAAGAGCGTCTAGAACTATCTTGATATTGTGTATGAAAATTATAAAAATTTTAGACATGATTTATTGGGCTATTTAATGCAAAACCTATCTTAGACAGAGGGGATGAATCTCTCTCTCCCCCCATCACGGTCATGTGGGGCCCACCCACAGAGGGGTCCACCTACCAGCCACACTGCCTTTTCCTATAAAGCCGACCGAGACCTCCTACACTTCATCATGCTTCACCTTGCTCCCTACATCCTCACTCTATCTGTAACATCCTAAAAATCAATATAAAGAAAGAAATTAATTTTTATAAACTAATTATATTCATTGATGTTTCTTTTGGATTTTCCTGAACCTTTCTAGATTTTATTGATTTTTGCTCTAATGGGAAATCTATTTAATATAAACTTAACTAATGAATAAAGAGAAGGGTAAAAATATTATAGTAATAAAATGGTTTATGCTACACTTAAAGACTATACTATTCAAAATCGGCAGGAAATGGGAAATGAAAGATTAACGCTTAAGGGTTTTAAGCTGTTTGGATTAATATGTAAACTTTGATGAAATAAAGTTATTTCTTTAGGATATGGTAGAATGAACTTTGCATAGTGATTCTAAACTAGATTTATAGGTTTTACCATTTGGACGAGTTATTTTATTGATCGATGAGTTAGCCTAAATGATCACAAAGTTAACGATAAATCGACCAGGATTCATTTTGAGTTTACGACTGAACCATACATGATTCTTAACTTATTTTTTAGGCATTAATGGAATGCAATTCTAGAAGTATTTTAAAGTTGTTTTTACATTATTTTGACCTTAATCGCAATAGATTATCTATTTATTTACTGCTATAATTATCATTTTCTTACATTAAAGAATGCAAATGAAGTTCGATTCAAGTATTTTTATATGGACAAGCCCTACTGATTTCAGGAACTGCATATAAATTAATTTATCATTTTATGAGGTATTCTACGCTACTATTCTTACTAATGATCATACTAGGGTTTATTAATGGTCGCAATGCAATACATTAAACTTAGTTCAAATATTTAATATCTCTGCATAATTAGGCTTATTATAAGTACAGAAATATATAAGCATTTATTTTATGATTTAAGAGGCCATATTTCTCATATGCACAATAGTGCTTATAATAGAGTTTATACCATTTTTAACTTCTAACAAATGTTCTGGGACTCAGAAATTAAATGTTTTCATATATTCAAATTCATCCTAGTCTTCTAAATAGATAGGAATTTATTTTATTATTTTATAACATACTGTGCACAACTTTTTATTAAAGCCCACAATGCGACTATAATCATGGATTATTTAAATTAATTGTTCTGTAGTTCAAAAGCGTAATATTTTTGCATATTTAGAACCTTACAAATCTTAGATGAATTTAGAATTTTATCCTACTTTATTCGGATTGAAAATGTGAAAGATATTCATGGTTGAATATTAAACCGGTTTGGAAATTCATATAAAATAATTAAATACGTTTTCCTAAACTAAGCATACGCCTTGTTGAGCAGGCTTACCTCTATTGGTGACATTCGGGCCTGCGCAGCGATGAGACAAAGCGAGGAAGGCGCAAAGGCGGAATGGCGGCGGTGCTCGGTGATCTTCCGCGAATCTGAACACGATGAGCATCGGCTCGGCAAAGCGACTTCAATGGTGGAGTCAATTCAGCCGGGATGGTCGAGAATGACCGGCGATGAGCTCCGTGGCGGTGATCATGGCGGGCAACCGGGAGCGAGAGTTAAGGCGGTTGAGTGGAATGGGTACCGATTCAGCATTCTGAGAGCGTAGGGAGTCCATTTTGGTGGTTGTTTTGGCTGGAGAGACACTGGGGAGCTCCACCCTTGAGCACCGGTTTTGAAGAAGAAGAGCTCACGGTGGTAGCCCGATTTTGCATGAGGGATGATGAATATTTTTTGGGGGCTTTTGATCCTTATGAGCTGCAGATACTAATGCTCGAAGGAATTTGGGTTTGGTTGTCTGTATCACGAGAATTGCAGTCGTTTTTGAGTTATGAGGTATGCGGTAATGGCGGAAGAGGGGACGAACCTTGCGCGAGCTGGCTAGAGGAAGAAAGGGGAAATGAGCGTGCAGTCTCAAGGCGATCACAGAGCTCAACTTATAGATGAAGCGGAGAAGGATTAGCTCTGCTCCAAAAGTGACTCGGCCGGGACTCGATTCTGCTTGGGAAAACTCCGACGCGAAGAAAGAAGATAGTGCTTAATTGCAGCGGTATGGCGCGGGAGAATCGAGGTTCAACGTGGCATCAGGTGATCGCTCGGCCGGCGCAGTTGCTCAGGGATTCGGTGAAGAACACGCGAGAACGGTCGACCAAACGGAGGGGGCAGGGAAAAAGGAGGAAGAGAAGAGGGGCCTGTGACTGACCCGTGGGGCCGGGGTCCACTGGCAGTGAGAGCAAGCACGCCTCCGTTACATGGCGACTAACAGAATCACTGCAAACCGGGCCCACCTGTCGGCGAAATGGTTGAGCCAAAAGAGACGTTCAATCTCAGACATCACATAATTCACATTAAAACGCCTGTCAAATCACTGCCCAATTTTTCAAACATTTTTTTCTAAGGTCTCCAGTTAAGGTACTACCTCCAGTAAAAGTTTTGGGTCAAAAATTTCTTCCGAGAATTAATTAAAATTCTGACATTACTAGCTGCTCAAAATTTCATTTTCGGATTTTGATTTTTCCTTGTGAGTAAATGAAGTATATTATTTTTAAACTTTTTTCATATTTATTTGATCTAAGTATTATTATGTAAAATTTTCATCTCAAAATATTTCTCGATATTTTATAACAATTCTGACATTCCATTTTGTTGATTTTTCTTGTTTCTGTATTTGAATTTTTAGATGACATATTTGATATGATAAATTTCTAAGATTTTACTGGGAGTAGGTAACACATTGATGTTACTAAGGTAATTTATCAGTCAACATGAAGTCTACATATTTTTCAATAAATCTGACCTTGCACTGTTTTTAGTCAAAGCAAATGTCTCTTCAATAATTAAGTCTCATTTTTGTCCATAAAAATTTAATTGTGGGAAAATTTGGTTTTCCTGCAGACCTAGGGTTTATATGGTAATTTTTCCAAATTCTTACTTTTACATTTTACCCTTTTCCCATTTCTTACTCTCATTTTTCTTCTATTTGATTATTCTCACAACACAAAAATGCAAAGAAATCCAAATAAAAATCAATAATGCAGAGAAAGCTCAGAAGTAATAATATTCAAATTCAAAAATATTTATTTTTATTTTACTAAATTTTTCGGGATGTTACAGTTTGTTAAGGATGTGGCGCACCTTGCTTATCGAGTTCGATCTATCAAGGTTCGACTCGGCTCGGCTCGGCTCCTCTGCTTTCGAGTGTCAGGACAAGGTCTACGCCCAGCACACCTGCTCAGGACCCAGCTCCATCTTCTTCCACCCGAGTCAGACCTTCCTCTCCTAAGCACTCTTCTTCTTCTGGCGGCTCTATCAAGAAGATGTTTCGTGCTATCTTTTGCTTGGGAATGAAGAATCACAGCAAATTAAAGGAGATGAATCTCAAGCTCGCTAATACTCATCGCCAGCTACACGACATTAAAGGGAAGCTAAACATGTCTTGCTCATCTGCGTCTGAGTCAGAGTCAGAGTCAGCTACTGTGGATTCTGCGACGCGACAGCTGTTTGGTCTTCTAGCTACTCATGCCGGTGGTGCGGATGATGACGAAGATGATGTTGCATATGCGCCCGCCGGTGATGATGAAGATGATGAGGATGATGGCAGCGAGGAGTGACCCCTTTTGGTGTCTTGATGCCAAAGGGGGAGAGGATAGATTTAGATTTATCTTTTCTGTTGGTGGTTGTTTGTCACTGTTTACTTGTTTCGTACTCTCTCGTGCTTGGCTTACTTATACATGGTGGTTTTATGTCTTGTGTTGACTATATTTTGTTTTGTGATGACTTGTGTCCTTTATTAATTAATGCAATTGTCATTTGTGTGCTCCATGCCATGCCATGCCATAATTGTTTGCATGATTATTTGTTAAATCCTTGTTACACTCTCACGGATGCAAAGAAATAGGGGGAGTCTCCGCCAAAATTTCCCGTAAATATGTGCGTTTGAGATTCCACTCAATTTTTCCTAATGCACACATTTAGGGGGAGCTCCTCCATATGTCTAGAATTTTAAAGACAATCTCATTTTAATTTATTTAAATCTAATCGTGTTGTCATCAATTCACCAAAAAGAGGGAGATTAAAAGTGCATCTAGGCCCTTTGAGGATTTTGGTGAATAATGACAACAGGATTAAGTGACTAACGAGATTTGTAAGCTGTGTTAACAGATTATCGCATACGGTGATAAAGTCTCGAAACAAAAGGTCACCCTCAAAACAAAGGAGAAAAAGGCATTTTTAGACTTAATTATGTGTATCTAGTTTATTTTTTATTGAGTCTAAGGATTGCCGTACTATAAAGAGGGATATTGACGAGAAATAGCTATAGAATGACTTTATGTGCTCAATAATGGATCTTAGTCGTAAAAAGGATCAAAAAGTCAAGTCTTAGATGCATTTTGCTCAAATTCATTCGCAGTATCCGAGCTTCAACTCGGAATGTTCGAGTAGACCCTCTCTGTTAGATTTGGAAAATTTCTATTCGGAATGTCCGAAGTTATCTTCGGAGTATCCGAGTGGACCCTCTCTATTAGGTCAAGAAAATTTGAGTTCGGAATGACCGAAGATTTTCTGGAGTATTCGAACGTTCAGACTATCCGAGCTGAGTCGCTCTGTCCATTGAACTTTATCCATTCGGACTATCCGAACATAGGTTCGGACTGTCCGAACTGACTCGGGTTGAGCACAAAACGGTTAGTTTTGGAGAGGCTATAAATGCCTCTCCCCTCCCACCTACCAAATAGAGCATTCACTTCAAAATATTTATTGTGCTTCTTCATCTCCTTGAGCCCTAGATTTTACTCCCTTTTGAGCTTTGATTCTTGAATCATTTGAGGGAGAGTGAGAAGAAAGATTGAGAGATCGAGAGTCCTAGATCCATCTTGAGCACCGAGTTCATTTTCTCGTGGATTTCTCGTCAATCTTTTACTCTTGGGGGTTGAGGACTCCTAGACGGCTAGAAGTTGTCAGTGAGCTCCCAATCTTGGTGTGGAGAGCCGCCGGAAGTTTGTGAAGGTTGGATCCACCTCCAAAAGGAAAGAATTCAAAGAATAAATAGGTGAGTGCTTGGTGCAACACCTAGAGGATTAGGGTTGAAAGAGACCCCGGCTTGGTGCCGCCTCAATGGAAACGTAGGATCCCCTCAAGGATCCGAACTTCATGTAAAAATCTTCGAGTGTTTCGTCTTCGACTCTTGGATTCCTCTTTTTTCCCCTTTTGTGGTTGATTGAAATCTTGGGATTTCAAGTGGTGATTTGCCCTCTTGTGAAGAGCATTGGTGGGTATTCAACTACTGTAGGTACTCTAACCTAACAAATTTCATTTGGTGCTAGTGCCATCCTCTAGATAGCCTAGATCTATTTTCTTGCGTTTTTGAACTCTGAAGCATTCGGACTATCCAAATTAAACTCGGACTATCCGAACCATTCAGACAGTCCGAAGATTAATTCGGACACTCCGAAGATTTAAGTTTTCGCTAAAGTTTGAATTTAAAATTTTATAACGCCTATTCACCCCCCCCTCTAGGCGACATACCGATCCTTTCACGGGGGTTAACGTCCTAGGCTGGATCGAAGTCATGTCTAGATAATGTAACAGCTCTATATGATCTCCTTGTCGGCACACCTAAGGAAGTGTGTCGTATGGCCTAGCAAAAAGGTTAATCATTTCTTGTGGGTAAAACTGTACACCTCTGTAGAGTGAAAAATGTAATCAATTAGCCGCGCCCGCAGTCATGGGCACTTGGTGAAGTCATTCCAATGCTAGACTTTGGTATTTTATAAAAACTGGGTTTTGGTTTGAAACTGTTTTTGGCAACCAGTTTTATGTCAAAAAGAATCGACACTTATCGTTGTTCAGTCGGGTTGACTGGTTATGGCTTGTAATTACTTTCGTAAGATTACAATGTTCATTAGCAATTTTATAAATTTCGGTTTACAATCTATTATTTCCATATGATTTCGTTTCTTTATGCAACTGTAAAATAACCTAGAGCCTTTCATTGTTTAAGCCTGCATACTTATTTATATGCATTTGTGAAACCACTATCAAGTCTTGCTAAGTACCAATCTACTCAAACTTGCTATCTACGTTGTCTCAGAAGATGAAGCTTCAGTCATGCTAGACAACTCGTACTTTCAGGCAGCCCGTGGGGACTTTGATGACGATTTCTTCTAAGGGTTGGCCTAGTCAGATGCTTGAGGGTAGTTTGGGCATTCCACTTGGCTTTTGGTTCTTTTGTTGTCGCTTTTCATTGTGCTACTATGCTATTATTTGGTGTTGTATTGTGCTCTGTATAATTAATCTCGTGCAGGTTATAAATATCCTGTTTTGGTTGTGATATCGATGTTGTAAACATGTGTGTACTAACTACTGATCCAAGGACGATCTTGTATACATATGGAATTCTGTTCATGAGCGTGGTCTCACAACCAAGAAGGTTATCTAAAGGTGGAGATTACCCCGAAGTTGCTATACATAGAGGGGTAGAGGGGAGCCTCTCCCAAAGGTTTTTTTTTTTTTTTTGCTAAGGATTTTGTTTTCCTTGTGTGCTCCCCTGAGCTTTGCCTATCAAGGTGTGGCTTTGTAAACCTTTTATCTATGCAATGCAAATTTCAATTTCTCTACTATTCTAAAATTTATATTCAGCATTTACTTTCAGCACTTTAAATTCTTGCTAGTTGGATTTGCCTTCCATCCTTCGAATTTCTTTTGGATCTTTTGTTGAGGATGAATGATTGATGGATAAATCTTTATTAGATTATATCCTAATTATCTAGGCAAACTTTACTTCAATCTTTGCATGAAACCGATCATTATGCTTGAGAAGAAAGATTTTGGTGGATCTTTTTTTGGGCACCATCCCTTGTGTTTTTTATTGCTATGACAAGTGGATGATTATCCAAGATCACTTTGATCATCAAAACCCTTTCTTTGATTGAAAAACCCTTTACTTCAATCTTATAGCAAAGTTTTTAGTTTTTGTCTAATCTTGATGCACCCTTTCTTTGATTGAAAAAGGCTCGAAACTTTAACATCAATCCTTACGATTGAATGTTGGCATAGGAATCTGACATCTATAAGGAGATGCATATCAAGTTTCATGGGTTTTGCTTCCATTTGACTTGCTTGATTTTTTGTTGGCATCTCTTATCCAGCAGATGGGGGAAAATTATGTAAGATGATTCACCCCCTCTAATCGCCAATTTTGTCCTTCATCTGCAATTTTTTATGTTGTCGTGATATGGAATCTATTGCAATTTTTTATGTTGTCGTGATATGGAATCTATAGCTCAGTGAAACAGAGGAGCTGTAAATCTAGTTCCTTGAAATTTGTTCTTAAATCTGCTAATATTTTTGTAGTTTTATGAAATTTACTCCAAGAATAAAGTTGTGCGTCTCATTTAACTTTTTTTTTGTGTGTGCAATTTTAGCTTGTGTTAATAGAAATAATGAACTAAAAACTGAACTGCACATTTGTTGTGCTAATCCGAGAGAATCCCTGGGAATATGAATCCTCAATTGTACCGATACCAGCACAACTGCTACACTAAATAATTGGTTGAGCCGTTCATAGTACCAAATTCAATTACCGATTATCATAAACATCTTCCCCATAGAAATCCCAGACAATTGATCATCTTCTTGTCATGGCATGAATTGACATTATAGTCGACAAATAGACTCGATCCCTTGAAACTATCAAAAGCAGCAGTACAGTACTCCTATGTAACCTCCTTGTGACAGTCGCATGATCAAACAATGTGCGATTATGGAAGAGACCCTTGTGAATATTCATCTGACATCGAAAAATAAAAAGAAGAAGAAGAGGGGAACAAAAGAAAAGATCAACATGGGAAACCAAACTAACAGTATCAACAACGCCGAATTGCTTTTTATTTTCCAGCTCTCCAAAACTGCGGAAATAAATTTTTTATAAAATAAACTGCGGACGGGATCCGTTGGAAATGCATTAAAAAAATTCAGTGCTCCACGTCCGTAGGAATGTACTGTTTACAGGCTATTTCTGCATTTTCGTCCGATCAACAGCTATTTACAAAAATAATAAAACAAACAGGGCTAGTAAAAATATTCCAGTCTTGTTGCCGGGTCTTGTTGGATGGTTGGAATCATCGAACAGCTGACTAACAAAATGCATGCCTCTCCTAGGCAGCGCAGCTACTTATTGTCATCACATAACCGAGCCAGTCACTGAGACCATACCACTGCGCCATAGCAACGTCCATGGCCGTCACTCGGGAGGAGCAGGAGCATGAGCTCCGGGGGGCCCTCATGGAGCCCAGAGCAGCACCTTTGCCCTTCGTCTTCCTCACCCTGCCCTCGACGCCCGATGTCGAAGACGAAGAAAACTCGGCCTCCTCGCAGCCGCAGCCGCAGCCGCATGATGACCTGACCCTGCACCACTCGGCGCTCCTCCATGCTCAGCAGCCTTTCGTCCAGATCCTCTCCGAAACCACCACCACCGCATCTGCCCTGTCAACAACTTCATCCGATGCCCTCGCCTCACGGCCGTGCAATTCCACGATTTCCATCGAGCCCTCCAAGCTCCAGTCCTCCCCGACATGCTTGCATCCGCCTTGCTTTCCGGCCAAGGCAACAACAAGGGCAGCACGCAGGATCCATCCTTCTTCTCGAAAGGCACTGACGCGGTGGAGCCTAGCAGCAGCTTGTTTCCCGCCGGCGAGAACAGCACCAGCATGGACATGCTGTCCAGCCTGGCATTCTTCAAAGGCATGGAGGAGGCCAAGAGGTTCTTGCCGAGGGACCATGAGACGGCGGACAGTAGGGGGCGCAAGAACAGGCTTGGTGGGGAATTCGACGATGAGACGGGGTCAGACGTCGGCAGGAAAAGCAAGCAATTGGCGGCGCTTGTGCAACACGACTCGGAGGAGGAAGCCGCCGTGCGCGAGATGCTGGACCAGATCATCCTCAACGACTATAACATGTTCCTTACCGAGATGCAGGAGCTACACGTCTCCATGGAGAGGAGAAGGAGGCGGAGACGCGTGGGAGGCGCTGCGCTAGTCAAGCGGTCGTCGACCTGCACGCTTCTCATCCGGTGCGCGGAGGCGGTGGCCGCCAACGACCGGCGCGGCGCTGGCGAGCTTCTGGAAATGATCAAGAGGCACTCGTCGCCGACGGGGACGCCACGCAGCGGCTGGCGCATTGCTTGGCCGAGGGCCTGGAGGCGCGGCTGGCCGGCACGGGCAGCCAGATCTACCAGTCGCTGACGGCGAAGCGCACCTCCATTGTGATGATCCTCAAGGCCTACCAGCTATACATGGCCGCCTGTTGCTTCCTCCAGGTGACATTCCTCTTCTCCAACATGACCATCTACAACGCCGTCGCAGGAAGGCAGAAGCTGCACATTGTGCACTACGGCATCAACCACGGGTTCCAGTGGTCGAAACTGCTCCGGTGGCTGGCGAACAGGGAGGGAGGACCACCGGAGGTCAGGATCACAGGCATCGACACCCCGCAGCCCGGGTTTCGCCCGGCTGAGAAGATTGAGGAGGCAGGACGCCGGCTCAGCCGCTGTGCGCGCCAGTTGGGCGTGCCATTCAAGTTCCACGCCATTGCAGCCAAATCGGAGGTTGTTCGTGCCGAGGACCTGGACATAGGCCCCGACGAGGTGCTCGTCGTGAACAGCGTGTTCAATTTCAAGAACCTGATGGACGAGAGCGTCGTCGAAGATAGGCTGTGCCCCAGGGACCTGGTGCTCAGCACCATCAGGAAGATGAAGCCGTCCGTGTTCGTCCACGGCGTCGTCAATGGGTACGGCACGGCCTTCTTCGTGACGCGGTTCCGCGAGGCGCTGTACGACCTCACGGCGCAGTTCGACATGATGGACGCCACAATGCCTCAGGACAGCGACGAGAGGCTGCTACTCGAGCGGGTTTTCTTCGCGCCATGCGTAATGAACGTCGTCGCCTGCGAGGGCGCGGACCGGGTGGAGCGCCCTGAGAGCTACAAGCAGTGGCAGGCGCGGAAGCATCGAGCGGGGCTGAGGCAACTGCCGTTGGACCCTGTCATTATTGGGATGCTGCGGGGATAGTGAAGAAGCACTACCACAAGAATTTCGTCATCAACGAGGATCACAACTGGCTTCTGCAGGGATGGAAGGGGCGCATGCTCTTCGCCGTCTCCGCCTGGACAGCAGCGGCTGACGAAGACGATTGAGCCAAATAGAACAGATAGAACTTGAAGCTAGGTAAAAGATATGAAGAGACGTACGGATGTCTTGTTACGCAAATTGGATGCACTGCCCTTCAGATTTACTAACAGATGATGCTTGCTGTGGGATTTCCTGACATTGTAACAGATAGCCAGAGTATGTACTGTAACAGTGAATGAAAAATCTTGCTTGCACCTTCGAGTTACGGTGAATGAAATAACTGGAGCACTTCTTTATGTTTTTCAGTTATCAGGTAAATCAATGGGTGACTAAGCAGTAAAGTTGCCCCAGTTATTACAGGCTTGAAGTTCTGCAATTTTTGTTGTTGTCATGATATGGAAACCTATAGCTCAGTGAAACAGAGGAGGTCTAAATCTGTAGTTCCTTGAAATTTGTTCTTAAGTCTGTAGTTCTTTGATAGATATACCAATATTCCTGTAGTTATATCAAATTTACTTCAAAAATAAAGTGTGTGTCTCATTCAATTTTTTTTGTGCGTTTAATTTAGCATGTGTTAATAGAAATAATGAACTAAAAACTGAACTGCAGAGTTGTTGTGCAAATCCGACAGCATCCCTTGGAATATGAATCCTCAACTATACTGATAAACCAGCACAACTATTGCAACATCCCAGAAAAATGTAAAAATAAATAAAGTGTAAAATTAAATTGAAGGTAAGATTTTAATCAGAATTTCCATCTTTTCTATATTTTATTGAATTTTTGGTCTTTTAGAAAATTATTTTCAGCATTTGATTCTTGAATTATAAACTATGGAAAAAGAAATTACATAATAACAAAATATATAAAAATTATATTTAAATATAAACTCATCATTAGAAATCTCTTGTGAAACTCCAAGGAGGTATGAATACATTTACTATGCATAGGGGTTTTAAAACAGTAATTTTGACTAGCAATAGTAATGTTATATAAATTAATTAAGATTGTATGGACCTTATCTTTATTTTACAATTTTACCTATTCAGATAAAGTACTACCGTGCACTATAGTACTATTTTTAAAAATAATAAATATTATTCAATGCCCTTAAAAATTAAAAAATAGAAACCTAGTAAATTCGGTGAATACAATGTTAGAATTTTTTATAAAATAAATACAAGGGTCCTGTCGAAGGTTAGAATTCGACAATAAACTTATAATCTCGGGTACCTTGGTTGTCGAATCAAACACATAAACAATGGCGCCTAATATATACGAGTTCGGGTCCCCAGATGGAGTAACACCCTACGTCTGTGCGAGATGATATCTGGGATTGATGAATAGAGTACAAAGCGAGTTATCTTGCCCTAGTTACAAAGAAAATTGAATCTAAGTAATGGCTAGACTATTGTTGAGGTTGATGAAGCGTCGTTAAATCGGCTTCTAGATGCTCTGCCTATTCTAAAGCTCTTGCAAATGTCTTCTCGTCTGGAAGCTCTCTCTTTTCTCTTCTTGAGGATGCCTACCCCGGTCTTATATAATTAGGGTAACCATACCTCAAGTTGAGTTGTAGTTGTCCAAATTTTCCTAAATACTAGGCGTACTCGAGTTAGTTTCCTCATGTGAGCGATCGAGCCACGATATGGAATTATCTTCCTCGCGCATATCTTATCTCATAGAATTGGACTGTGATATCCAGAGCTTCTATATGTTGTTATAACATACTCTTAGCGTAACTGCATGTACACATACTTTATGTTTAGATATTAAACAGATCTATCATTTCAAAATTTTATAGTAACATCCTTAAGCAATTATGAACTCCCATTAAAAGTTTTTAAATTTTTTAACAACTTTTTATCCTTATAAAAATTAAAAATATAGAAAGAGAAAATTAGCAGTTCGAACTATCAGAATTTTTATAATTTATTCACAATACCTTTTAATCTAAAAATTTTAAAGAGCGTCTAGAACTATCTTGATATTTTGTATAAAAATTATAAAAAATTTTAGACATGATTTATTGGGCTATTTAATGCAAAACCTATCTTAGACAGAGGGGATGAATCTCTCTCCCCCCATCACGGTCATGTGGGGCCCACCCACAAAGGGGTCCACCTACCAGCCACATTGCCTTCTCCTATAAAGCCGGTTGAGACCTCCTACACGTCATCGTGCTTCACCTTGCTCCCTACATCCTCACTCTATTGTAACATTTGAAAATCAATATAAAGAAAGAAATTAAATTTTATAAATTAATCATATTCATTCATGTTTCTTCTGGATTTTCCTGAATCTTTCTGGATTTTATTGAAATTACTATATATTATATTCTGGATGGATAAATACATCAACAGTAAAATATTAAAATTAATAACCAGTTTTTATATTTAAAAGTTCAATTACACAAAGGCTGAAAACCCAAGAATCTGATTGTCAGAATTTTATTAAATTAAATAAAAAGATATCAATTTGAAATTTTTACTAGATGCTTAAATTGCTGAGAGGAACTCTAAGAAAAAGTTTTAAAAAGTTTTGATAAGACATAGACTTCCAGAAAATTTAAAAAACAGCAATCAGAATTTAGAATGCCTTAACACTGCCACAGAGGCTCACCCAATTGCTTTCAGCCACGGCAACTCAGAGATCACCTCTCACCTCTGCCAAAACTCTGCCGCGGCAATCATTTCGCGGGACCATCGCTGCCACGGCCAGACTTGGGTGCGCAGTCCAGGCTCAGCCGCGTGAGTCTTGCTGGTACCTTGACTCGCCCCAGCTATAAAAGCTGTTGATCATCCTGAGCTCCGTATTAAGCCCGCACATTCCAGAACCCACTCCGCCCTGAATCTTTAGCTAGCCACGATTTTGCCTTGCGCCATTAAGTTCACCGTAGCCGCAGGACCTCCAAGACCAGGGCAGTCGCGATTGAAGCGCTCGGTAAACTAAAGTTCAATTCCTTGGAAGTTGGAACTATAGTGTCATAGCCATATAATCACTATTTCCCCAACTTATTTGCAGTGCCCATCACTTAAACCGCCGCCGCCGACTAATCTCATCTTCTTCAGTACCGGCGCACGGCGACCCACTCTTTGGCCAATTTATAATTCAGCTAACCACCAAGGAGAGCTTATTTGGTGCCCTAGATGCTTACCCATCTCTCATTAAAAGATCAACTTCACCAATCCCGCTCATGGCTTCTCTCTCTTCTCCACCGCCGGCCAACCGGTGGTAAGCCGTTCCGGCCGCTCTTAGCTCTTAACGACCAGTAAAATGGATGTCTCCTAGCTTGCTAGTGCTTGAATAGATGACGGTTAGGCTTGATCGCATGTCAGCCGAGATCGCAGGCACTCGGCCATGAGCGCCGCTGCTCACCACCGATGGTAGCTCGCTGAGCTTGCACTCTTCTGTCGCCGAGACCTCCCATAGGATCCATTCGCCATCCTCGTGCTATCTGGACCATCAGCCAGCCGGGTCCGCCACGCCTCCGTCGGCGGCGGCCAGCCCTAGCCTCGGCTCTGTTCTCGGTCACTGCCGAGAGGGCCCCCTTAGTCAGCCGCTCAATCGCGCAGGTATTAAGAGCATGTGAGTCATTGGAGTCGGGTCCCGCTTGTCGGTCAGTGCGGCTGGATTCAAAAGCTGTCGCCTCAAATGTTAGAGTACGCCAGCTATATTGCAAAAACGTATTGGAAGTTTCTCATTTAATTCTTCCAAAGCTGTCACCATTCAAATTGTCACAACTTTCGTATTTTAGCTCCAAATAAAGTGAAAAAAACTATAAATTAATCTAAAATTAAGCACTTTCAGAATATGTGAATTTTTTTGAAAAATGGCTACATATAAATTTTTTGCAAATAAACTTAGATTTTGGTGAAACCAATTTTATTACATTCCTCATCTGCCAGAAACTCAAATATATAAAAATATTTACACTCACTTTGTTTTGTATCATTTTCTAATAAAAAGTATTTTCAATGTATAAAATGGTTAAATAAATATAACTTATGCAAACTAATTTTGATTTGAACAGAGTTTATGTTTATATGATAGTAAGTCAATATAAGACCTAAATATTCAAAAAGTATTCAAGATTTTCATTCAAACACTGTTTTCCAAGAAGATGTCATCTTATGATTATTGGGTGTACACACACACACACATATGAATATATGCATGTGCATATATAATGATTAAAATATGGTTTTAAAATGACTAAAATCTTAGCATAATATTGCTTTGCATCTGAATCTAGTTAGAGCAATAACTTTAAGTGTTAAAATCGTCAAAAGCATAATATGAATAATTGAGTATATGAAACCTTAAGTTAATATGTTGTATCAAGAATCCTCGTGTGGCCATGCAATTGTAGTTAGTAATCTAATTCTATAGACTTAACTCATATCAATCGCTTTTTATACAAGAATGTTTAAGGCTAAGTGCTATTTACATAACGCTTTAACTAGTGTTTTAATTCTATTAATCCAAACAATTTTAGCATCTAGAATTTGAAATTATAAATACAAGAATATATAATTTTAGCCTCATGAATTCATAAAGTAAGAATAGATAATCTATAAAAGAATTAGCCTCTATTCTTTATAGCAAGTTTTATTTGATTTTTTATTTATTTATTTTTTTGCCCTTATTGAAGTTTATTATTTGGTATCAAATGGCATGTAGAAAGCGTCATTGATTACTGTCGTTGTCTTCATCATTTGGGACCACAAGCTGTGTCTTAAGCAACAAATAAGTAAGGCAAGCACCCTTTGATCATATTGATCCCAGTATTTAATTTTCCTTTTGTTTATCAAATTGTTTCATGTATGCATTTAATTTATGTAAATTTAATATTTTGTGGTACTGATAGTTATAACCACATCTCATGAATTTACCTTAATAAATATTGACATGTGAACCTTGATAACCCTAGAATTAAGATTAGACAATATATGATATCAATTTGGGTATATGTGATGATTAAAAACCATGCTTTAGAATCAACGATGAAGATGATCATATTAAAATTGTTTCTTGGGAAATTGAAAATATTAGATATGACCTTTGTTGGTTCTTGGTATTTTGATTAAAAACCCAAAATAAAACAATGGTTTTGACGTGGGTGATTATTGGCAATAGTGGTTATGCGAGATGGATTTGCACGTAGTGTAGGGAGAAATATCGCCGTGTCGGATTAAGGACCGAATATAGTATTGTATGATCCAAGGAAAATTCAGTATAACCACAAATCTTGGTATGGAACAATCTTAACCTATTAAATTATATAGATTTAACTTTGCACATTGGAAGACCAAAGTAGTACGAGCTCTCCTTTCAAGATTTGATCGAAAGGGTGCCCACACAAAGTGTTGGGAGCAACGCTTGCCGATACAACAGTGTAAGCCATGCTATAGAGAGTTCGATCATTTCTATGCTCGAGTTCTTACGCCATAGTATGTGTGAAGTATATGGACCCCGGTATCTACATGGCGGTCATGAGGACCACTCGGGAGGGATAGGCCATCTTAGAATACATGAAGGCGGTATTGTCCAGAGGCGGAGGTTGCCATCTTGTGACAAGGAAACCGAAGATAGAAACCGACCCCTGCTTGGGAGGATACAATTGTAATCCTATCTGCTATCATGTATAATAGATAAGGAAAGAGATACAATCTCCACCTCGTATCCGAGTGGGACTCTTATTTATAATCGCCCTCCTCTGCTATATAAAGGGAGGCGGGGAACACATAAGATCTCATCAAGCAACAACTAGATACATATATAATTCGAGACAGGACTAGGGTATTATCTCTATTGTGAGAGCGAACACAGTATAATTCCGTGTTCTTGTGCTACTATCGAGTTTGGGTCGTAGCGTAGCCCCTTTTCATTATTATCGGTAACAAGCGTCGGCGGTTAGCGCGCCGGTAGAAATTGCTGGCGAGATCAATCAAGCTCGATGGCAATCTTGACGGCATTGGTGGTGATGACTTTTTGCGGCGGAGAGGTTTGGTCGTTTGCTCATGCTGCGAGAGATAATCGGCGTTTTGCTTTTCGGCGTTTGGAGACAAGCGAAGATCAATGCATGCGTGCAGCGTATCGCGAGTAAGAAGATATCTACTCCAAAAGCCTTGAAGCATCTACGCATAGCGCACATACCCCATCATCACGCTCCGGATCGGCTCCCACCTCTCCATCTTCGCGTCGACCGATCGGCGATTGGCGCTGGATAAATCACGCTCGGATCGGCCGACATCGCGCTCGGACCGACCGATCAACGATTGGCGCTGGATGGTCATGCTCCGGATCGACCGTCGGCGATTGGCGCTGGATAAATCACGCTCGGATCGGCCCGGCAGTTGGCGGCTGGGCGGCGAAGCGCGCAGCGCGCCGCGAAGCAGCGCTTCTCGACATGGCGGCAAGCATCATCACTCGCGTCAACTACGGGCCCGTGTGGCACCTCTGTGCCGCAACCTGCGTGTCCGAGACGCCATTTGTACCGTCACGCGTCAACCTTTTCGCGCGCGGCAGCGCCTGGGTGCATCGCGTGTTCATGGATAATTTGCGGGAAGAACGCCCAGCGTTATGGATGCGTTTTAGTACACGATGTTACGCCTCCGCGTGTTCATGTGCCGGTGATTCTCGGAGGCGGCAGCGGCGGGTGTGGACATGTGCGGCACCAAGGGGATCGAGATGATGTCGTTGGCGTCGGCGGAGGACTGCGAGGCTCACCATCGCCATCTTTGCACTGGAGTACTTCGTCGCCAACATGGTTAAGGGTCCGAGTGGAAGGAGGCGTCGTCCACGAGGTGGACTTCACCGAAGCGCCGATTCACCGCGATTCTGGTAAACCCGCATGCGGCTCTGCCTCTCCATCTTCGTCACCGACCGGCGACTCGCGCACGAGGCCCTCATCGTTCAACATGATCAAGCATTTGGCGATTACTGGCATAATCGGCGGCTAAGAGCCACGCTGCGCCAGCGCCAACCGGCGACCAAGAGCCCGCTGCGCCCAGCGCCAACCGGCACGGCCAGAGCCTACGCCCGGCTCTAGCGCCAACCGGCACGGCCAGAGCCCGCGCTGCGCCCGGCGCCAACCGGCACGGCCAAGAGCCACGCTGCGCCCGGCGCCAACCGGCACGACGGCAGAGCCTACGCTGCGCCGAAGCGCCAACCGGCGGCCAAGAGCCTGAAACTGCGCCGGCGCCAACCGGCTGACCAGAGCCTCGCCCGGCGCCGGCGCCAACCGGACGACCAGAGCCTACGCGGCGCCGGCGCCAACCGGCTGCGAAGCGAGCCCGCTGCGCCCGGCGCCAACTTGTAAGTTCAAGGTAGCCCTTGTATGATTTTGGTGATTAATGACAAACATAGTTATTGACAATGTGATTAATGACAAACATAGTTATTGCCAATGTTTATTTTAAGCGATTGTAATGACAAACCTCTAATATGCTTATTGATATGAGACTAATATGTTCATTGTGAAGATTGTTTTAGTCTCATCTTATTTAAAGGAAATCATATATGAAAAGAATGAGTATGCAACTTTGAGGTATGTGCTCGGTATTCCACTCCTATTTATTAATGCATTTGTAATATGCAAGCACAAGCTAATAAGTTTTGCATTTATGCCATTCATATCATGTCATATTCATTTGGGCATAAACATTACCGCCTTGTTAGTATTTTGCTCTTGGGACTTTAGATACTCTTATCTTAGTTAGGCAAATCTCTCATTCAAAATACTTTAGTCCAGCCAACTTAAATCTCGTGGTTGAACTTCTAGTTTGCCCATCTATAATGGATGAAAGTTCGGTCCGGCATACATGTAACTTCGGCTAAGGCAAAAGTCTCGAGAACCATACAACTATAATGGACCGATTTTTGGTCCGGCATATACTCTACCTGACAAACCAAAATGTTCTTAACTTCCTATGTATGCCGGACTGAATTTTTCGATCCGGCATGAATGTAATTTACTGTCTTTGGATCTTTGATCTTATATGACTATTCTTTAGTGATCCTTTGGTTGCTTCTTTGCTACACTAAATAATTGGTTGAGCCGTTCATAGTACCAAATTCAATTACCGATTATCATAAACATCTTCCCCATAGAAATCCCAGACAATTGATCATCTTCTTGTCATGGCATGAATTGACATTATAGTCGACAAATAGACTCGATCCCTTGAAACTATCAAAAGCAGCAGTACAGTACTCCTATGTAACCTCCTTGTGACAGTCGCATGATCAAACAATGTGCGATTATGGAAGAGACCCTTGTGAATATTCATCTGACATCGAAAAATAAAAAGAAGAAGAAGAGGGGAACAAAAGAAAAGATCAACATGGGAAACCAAACTAACAGTATCAACAACGCCGAATTGCTTTTTTATTTTCCAGCTCTCCAAAACTGCGGGAAATAAATTTTTTTATAAAATAAACTGCGGACGGGATCCGTTGGAAATGCATTAAAAAAAATTCAGTGCTCCACGTCCGTAGGAATGTACTGTTTACAGGCTATTTCTGCATTTTCGTCCGATCAACAGCTATTTACAAAAATAATAAAACAAACAGGGCTAGTAAAAATATTCCAGTCTTGTTGCCGGGTCTTGTTGGATGGTTGGAATCATCGAACAGCTGACTAACAAAATGCATGCCTCTCCTAGGCAGCGCAGCTACTTATTGTCATCACATAACCGAGCCAGTCACTGAGACCATACCACTGCGCCATAGCAACGTCCATGGCCGTCACTCGGGAGGAGCAGGAGCATGAGCTCCGGGGGGCCCTCATGGAGCCCAGAGCAGCACCTTTGCCCTTCGTCTTCCTCACCCTGCCCTCGACGCCCGATGTCGAAGACGAAGAAAACTCGGCCTCCTCGCAGCCGCAGCCGCAGCCGCATGATGACCTGACCCTGCACCACTCGGCGCTCCTCCATGCTCAGCAGCCTTTCGTCCAGATCCTCTCCGAAACCACCACCACCGCATCTGCCCTGTCAACAACTTCATCCGATGCCCTCGCCTCACGGCCGTGCAATTCCACGATTTCCATCGAGCCCTCCAAGCTCCAGTCCTCCCCCGACATGCTTGCATCCGCCTTGCTTTCCGGCCAAGGCAACAACAAGGGCAGCACGCAGGATCCATCCTTCTTCTCGAAAGGCACTGACGCGGTGGAGCCTAGCAGCAGCTTGTTTCCCGCCGGCGAGAACAGCACCAGCATGGACATGCTGTCCAGCCTGGCATTCTTCAAAGGCATGGAGGAGGCCAAGAGGTTCTTGCCGAGGGACCATGAGACGGCGGACAGTAGGGGGCGCAAGAACAGGCTTGGTGGGGAATTCGACGATGAGACGGGGTCAGACGTCGGCAGGAAAAGCAAGCAATTGGCGGCGCTTGTGCAACACGACTCGGAGGAGGAAGCCGCCGTGCGCGAGATGCTGGACCAGATCATCCTCAACGACTATAACATGTTCCTTACCGAGATGCAGGAGCTACACGTCTCCATGGAGAGGGAGAAGGAGGCGGAGACGCGTGGGAGGCGCTGCGCTAGTCAAGCGGTCGTCGACCTGCACACGCTTCTCATCCGGTGCGCGGAGGCGGTGGCCGCCAACGACCGGCGCGGCGCTGGCGAGCTTCTGGAAATGATCAAGAGGCACTCGTCGCCGACGGGGGACGCCACGCAGCGGCTGGCGCATTGCTTGGCCGAGGGCCTGGAGGCGCGGCTGGCCGGCACGGGCAGCCAGATCTACCAGTCGCTGACGGCGAAGCGCACCTCCATTGTGATGATCCTCAAGGCCTACCAGCTATACATGGCCGCCTGTTGCTTCCTCCAGGTGACATTCCTCTTCTCCAACATGACCATCTACAACGCCGTCGCAGGAAGGCAGAAGCTGCACATTGTGCACTACGGCATCAACCACGGGTTCCAGTGGTCGAAACTGCTCCGGTGGCTGGCGAACAGGGAGGGAGGACCACCGGAGGTCAGGATCACAGGCATCGACACCCCGCAGCCCGGGTTTCGCCCGGCTGAGAAGATTGAGGAGGCAGGACGCCGGCTCAGCCGCTGTGCGCGCCAGTTGGGCGTGCCATTCAAGTTCCACGCCATTGCAGCCAAATCGGAGGTTGTTCGTGCCGAGGACCTGGACATAGGCCCCGACGAGGTGCTCGTCGTGAACAGCGTGTTCAATTTCAAGAACCTGATGGACGAGAGCGTCGTCGAAGATAGGCTGTGCCCCAGGGACCTGGTGCTCAGCACCATCAGGAAGATGAAGCCGTCCGTGTTCGTCCACGGCGTCGTCAATGGGTACGGCACGGCCTTCTTCGTGACGCGGTTCCGCGAGGCGCTGTACGACCTCACGGCGCAGTTCGACATGATGGACGCCACAATGCCTCGGGACAGCGACGAGAGGCTGCTACTCGAGCGGGTTTTCTTCGCGCCATGCGTAATGAACGTCGTCGCCTGCGAGGGCGCGGACCGGGTGGAGCGCCCTGAGAGCTACAAGCAGTGGCAGGCGCGGAAGCATCGAGCGGGGCTGAGGCAACTGCCGTTGGACCCTGTCATTATTGGGATGCTGCGGGGGATAGTGAAGAAGCACTACCACAAGAATTTCGTCATCAACGAGGATCACAACTGGCTTCTGCAGGGATGGAAGGGGCGCATGCTCTTCGCCGTCTCCGCCTGGACAGCAGCGGCTGACGAAGACGATTGAGCCAAATAGAACAGATAGAACTTGAAGCTAGGTAAAAGATATGAAGAGACGTACGGATGTCTTGTTACGCAAATTGGATGCACTGCCCTTCAGATTTACTAACAGATGATGCTTGCTGTGGGATTTCCTGACATTGTAACAGATAGCCAGAGTATGTACTGTAACAGTGAATGAAAAATCTTGCTTGCACCTTCGAGTTACGGTGAATGAAATAACTGGAGCACTTCTTTATGTTTTTCAGTTATCAGGTAAATCAATGGGTGACTAAGCAGTAAAGTTGCCCCAGTTATTACAGGCTTGAAGTTCTGCAATTTTTGTTGTTGTCATGATATGGAAACCTATAGCTCAGTGAAACAGAGGAGGTCTAAATCTGTAGTTCCTTGAAATTTGTTCTTAAGTCTGTAGTTCTTTGATAGATATACCAATATTCCTGTAGTTATATCAAATTTACTTCAAAAATAAAGTGTGTGTCTCATTCAATTTTTTTGTGCGTTTAATTTAGCATGTGTTAATAGAAATAATGAACTAAAAACTGAACTGCAGAGTTGTTGTGCAAATCCGACAGCATCCTTGGAATATGAATCCTCAACTATACTGATAAACCAGCACAACTATTGCAACATCCCAGAAAAATGTAAAAATAAATAAAGTGTAAAATTAAATTGAAGGTAAGATTTTAATCAGAATTTCCATCTTTTCTATATTTTATTGAATTTTTGGTCTTTTAGAAAATTATTTTCAGCATTTGATTCTTGAATTATAAACTATGGAAAAAGAAATTACATAATAACAAAATATATAAAAATTATATTTAAATATAAACTCATCATTAGAAATCTCTTGTGAAACTCCAAGGAGGTATGAATACATTTACTATGCATAGGGTTTTAAAACAGTAATTTTGACTAGCAATAGTAATGTTATATAAATTAATTAAGATTGTATGGACCTTATCTTTATTTTACAATTTTACCTATTCAGATAAAGTACTACCGTGCACTATAGTACTATTTTTAAAAATAATAAATATTATTCAATGCCCTTAAAAATTAAAAAATAGAAACCTAGTAAATTCGGTGAATACAATGTTAGAATTTTTTATAAAATAAATACAAGGGTCCTGTCGAAGGTTAGAATTCGACAATAAACTTATAATCTCGGGTACCTTCGGTTGTCAGAATCAAACACGCAAACAATGACGCCCAATATATACAGGTTCGGGTCCCCCGATGGAGTAACACCCTACGTCCTGTGCAGATGATATCTGGGATTGATGAATAGAGTACAAAGCAGGTTATCTTGCCCTAGTTACAAAGAAAATTGAATCTAAGTAATGGCTAGACTATTGTTGAGGTTGATGAAGCGTCGTTCGTCGGCTTCTAGATGCTCTGCCTATTCTAAAGCTCTTGCAAATGTCTTCTCGTCTGGAAGCTCTCTCTTTTCTCTTCTTGAGGATGCCTACCCCCGGTCTTATATAATTAGGGTAACCATACCTCAAGTTGAGTTGTAGTTGTCCAAATTTTCCTAAATACTAGGCGTACTCGAGTTAGTTTCCTCGTAACGGAAAGCGATCGAGCCCTGATATGGAATTATCTTCCTCCGCGCATATCTTATCTCATAGAATTGGACCTGTGATATCCAGAGCTTCTATATGTTGTTATAACATACTCTTAGCGTAGCCTGCATGTACACATACTTTATGTTTAGATATTCGACAGATCTATCATTTCAAAATTTTATAGTAACATCCTTAAGCAATTATGAACTCCCATTAAAAGTTTTTAAATTTTTTAACAACTTTTTTATCCTTGTAAAAATTAAAAATATAGAAAGAGAAAATTAGCAGTTCGAACTATCAGAATTTTTATAATTTATTCACAATACCTTTTAATCTAAAAATTTTAAAGAGCGTCTAGAACTATCTTGATATTTTGTATAAAAATTATAAAAAATTTTAGACATGATTTATTGGGCTATTTAATGCAAAACCTATCTTAGACAGAGGGATGAATCTCTCTCCCCATCACGGTCATGTGGGGCCCACCCACAAAGGGGTCCACCTACCAGCCACATTGCCTTCTCCTATAAAGCCGGTTGAGACCTCCTACACGTCATCGTGCTTCACCTTGCTCCCTACATCCTCACTCTATTGTAACATTTGAAAATCAATATAAAGAAAGAAATTAAATTTTATAAATTAATCATATTCATTCATGTTTCTTCTGGATTTTCCTGAATCTTTCTGGATTTTATTGAAATTACTATATATTATATTCTGGATGGATAAATACATCAACAGTAAAATATTAAAATTAATAACCAGTTTTTATATTTAAAAGTTCAATTACACAAAGGCTGAAAACCCAAGAATCTGATTGTCAGAATTTTATTAAATTAAATAAAAAAGATATCAATTTGAAATTTTTACTAGATGCTTAAATTGCTGAGAGGAACTCTAAGAAAAAGTTTTAAAAAGTTTTGATAAGACATAGACTTCCAGAAAATTTAAAAAACAGCAATCAGAATTTAGAATGCCTTAACACTGCCACAGAGGCTCACCCAATTGCTTTCAGCCACGGCAACTCAGAGATCACCTCTCACCTCTGCCAAAACTCTGCCGCGGCAATCATTTCGCGGGACCATCGCTGCCACGGCCAGACTTGGGTGCGCAGTCCAGGCTCAGCCGCGTGAGTCTTGCTGGTACCTTGACTCGCCCCAGCTATAAAAGCTGTTGATCATCCTGAGCTCCGTATTAAGCCCGCACATTCCAGAACCCACTCCGCCCTGAATCTTTAGCTAGCCACGATTTTGCCTTGCGCCATTAAGTTCACCGTAGCCGCAGGACCTCCAAGACCAGGGCAGTCGCGATTGAAGCGCTCGGTAAACTAAAGTTCAATTCCTTGGAAGTTGGAACTATAGTGTCATAGCCATATAATCACTATTTCCCCCAACTTATTTGCAGTGCCCATCACTTAAACCGCCGCCGCCGACTAATCTCATCTTCTTCAGTACCGGCGCACGGCGACCCACTCTTTTGGCCAATTTATAATTCAGCTAACCACCAAGGAGAGCTTATTTGGTGCCCTAGATGCTTACCCATCTCTCATTAAAAGATCCAACTTCACCAATCCCGCTCATGGCTTCTCTCTCTTCTCCACCGCCGGCCAACCGGTGGTAAGCCGTTCCGGCCGCTCTTAGCTCTTAACGACCAGTAAAATGGATGTCTCCTAGCTTGCTAGTGCTTGAATAGATGACGGTTAGGCTTGATCGCATGTCAGCCGAGATCGCAGGCACTCGGCCATGAGCGCCGCTGCTCACCACCGATGGTAGCTCGCTGAGCTTGCACTCTTCTGTCGCCGAGACCTCCCATAGGATCCATTCGCCATCCTCGTGCTATCTGGACCATCAGCCAGCCGGGTCCGCCACGCCTCCGTCGGCGGCGGCCAGCCCTAGCCTCGGCTCTGTTCTCGGTCACTGCCGAGAGGGCCCCCTTAGTCAGCCGCTCAATCGCGCAGGTATTAAGAGCATGTGAGTCATTGGAGTCGGGTCCCGCTTGTCGGTCAGTGCGGCTGGATTCAAAAGCTGTCGCCTCAAATGTTAGAGTACGCCAGCTATATTGCAAAAACGTATTGGAAGTTTCTCATTTAATTCTTCCAAAGCTGTCACCATTCAAATTGTCACAACTTTCGTATTTTAGCTCCAAATAAAGTGAAAGAAAACTATAAATTAATCTAAAATTAAGCACTTTCAGAATATGTGAATTTTTTTTGAAAAATGGCTACATATAAATTTTTTGCAAATAAACTTAGATTTTGGTGAAACCAATTTTATTACATTCCTCATGCTGCAGAAACTCAAATATATAAAAATATTTACACTCACTTTGTTTTGTATCATTTTCTAATAAAAAGTATTTTCAATGTATAAAATGGTTAAATAAATATAACTTATGCAAACTAATTTTGATTTGAACAGAGTTTATGTTTATATGATAGTAAGTCAATATAAGACCTAAATATTCAAAAAGTATTCAAGATTTTCATTCAAACACTGTTTTCCAAGAAGATGTCATCTTATGATTATTGGGTGTACACACACACACACATATGAATATATGCATGTGCATATATAATGATTAAAATATGGTTTTAAAATGACTAAAATCTTAGCATAATATTGCTTTGCATCTGAATCTAGTTAGAGCAATAACTTTAAGTGTTAAAATCGTCAAAAGCATAATATGAATAATTGAGTATATGAAACCTTAAGTTAATATGTTGTATCAAGAATCCTCGTGTGGCCATGCAATTGTAGTTAGTAATCTAATTCTATAGACTTAACTCATATCAATCGCTTTTTATACAAGAATGTTTAAGGCTAAGTGCTATTTACATAACGCTTTAACTAGTGTTTTAATTCTATTAATCCAAACAATTTTAGCATCTAGAATTTGAAATTATAAATACAAGAATATATAATTTTAGCCTCATGAATTCATAAAGTAAGAATAGATAATCTATAAAAGAATTAGCCTCTATTCTTTATAGCAAGTTTTTATTTGATTTTTTATTTATTTATTTTTTTTGCCCTTATTGAAGTTTATTATTTGGTATCAAATGGCATGTAGAACCGACGTCATTGATTCTGTCGTTGTCTTCATCAGCTGGGACCACAACTGTGTCTTAAGCAACAAATAAGTAAGGCAAGCACCCCCTTTGATCATATTGATCCCAGTATTTAATTTTCCTTTTGTTTATCAAATTGTTTCATGTATGCATTTAATTTATGTAAATTTAATATTTTGTGGTACTGATAGTTATAACCACATCTCATGAATTTACCTTAATAAATATTGACATGTGAACCTTGATAACCCTAGAATTAAGATTAGACAATATATGATATCAATTTGGGTATATGTGATGATTAAAAACCATGCTTTAGAATCAACGATGAAGATGATCATATTAAAATTGTTTCTTGGGAAATTGAAAATATTAGATATGACACTGTTGGTTACTGGTATTTTGATTAAAAACCCAAAATAAAACAATGGTTTTGACGTGGGTGATTATTGGCAATAGCTGGTTATGCAGATGGATTTGCACGTAGTGTAGGGAGAAGTATCGCCCGTGTCGGATTAAGGACCGAATATAGTATTGTATGATCCAAGGAAAATTCAGTATAACCACAAGTACTGGTATGGAACAATCTTAACCTATTAAATTATATAGATTTAACTTTGCACATTGGAAGACCAAAGTAGTACGAGCTCTCCTTTCAAGATTTGATCGAAAGGGTGCCCACACCGAGGTGTTGGGAGCAACGCTTGCCGATACAACAGTGTAAGCCATGCTATAGAGAGTTCGATCATTTCTATGCTCTGAGTTCTTCTGCCATAGTATGTGTGAAGTATATGGACCCCGGGTATCTACATGGCAGGTCATGAGGACCACTCGGGAGGGGATAGGCCATGCCGAATACATGAAGACGGGTATTGTCCAAGAGGCAGGTTGCCATGCGCAGCAAGGAAACCCAGAAGATAGAAACCGACCCTGCTTAGGGAGGATACAATTGTAATCCTATCTGCTATCATGTATAATAGATAAGGAAAGAGATACAATCTCCACCTCGTATCCGAGTGGGACTCTTATTTGTAATCGCCCTCCTCTGCTATATAAAGGGAGGGGCGGGGGAACACATAAGATCTCATCAAGCAACAGCTAGATACATATATAATTCCAGAGCACAGGACTAGGGTATTATCTCTATTGTGAGAGCCCGAACCTGTATAATTCCGGTGTTCTTGTGCTACTATCGAGTTTGGGTCCGGCGCGTAGCCCCCTTTTCATTATTGTCGGTAACAAACGTCGACAGTTGGCGCGCCAGGTAGGGGCTGCGCTGAGATCAATCAAGCTCGATGGCAATCTTCGACGGCATTGGTGGTGACAGCTTTTTGCGGCGGCCGGAGAGGTTTGGTCGTTTTGCTCATGCCTGCAGAGATAATCAGCGTTTTGCTTTTCCGGCGGCTGGAGAGACAAGCTTGAAGATCAATGCATGCGTGCAACGTATGCGAGTAAGAAGATATCTACTCCAAAAGCCTTGAAGCATCTACGCAACTGCACATACCCCATCATCACGCTCCGGATCGGCTCCCACCTCTCCATCTTCGCTGCATCGACGATCGCGATTGGCGCTGGATAAATCCACGCCCGGATCGGCCGACATCGCCGGACCGACCGATCAACAGTTGGCGCTGGATGGTCATGCTCCGGATCGACCGATCGACAGTTGGCGCTGGATCGTCACGCTCCGGATCGGCGTTAGCTGGCGCTGGCCGACAGCGCGCGCGATAACGCGCTTCTCGACATGAGCGACAGCATCATCACTCGCGTCAACTACGGGCCCGTGTGGCACCTCCGTGCCGCAACCTCGCGTGTCCGAGACGCAGACCGCACGCGTCAACCTTTTCACGCGCGCCCGGTGCATCGCGTGTTCATGGATAATTTGCGGAAGAGACACGCCCAACGTTATGGATGCGTTTAGTACACGATGTTCGCCTCCGCGTGTTCATGTGCTGGTGATTCTCGGAGGCGGCAACGGCGGGTGTGACATGTGCGGCACCAAGGGATCGAGATGATGTCGTTCGGCGTCGCGGAGGACTGCGCAGGCTCACCATCGCCATGCTGCACTGGAGTACTTCGTCGCCAACATGGTTAAGGGTCCGAGTGGAAGGAGCGGTCGGCCACGAGGTGGACTTCACCGAAAGCGCCGATTCACCGCGATTCTGGCCAAGCCCGCGCTAACGGCTTCGCCTCTCCATCTTCGTCACGACGGCGACTTCGCGCACGAGGCCCTCATCGTTCAACATGATCAAGCTGGCGATTAGCAAGCATAATCGGACGGCTAAGAGCCACGCTGCGCTCAGCGCCAACCGCACGCCAAGAGCCCGCGCCCGAGCGCCAACGGCACGGCCAAGAGCCTACGCCCGGCTCTAGCGCCAACCGGCGACGCCAAGAGCCCCGCTGCGCCGAGCGCCAACCGGCACGCTAAGAGCCACGCTGCGCCGAGCGCCAACTCGCACGGCAGAGCCTACGCTGCGCCGAAGCGCCAACCGCACGCTAAGAGCCTGAGGACTGCGCCGAGCGCCAACCGGCACGGCCAAGAGCTCCGGCGCCGAAGCGCCAACCGGACGCAGAGCCTACGCGCCCGAGCGCCAACTCGCCGAAGCGAGCCACGCTGCGCCCGCGCCAACTTGTAAGTTCAAGGTAGCCCTTGTATGATTTTGGTGATTAATGACAAACATAGTTATTGACAATGTGATTAATGACAAACATAGTTATTGCCAATGTTTATTTTAAAGCGATGTTAATGACAAACCTCTAATATGCTTATTGATATGAGACTAATATGTTCATTGTGAAGATTGTTTTAGTCTCATCTTATTTAAAGGGAAATCATATATGAAAAGAATGAGTATGCAACTTTGAGGTATGTGCTCGGTATTCCACTCCTATTTATTAATGCATTTGTAATATGCAAGCACAAGCTAATAAGTTTTGCATTTATGCCATTCATATCATGTCATATTCATTTGGGCATAAACATTACCGCACTGTTCGTATTTTGCTCTTGGGACTTTAGATACTCTTATCTTAGTTCGGCGCCAAATCTCTCATTCAAAATACTTTAGTCCAGCGCCAACTTAAATCTCGTGGTTGAACTTCTAGTTTGCCCATCTATGACGGACCGAAAGTTCGGTCCGGCATACATGTGGCTTCAGCTAAGGCAAAAGTCTCAGAACCATACAACTATGACGGACCGATTTTTCGGTCCGGCATACACATACCTTTGACAAACCAAAATGTTCTTAACTTCCTATGTATGACGGACTGAATTTTTCAGTCCGGCATGAATGTGGTTTGCCTGTCTTTGGATCTTTGATCTTATATGACTATTCTTTAGTGATCCTTTGGTTGCTTCTTTCTAGACTTCACCATGCTTGATCATATTTGTGCATATAAGCTCACCATGAATGTTTCTATCATGCACAACCTTCGTGGAGTCTAATTTGGTTTAAATATTTATTTCGATCCATGTATCTTTGCATGTTTAATTCATTGGATCAATATATCTTCATGCCTTGATTTTAAGAGAGCTTATGATGGGTATTTGATAACTTGTGTTTTAGTGATTGAATTTGATTGTGATCAATTTGGATTTGGATGTTTGACACTTTTTCGGAAGTCCTTTCATGGGGAACAGACCGGTTTTAGTGCTTAGAATATGCACTGGATCATCCACTCAATCTAACAGCAAGTTTCTCTTTTGAGCCGGACCAAACTCTCTAAAAACTCCCATGTATGACGGACCTGAAATTCGGTCCGGCATACATGTATGACGGACCAAAAGTTAGGTCCGTCATACACATGCTTTTGATAGTATTTCGTATTTTGTATTTTTGAAGGCCTTCCCGTGCTCGAAAAAATAAAGTGTCTACATGAAAGTTGTAGAGAATTTCGAGACGAATCTTTTTCATGTTGACAACTTTTTCATTTGAGCAACCGAAAAAATTATAAAAATTTGAGAAGTGGACTGAATTTATATGTGTGGGACGGACCAAAAGTTAGGTCCGTCATACACATGCTTTTGACAGGGTCTTGATATTTTGCATTTTTGAGGGTCTTCCCGTGCTCATAAAAATAAAGTTTATATATGAAAGTTGTAGAGAATTTCGAGACGAATCTTTTTCATGTTGACAACTTTCTCATTTGAGCTACAGAAAAATTCATAAAAATTCTTGAAGTTGGCTGCTGTGTTGTGAAGGAAATCTTTATGTTCTTTGGTACTGGAATTGTAAATATTTCAATGCACATGTCCTCCTCATTCATATTCATTCATGTGCACATTATTAAGAAGATAGAGATTAATTGAGTAATTTAAATTGATTTGCCTTGCAATTAATTTAAATAACTTTTGGTATTATTCTCACTAAGTGTATGAATCAAATGCATATACATCTCAATGCACTTAGTAGGAGCATTCTTCCGTCAAGTGTTTCATATATATTGAGTTTCATTATCAAACACTTGTTGAGCTTAAAATTTAATGATTATCAAGTATATCCATGCAAATCTATTGAGCTTTTGGGACTAATGTCTTTCTTGAGTTGCTTTGAAGAGAATTAGGTCCCAAGAGCATGTGTGATGACCAAAGTGTGATAAAGAATTGATTGTTAAGTCAAGTTCAACTAGACGAAGATTCACCAAGAGCTGAGGATTGAGTCAAGATCGATTTGATGAGAGGATCATCGGAGGATGATCGAATCAAAGTCGATAGGACGGAAGAGCCTCATGAGGTGATCAAGTCAAGGTTGACAAGACGAAGACTTCAACAATTATGAAGGTCATCATGCACAACACATCAAGTAAAAAGCATGAAGCTTAGAAGTGAACCTAAAGATGCTCAAGGCCAAGGTATGGCTAGTATAGGACTAAGAATGTTTCCTAGTCTTTCACTTGTCTTGGTGTTGGAGGAAAGACCAGATTGATAGGATAGTTGCCGTACTATCAAGAGGGGTCCGGATTGATTTTGATTGGACCATTTCCAAGCTCTCGAGTGATGCACATTGAGTCTCCTAGCCCCTAAGTGAGCCTAGTGAGGTGTCTTGGGGTGTTAGAAGTGTTCAGCAAAAGAGAGGAGTTAGTGCTGTCCAAAAATGTGAGGTTTTGGGTGTCTTCTGATTCCTTGTGAATTCTGCACTCCTCCTTTGGGATTTGGGTGCTGAGACCTTGTTAGATGGATAGCCCTTGTTCTTAGCTTTCTAAAGAGTCCAAGATCACCCAATTCCGAGTTCGGACGAGAGAGATATCGTCGTTTTCGTGCTGGCTGTACATGCTGTGACGGACCAAAAAGTTTGGTCCGCCATACATGTATGCCGGACCGAAAATTAGGTCCGTCATACATGGGCTTCGCATAGGATCAGTCCGTGGCTAATGTAAATTATCTGGTACTGTTCCCAACGGCTAGTTTTGGGTTCAAACGGCTAGTTTTGAGTGTGTTGGGTATTTATACCCCCTCCATGCTGTTGTGAACCAACTTTTGGCAACCCATTCAGTTTCCTTGAGCTGAAAGTGTGTGAGAGGAACTCCTATGTGTTAGGAGTGTCCAGTACACTAATCTCTTGAGTGTGATTAAGAGAATCCTAAGTGAGATTAGTGTGTGATCAAGAGTGTCCTGTGTGCATCTCTCTTGAGCTTGATCCGGTGTGATCAAATAAGCTTCGGGCTTGTTACTCTTGGTGCTTGAGAGCACCTAGACGGCTTGGAAGGCGTTGAGTACCGGTGATCTTCTCAAGCGAAGGTTGTGAGAAGACCCGGCGTGTGCAGAGTGCTAGCAAGACAAGTGACAGGGCCTGAGGAAGGTCTATTTACTCTTGGAGCTAGCAGCTTGTAAGAGGTTGGGGCTCACCTCACCGTTGTGGTGGAAGAGTCACCCGAGTGGAGACGAGGCAAAGTGCTCGAGAGGAGCCGGTCTTTGTGAGGAGCAAAGACTTGCCTCAGCGTGGAGTAGGAGCGTGGCTCAACCACGGGATAAAAATCCTTGTGTCACTTGTGGTATTTCTTGTCTCCTTATGCATTGCTTTACTGTATGATTATTTTTTGTGCATAGTATGCTCGTATGTGAATGTGAGCTTCTTGCTAGTTGTGCCTTAGTCATGTGTTGACTTGTGAGAGCTAACTAGTTTATCTTGAGCTATTCATTCATTGTCATTTACCTTCCTAGAATTAATTTGCTTGCTTGGTCACTTTAGAAGCGCATACCTTAATTTAGTTAACTCTTGTTTTAGTGTGCTTATCACACTGCCATCATCTAGAATAATAACTTGTGTTCGAATATCGTTTCACTTCGCATTACATTAAGATTTGGACACAAGTATAAAATTGGTTTAGAGATAAAAATTTGAAGAAGCCCAATTCACCCCCCCTCTTGGGCATCCGAGTCCTTACACAACTTCGGCACGGCCAAGAGCCCACGCCTGCGCCTCGAGCGCCAACTTCGGCACGGCCAAGAGCCTACGCTGCCGAGCGCCAACTCCGCGACCACGAGCCTACGCCTGCGCCGAAGCGCCAACTTCGCCGCCAAGAGCTACGCCTGCGCCATTGCGCCAACTTTGACGGACCACGAGCCACGCTGCTCGAGCGCCAACCGCACGCCAAGAGCCACGCTAGCGCCAGCGCCAACTTCAAGACGGCCAGAGCCTACGCTGCGCCGAAGCGCCACCTTCGCACGAGCCTAAGCCACGCGCTTCGAAGCGCCACCTTTCGACGGCCACGAGCCTACGCCTACGCCCCGAGCGCCACCTACGACTCGATTGCAAGCCTATGCCTGCGCCACGAGCAAGGACGACACGATCGTCTGCAACACATGGAGCATAGAGCAGCTAAGTCACTGTTTACTCAAATTATGTCATTATAAATAAAATTATTGGCTTTCTTGACTTGCTACTTAGTTGATCCTCAACTAAGCAGTAAGTCGAGGATATATTTCTGTCGCAGGATGCAGGAACATTAATGATGCGATCTTTTCTAGGGATTTATACCTTGTCAGTTGCCTACGGATCGGATGAGCACACTACAAAACTTTGGTTCTTCCTGCTACTATATACTCTGAATTGTATAAATAGTTTCTACATAATAATATGATGTATGGTTGTGATTCCAATTGTTGTAAATGTACGTACTAGCTACTGATCATGGGACTAGTACTGTATGCACATTAGATATTTATTTTTGCATTTTATGTAAAAATGTGGGTCATTCACTATCCATCCATACCAGAGCCAAGTTTCAATTTGGAGCACTACCACCACCGCCGCCTAGCTTCATTGCGCCACCTCTAAAGCTCATCGAGCTTCAATCGGCCACCTATGGCCTCAGTGAAGACCTAGGGTTCCATTTTAGTGTTGCCGCCTCCTTGGGCCTGCCCAGCTGTTGATTAGAGCTCGGCAAGATAGCCATGGCGCCAGCTCTGGGTGCTCCATTCTTTCCCTTCTCTGTTTTTCCCTGTAACATGTGGCACCATATTCAATAACCCCTAGTATTAAGTGATTTCAGATGCATCCTTGCTCCTTCTCAGATGGGACCAATTCAGTTTGTGCCTAGTTGGTTAGCCCAAAATCTAAAATTAGGAGGCAAATTCATAACTTGTAGCTTAATTAAAATATGTAATCAGAAATTGACTTAACTGTTTTTTATTAATCTTTAAAATCTAATGTCAAGGCCATAAGTTAAATAAAATTTGACTGAGCTTAAATGAACTTCGTCGTAACCTTGTCATATATATACACACACACACCCTATAAAGGCATTCATGTAAATGTAAAACATGCCTTAATTATGAGACAATAACATGAGACCAGCTCCAATGTTCCCCAGAGGTCAGGACCCTCTGATGCTTTAATGATACAACAATTTCCAGATGTCAGGACCTTTGATGATATGAAGTTAATTGTATTCGGATGTAATTTGCACTCTTAATGCACCTTCTTATAATATGAACTTTGAGAACTCATAATATGAACAAGTTTAAAAATCAAGAAACCAACACCTAAAATCTTTTTATCACCAGAACTTTCTATTTTAATTCATATTTAATGTTATTTGACTTCTTTTTGCTTCTTACTATTATTGCTATTGCTTTGCTTTGCAACACACGACGTGTAGACTCAGAGGTTCCAGACACCATCGTCAATGACCATGACATTGATCTCAAAGGCAAACACCCTCTTTTATCATGTTATCAGACTTCTTCAAATTAACTTGGCCCTTGAACGGAATGTTAGTGAGCCCCTTCATGATCTTATTCTGTTCTTGGAAGTTGATCACCTTGCCGAAGCTGTCGACGATGTCGCGGATCATGGCGAACTCTGCCTCCGGTTGTTCTGCCCATATTGGAGTTGTTAGTTAATAGGGCACACAAGGCATCCAGAAGGACTGATTGAGGTAAGACCTCCAGTGTTTTGGTTTTGCTACCAGCCAGAAAGCTTGCCCAGCAGGTGCACACGAAGTTTAGTTTTCTGCTTCCTTTTC
>JAYEVE010000985.1:0-190778 GCA_036346375.1 Guadua angustifolia
ATATCTTTTCAGATTTGTTTGTATGTTATCATACGCCCCCTATGCTTTCCACTAGTTGATCCGTACCATCCTCCCTCCACCCTGATGCTCATGTGCCCCCTATTTTTCCACTTCTCCCTCTTCGGTGCCATTGCCCCTTGTCATGCGCACATCCAGCAGCCGTGCACCGCCGCTCGCCCAACTTGGTGTCTCCCAATCCATTTTTGCCTTCAGTAGTTGCCGTCATCACCTTCCCCACCTGCATCGAGCCCTTTAATGGTTGCCTCCCTTGCTCTTCTATTTTGAAGCAAGGGAGCAACGATTCCTCCTCCTTCCCTCTCTCTCTCTATTTGGCTCTTAGAACAAGAGACAATGACTTATGGAACCTAGTGCATAAGGGAATGCGGTGGATGCGATGTTGGACAATTATTGACATATAGGTGACAACTCAGCCCAACCCAATTGGGATGCCACATCAGATAAAACCGCTTTGATTTGGGTTGAGGGGGTAAAACAAATAGTTTTGTTAGTTTGATATCTTGATTTGAACGGATTTCGAGTTCAAGGTTGAAAATCAAACCAATGCTTGAGTTCAAAGTTGTTATTTGGACTTTTTCCTCCAAAGTATAAAATGGAAGGTTGGATAAATTGCATCACAGGTCATTATACTTGCAAGATTTGTGCATCTAGGTTTGTGAAAATCACAGTCAACATATATAATTGACTCATCTTAGGTCCAATACTCAATGGCTTTGATAATTGAGATGGTTAGGCGTTGTATGGAATTGGCACTTCTTTAACCGCTATAATCTATCCTCATTGAGGAATACTTTGGGCTTACAACTTGAAATTTCATGCTTTTTAATTCAAAATTTTAAATCATTGAACTAGAGATCAGAAACTCTCAAGTATCTAAAACTTTCAACTCGAATATAAAACTTTCACTTAGAAATGACTGAGTGTCACTCAATGTTTCTTAGAACTTTCTTGGGCAATGAGCAAATAGTTGACGATGGTCACATTGCTGGGGTAGGATGAGGAGGCACACAAGATGAATAGATGTGACTCTCACCTAATGATGGGTCCTGCATAGATGCGGGCATCGTGCCGCACTGGCCCAATGGACTGTGTGCCTAGATCATGCTGTTCAGCCATGCACAGGGCGGCCCGAATCGCCTTTGGTGAGGCTAGACATGGTCCATTAGTGAGTCATGCTAGCTTCATACCGTGTCGGCCTAGGTTTGGCTTATTTTCAAATTTGTGACTAGAGGAAAGGGGCCAAAGATGCACGAGATTAAGATAGTGGACACAAATATTGAGGGAAAAGAAGTAAATTTTATTCATTCTTGAACAAATATAGAGTTACTACCTTATTAAAAACCTTACACCCTAGTGTGGGGTACACCCTATAAGGAAAAGAGTATAGTAACTACATAGATCGAGATGGTAAAAGTTGGCTAACATCTCTGCAGATCATTGGTCTGATATTGTGTTATCGCATTTGCACACTCCCAATTTTTGAGATATATGATTGCGATTGTGATTGTTTAGCACTTCGGAAGATGAACTAGATGACTTGCCTTTTAGCTTCTTCCACACGCTTGAAGCGGTCGAACTGCCTCGTGCTTGTTATATTGTTGAAGCAGTTTTTCTTGCTTCACTTTTGCTGCCAAACTTTTCATAATATTTATCGAAAACTTAAAAAAACTCGTTATGAACATGAGTATAGGCCACAAAAAAATCAAGATCAAATACTTCACCTGTTCCCTCAAAGTCACCTTGCAAAGTTGATAATTTTCTTCAAGGATCTAAAATAGTACCAAAACAGTAGAGATGTGGAATAGCTATGAAATATTTTAAAAGTTTTTCTCCATTGGTTTAAGAATAGATTGTAAAATATAATTATCTCTATTTTCTTTGAAAGAATTGGAAAAAGTCCAAAGCCACTGATTACTATGCAAGAGTTGGATAGTAAGCACCAAATAAAATCTTGGTTGCATCGTAATTTAAAAAAAATCATGAAAAAGACCAACAACTTCCCAATCTGCATCATTAACCAACTGCTTACTAGAATTACAATTAACGAAGATAATAACATTGTGCTCGTGGTTATTGCACCTCACCAGCATAGTATATGTAGAATTCCATCTAACCTTCACGTTAAGGTTGAATCTTCTCAGACTCTTATTGTTGTCTTTACAGTCGAAGCTGTAACAAATTGGATAGCATCGTATATGTTATCCAAACTAGGTTTTATTATATTCAAACATGTCTGCACAATGAGATTAATGATATAGCATATGCATCTCTTGTGGAGTACGAATCCTCCAATATAAGCCTTCAAGTGCGGTGTGAGATGCTCTATGGTCATTGTGTTAGATGATGCATTTTCAAGAGTGGTAGCAACAATTCCACTTTCTATTTTAAATATACTTATAACATCAAGTACATGTGTAGATAAGCCTCTCCAGTGTATGCCTCATCAATTAGTCTAAACCCAATGACATTTTTGCTTAGGTTGTAGTCTTCATCCAAGTAGTGTGACAACACTAAGATGGGTAGCTCTTTGGTGGGATGAAGTCCATATGTCCAAGGTAAAAGCAAAGGAAAAACTAATTCTCATGTAGTTCTCTTTCAAGATTGATAGTTTACATTTGTACATTGCGTATATGTCACATGTAGTAGTTCTCCTATTAACATGTTTGTATTGTCAGCAAAAACCACGTTGGATTATTTTTTCAAGACTAGAGTGCTTACCCATTCTAAGTAGAAGATCCTCGGTAACCATATACCTTACAATTTTTTTCTCTAACTACCTCATTGTTGTACATTTATGTGCTTGCCGAACTGTCAATGTTGAAGTTAAACTAGGTCTGAATGCTCTCCACTGGCCTTTGTTAGGCTAATATCTTGTAACATTCCAAAAATTTGAGTTTTGAAATATTTAAAAAAAATGAAATGAGCCATTTGCATTTTCTCCAAATTAACTAAATCTTGATTTGAATTTTTCTTTATGTAAAACATTTAATTTGATTAAACTAGACATCAAACAAAAGATTTCAAAGGATTTTTTTTGTAATTTCTAAGATTTTTCTGAATTTATTTGCTATTTATTCAGATTTATTTGATTTTTGGTGAATTATTAATTCAAAAGCAATTTTTATTTTTGAAAATATTCTCGGGCCAAAATCCTCTCTAGCCCTTTCCTATGGGCCCACAACCTCCCTGGCTTGTTAGACGAGCCACTACCCAGCTTACTCAGTCGCTCCGTAGCTGGGCTTGTCCTCGTGCCCCCACAGCCCAGTCACTCAGCCACCCACATCGCTCGCGTGTCGCCACCCCGCGAACCCTAACCCTAGCAGGTCTTCGAGCGCCACACACCACCGCCTTGGTGTCTGTGCCCCACACGCCTTCCCAGGCTATTTAAAGCCCCAAGGTGCCTCGATTTGGGATCTCCTTGTCGCATTGCACCTCCTATTCTCTTCGTTGTCACCTGAGCCACCACCTTCGCCGAGATCTCGCTCGTCAGAATGGCACCTCCATAGTCGAGCGCTTCTTCCCTATCGATCTACTGTTCCGGTCCATCTCCATCGTCACTGTTTAGTTCTTTGAGTTCACCTTGTCGCCCTCGTCCATATCCCCCTTGTCCTGCGCTCAATCCATTCCCATAGCACCGACGACCGTGTCTTCTTCCCCAGGTCTGGCGAGTACGCTCCACCATCCGGTCTCCATCAGGTCGCTAGAAGCCCGAGCTAATGTGCCTACTGATGTGGCATTTGTGTCAGCGTCGTGTGTACCACCACGTCAGATTAGACAGCCACGTTGCATCCACATGTACGCCGACCACCGCCACATCAGCCCTACTCATATTGATGCGAACCAAGTCTACCGTAGAATGTAGCCCTACCCTGGACCTGGTCCATGGACCAAGGGCCCACCTAGCAGCCTCTAAAATGATTTTTGAGATTTTTTATTTAAAAAATTCGGCCCAACATGATGCAATAAATTAGTTTTTCTTTAGAAAAATAATTCCAAAAATTATTTTTTTCTATTTTTCTAAATTTAATTTTTCAAAAGCCTATTCTCTCTCGCACAAACTCTGATTGAGGCGATTCAATTTTTAAATTTTTAAAAATCAAGCTCTACATTCCAGAGCCATTTATTTAAAATTTTAAGTTTGTTTGAATCTCTATTTGTTATATATTTGTATTTATTGCTTTCTTTTACAGTAGACACTAATCCCGAGGGAGAAAACGGAGAATTTGAAGATCAAGATTTAGTAGTAGATCAATAAGGCAAGTCGTAACCTTTGATTATGTTGAACCTATGATTGCAAAAGTACTTCATTTTACATAACATGCGTGCTATTTCTGTATAATGATTATTTGCTGAGAATAGCTATGTATCTAATTGAGATTATGCCTCCTTAATTATTGGAATACCATATATCCATTGTTAACCCTAGGTTGAGATATTATTAGTTGGACATGATTTTATTACCAACATTGGGTTATTGTAACTATGCTTAGACATGTTTAGTTGTACAAAGGGATTCATGCCGCATATTAAATAATGTTAATCTTAATTTAATGAGATATTGAATTGTGGCCAGTAGCCACTATTGTAAAATTTGTTATACTATGGTAGGGTTTGCCATTGGTCTTGGTTAAACAAAATAATTTTCCCTCAAATAAGTGATCGTTAAGTAAAGAGTGTGCCGCTGGCACATTTGTGATGTGGATGTCTTGCCTAAGATAACTTAAGAACTTAATCTTGTGCATCATTAAACTAGACCTAACAGTACAACCACATGTCTAGTATGGGACATACCTAGTTGATTAATTTGCAATGTCTAAATTTGAGTACTGTTAGTTAGTGGTGTGGGTTCTGGGATGGACAGGTAGATTCAAATGGCTCAAGAGGGGGCTATGAGGGGTGAAATCATAGTTGGCAGTATCGAGTTTAAACAAAGTATTATAAAGGAAGTGTGTTAATGATGTTGCACAATGAGACAATCATATCTTCTGGGCAAAGCAGTGTAATCTCTGCAGAGTATAAAACTATTTGAATAACAATGTTTGCGATCAAGGACATACTCCGAAATTTCACATGAGGTATAGAGTGTCTCATAAAATATTAGAAGGTGGAATTGTTAGCATGTGAACATGGAGTTCACTGTTGTTTTGATGTCTAAAGTTAACACTGTTGAGTCTAGTGGTTTAATGATGGTTTTAGATGGTGTTGGGTGAAACCTCACTAATCTGTTTATGTTGTCTAACATTGATTTACCAATTAATTACTATCTTTTCATAAATATACTTTGAATCTATTTATTGTATTTAAATTTAAGTTATTGCTTTCTGCAAAAGAACAATATAACTATCCTTTGTCAAGCTTTGCATGAATATATTGCATTATTTGTCTACGGCTTGCTGAGTACATTTTGTACTCACAGTTATACGCATTTGTTGTTCAATTGCTGAGGCAGGACTAGGAAATGAGTTCTATTAGGAGTACTACAAGGACTATGTGAACTAAGAAGACGTTCTCCAAATGATTGCCTATGGTATGTTGAATGGCTCAAGTTATTTTATTTTTGATGTAATAATTTATTTGTTTCTTAAGCCCTCAAGGCATAGTGGTGTAAACTTCGACCATAAGGTCTGTTGCTTTATTTAATAAAAATTTGTTACTTTCTTAGTTAATTCGTTATTTGAGATGGTATTTTATATATGTTGCTACTATGTGCACTAGCGTGATCCTAAACTAGTGTAGTATATATACAGAGGGTTTTGGATTCATAAATCTGGATCCCGACATATCTTCTTCAAGCATGTCTCTGCATGTCGCTTGAGATAATATGCTTTTCCACTAGCACGTGTAGATAATTTAGCTTGACAATATTTATAAATAGCATATACTACCTCACACATGTCCTCAATTTCAATGATTCTATCCATATGTTGCTAGGACCAAGTCCGTCGACTATTGGAGCCTCTGTCCACTGCTTGCATTGATGTAACAACATCAGGGTTAATTGTGGAGCTCAGCCCCTTAGTAAAGTAAGAGGCATCCTTGATGCCCTCCGTACCATCCATGTAACGGTCATCCATGTGATAGTCTCCCATACCCGAGGAGAGTTGGCAAGGATATCTCTTGATCCTAGGAAGGGGGGATAAGGAGTGCAAGGACGTGTTCTCCTACTCCCCCTCCTGGCTTCTTCTTACCATACATTTTGATCTTTGAGTAGTGAGATAGCAAAGGGAGAGTGTGAGAAATCAAAGGGAGAGAGCAAAGTGACTACTAATCGTGTACTAAAGAAATATGAAGACGAGGAGGTTTTATACCAATCGATTAGGAAAACATTACTTGCCTATTGTTTGAAGAATTAATTTTATTTATTTTATTTGTCACATCACTTGCTTGTTGTTCTTTCTCTTGCCATTTTCATGTTGCTCCCTCTCTCTGTGTCTCAGTATGGTCACATCGCATTCTCGAGCTAGAGAAAAGCCATCTTCCCATTGCACTCTCCCTCTCACTCTCTCTCTCTCTCAGTCACTATCTTTCTCAACCTCTCAGTCTTTATTGCTCTCTCTCTCTCCCGATCACTCTCTCTCATGCCTATTGCGTTCTCTCTCTCGCATGCAGCTCACCCCTCACAGCCAAGGCTGCCACCCCTTGCCATGGTTCACCCCCTCCACCACTTCCCCCACCACCTCCCCTTCCGCCATGGCCACCCCCTACATCCTCTCCCTCCACCATGGCCACCACCTCAACCGCATCCCTTGCCTCCCTCACCACCCTCCACCATGGCTCGCCTCCCCGCCATGGCTGCAACCCCATCACCCTCTTGCCCTCGACCCCTCCATTCGCCCCTTCCTAGTTTGCCTCCTTTGTCTCATCGCGCCCCTTGGCGCCCTCGCCCCTACCTCCACATCCCCCTTGGTGTCCTCGCCTCCTCACCCATCCGTCTCTCTGTCAATACCCTACTGGCTTGCCTCTCTGCCTCCCCACCTCTCCCCCTCCATTGTGGCTACATACCCCATTAGTGTCGGCACCTCCCCCTCTCCCCCCTCTACCATGGGCCTCCCCTCTCCCCGGTGACGCAGATTGTGGTGGTAGCGCTGAGCCCAAGCATGGCCAACGTGGTGAGCTGGTATGAACTGAATGCGATAAGAGGGCATGAGCTCAGTGAACATGATGAAGTGGCATGGGTGCACACCGAGTGTGGCGCTACCAAAGTGCCAGGTATGCTCACTCTCTCCTGCCTCTTTTTCCAAGTGCCCTGCCACTAACCTCGTACTCCATGCCGTGAGCAGAACATGCCATGCTTGCTTGCCACTATGTGGCCCATGCCAGCCCAAGCATAGCTCAGCTTGATGTGGCATGGCATGCCACCCACCGTGCCCGGTTTTCAAGACCAGCACGGCCTTGCCAACCCTGTTGTGCGGCATGGCCCATTATCATGTGAGCTGAGCCATGCCCTTTGTGCCACATGCCTGTCTTAAAAAATCAGTCTGATGCCCATGTCTAGCTATGTAGGTAGCAGAGTCATTAGGAACAAAGTGGTCTAAGTCAGTAGCACAAACCAAGGAGTGTTTTGAGGAGGGGTCGGACAGATGTATGGGAGGAACACAAAGAAGATAATCCGATAGTGTTGGGCTTTTGTCTAGTCCCTACATAAATCCTACAACCCAGGATGATCAGGGGCTTAGTTGATAACTAAAACCCGCTCAAAGACATCTGCACTTTAACATTTCCATAACAATGGGTGTCCAATGTGTAGCTCAAGGTCACCATCGATTGCTTACTCGCAACCAAATATGGCTGGATGCACATCTTCTACCTTTATGCTTCTGTTAGCACTAAAATTTGGCAAGACATAAATGATTTGTTTGGCCAAGGATGAAATTGGATATTTCTAGTCGATATCGATTAAAAAGGGAAAAGTTAGTTTAAAATTGAAATTATAGTCGATATTGATTCATAGATAGAATTTTATCTATAAGAAATAGAGGCCAATATGGTTCGTAGTTTGTGACGGATCGAAGAATGATACGATTAGCTCACACTGTATAAAAGGGAGGCGAGGCAAACCGAGAAAAAATAAACAATCAATCAATCAATCAACTCGCATCTACATTTTATCTACTTTTTCTGTCAACTAGGAGTAGCTTTTGTAAATTAGAATCTCCTTTGTAATTTGTTCTTGATCAATAAAGCTACACAAAACTGATTTTGATCATCTTCGATTACACCAATTTATCCAAGTTTGCTTTTCTCTAATCTTGTTGTGCATTGCCTTTTTGGGAAAATCTATTTTTACCAAATCGTTTATTCAGCCGTAAAAAGCTGTTTAGATTTATCGTCACTTACGATTTAATCGGCTCAAGTTGCTGTTTAGATCTCTTGCCGATTGTTACATTAAATCAGCTCTGAGCATTATTTCAATTTATCTTACCAATTGCAGGATCAAATTGGTTAGCATGCTACGAATCAAACTTGAACTCAGCGTTCATGTATGTTTGAGCTCACTAATCTTTCGTCATATTTTTCAGCGCTAATAGCTTCCAAGCTGTCTGATAAAAAATCGATGATCCAAATCGAGAAAGACACTATAGCAAGTATTGTTGAGAAATTACTATAGCATCCTGGTCTAGCAAGTCAATGTAGCCCATTGTTAGAAAATCAACACGCACAACAGATGAAGTAGATCAAATCAAATGGAATAAGAGACACAGATTTAACATGGAAAACCCTTGCGGGAAAAAACCACGGGTGCCGGCTGACAAATGTTCACTATTTTCTAGAGAGTTACAAATGCAGGGCTCAAATCGTCCTGTGTGGCTTTCAAGAAGGTATATATGGATGGTGGTGACCTAGGATCCAACTTAGAAACAAATCAAGAATATCCGAACCGCAGGGGCTCTACCTCAGCACCCTCCCCAGCGCCCTGGGGGCAACCCGATAGGCGGCCTGGACTCTACTCTGCTCCAGCCCAATCCTCCCGATGACACACTCCACCAGACATGGCCTTCTGATTCAGAATTTGGATCATATATCAACACCCATGATCTGAGCTACTCGTTTTTTTATTCGTCGGCCATGGTAGGAGGAATAGAAATCCTATGTCTCCGCTAGCTGAATTTACCATCCTGTGTTGAAGATATAGGGAATTTATGGCTTACCTAATCTCTCGATCTTGCTTTTTTTAATCTAGCTCAATCGCACATGAATTTGTAAAATTAGTCTCGACCCCCACCGCGGAAGGCTCGGCATGCAATACGTGTCCCCTACTGTGAGGGAGCGTGGAAGCTCCCTACTGTGCACGTCGAGTGTGGAAGCAGCCAGCTGACTGCGGGAGGGTATGGGAGTGTTCAGGCGAGTGAGCGCCGTTGCTATGGCCAAGGAGCGCAGAAGCTCTCCTGCAACGGCAGACCACGCTGCTCTTGGGCTCGCGTGAGCAACCACAGCTTGCTAGGCACGACAGGGAGCTTCCACACACTCTCAGTGTGTGGTAGGGAGGGGACCAAATTTACAAATGTATGTATAAGTTCACGAGGCTAGATAAAGCAAGAAATTCTCACCTCAGTTGTTTTTAATTTTTGAATGAAAATTGAGTCTTATGGTTGTTTGATGCTCATTACAAGATTCAGCTTAGCCCAATCTACAAAGTTAAGACAAAAAAAAGGTTCATCCATAAGTAGAGCTGTAAATGAGTCGGGCTCGAGGAATGAGTTGGACTCTGAGCCTAAATCTGAGTTCGAGCTCGGTTTGATCTAAGCTCGAGTAGACTTGAGTTCATCTCGAATAAGCTCAATAACAATCAATAATTTAACATAAACTAATTTTCAACAACAAGAAAAGCTTAATCTCAAGCTCGGCTTAATAGCAGTTAACATGCAGTAATAGTTACCAACTGATTTGAAAATTTCCTCAAGCTCACAATCTATTCGAACTCGGTTTCTTAAAAGCTTAGAATCAAGCTTGAACTCAACTCCTTTAGAGCTCAAATCAAGCCCAGAGCAAACCAAGTTCAAGCTCATAAACCTTGAGTGTCTATCTTAAAAAGAAAAAAAGGAGAAAAAAAATAAAAGGCTGCCAGCCCAAAAAATCCCAGTTCGTGGCCTTCGCAGGGAACGGGACACAGGCTACCTGGCATTCGAGCAGTCGCACACCTGCTTTAAAGTTTAAACAGGGTACGCCTTTTCCATCGGCCTCCACCACAACTGGGCACTCTGAACTACGGAGCCGGTGTATTCCGACGCCGGCAACTTCCATCCGTGCAGCTATGGTCTAGCCCCACCAGAGCCCAACCATCCAGCCATTTCTCTCTCTTTGAGCTTCTTGGCTCTCTGTGTTTGCACATGGTCTGGATGCTTGCGGGTCTCTCTCAGCTTTTTGTAGATCTGATTTTTTTTTTGTTCTGTTTGCAGGAATTTGGGGGTAAAGAGTTCAACGAAGTTAGCTATATTTAGTTCAATTTTGGGTACGAACTTTCGTATTGCTTTCTCATCTAATATTCTTTTCACCAATTCTTACTATCTTGTAGTACATTTAGATGGTTCATTGGTGAGACATTATCAATTCCCTCCAACTTGTTTACAAGACTGTCTAATTTTCTTCCAGGTTTCAGAAATTTGAAGCGATTACTATGGATAGTGCCGGTCGATTCCGAGTCTCTAAGGTCGGTAGCTTCTTCCAGCGAACCTGAACTTCTAGCGATTAACTTTGTTGCTATTCCCGTTCCAGCAGAACCTGTTGGATACTAATCTTGACATATTTAGTTAGAGTTTGGTAATATGAAAGTTTGATTAAGAGTCCATTTAGGATAAGGAGTCCGATTAGAATAAGGAGGTGGAATTCTATTCCATTTGTGTGGGCTGAAGTTTTGGGTATAAATATGGGGGTAAGCCCTAGCTGTAAAAGCAAACAGAGCGAGAAGAAATAGAAGAGAGAATTGTCCCAAAGTTTTTCGACGTTCTGTTTCAACAGAACCATGCACCCAAATCCGGTACATGCATATACTTCCCCATTGGATTACCCATCTCATTTTTATTTTCTCTGTTACATATATGTAAAATACGATTTTTATATGGATTAAATGACGGAATGTTTGGTTCAATTAAAACATTTTGTTGTTATTCTAGCAAAAATGCCAAATCCTCCAGCCCCTTAACCGGTATCATGACGCAGCAGCGTGGAGTTCTTTGGCTACTTGCATTTTTTACCACTTTCAATTGTCACATCTATCCCCCAGATCAACCATATTTTGAGCCCATGGAACATTGATCGGGCATAATTGAGGAATGAGAAAGACACTGAGGTATCCCATCATGTTAAATTGTTGGTTTGATCTCCATATCTGATGGATAAATTAACTGTGCTAATTCATACAATTCCAGGTTAAAAAGATTTTTAGTGTAGTCAGTATAATGCCACCAAGACACAAATAAGAAACTCCACCCACTGTATAGTTAAAATTGCCGAAGGAGCAAGTTCAGTACTTTGGCTACAGCTTCAAAGATGGAAATGTGCATGAACCATGAAGTGAAATTGAATTGCTGCAGTTTGTATGATAGAACTGCACACAGTTTTCTTTTGTGGAGCAGGATGAACTAAAAGCATTGCTGGAAGAACTTGAGTAGGAAGAGCTTATCGAAGAATGCCTGCACCACCGCAGACGACCTCTGTGGAACAATCACCAACAGCTACAATGTTTTATCAACCATCGAATTATTTGACTGAACTCTGACGACACTTCAAACAAAGATGGAACTCCAGGTATAAACTGCAGTTTTGGAGAGACTGTCGACATCACAATCTCTGAATTTTATAGGTATTGTATGTTAGTGATATGCCCATGTGGCAATCATAAACATGATTGTATCATGTCTATATTTATGTAATAATATAATTAATTCATACTTTGAATAAATATCATTAGTGTTGGTCAACAAATACATGATTTGTTCGTGAAACTCCTAGTTTATGTTTTGATATTATTTTAAATTATCTCTAATGTTACATCATATGGGACATTTGTGATATTAGGTCAGCATATGTATTGATTGATGATCATGTTTCATGGATCATAGATATAGGGATATCAAATCAATAATGTCGACATATGTTAGAGAACATGATGTTGGAATGACCCACCATGAGACACTATGGGAATTATTATATTCTTATATGTCATCAGTTGGTCTCATACATAGTGTATGTAGAATCCTTAGACCTGAGATCTTCATAGTTTTTTACATGTGTAATAGTATATCCAAGGTTGCCAAATGTTACTTCGTAACTGAGTAGTCATGAAGGTAGTTTTTGAGTTTACTATAAAGCATACGGAGGAATGTGAGCGATTAAGATGTAATTTGCCCCTCCTATATAATAGGAGAGATATCTCTGGCCCACTTAATGTGGTTGGATTAAGAAAGTGAATGTCCATGCCAAATGTGATTGATGAGTTAATTGCATCTCAGTAATCCACTGCGGAACGAGTGAAGGATGGAGCTATCATATGGCGGCATGTTTCTCTACTTGATTTCGATCCGCAATCAAGAGGCAAAGAGATGTACAATATAAGTTCGTTTGATATAATCTTTGTGTGTATTTGGAAGTCATTATGTCCTACTAGGAGCCATTGCCGACTTATAAGACAAAAGGAGTTTTGGCCCATAGCCGATCATGCATGAGTTTACGAGGTCACACACTTAACGGGTTGGAATATAGTGGTTCAGATTAGATCCGTCGCTAATAGGTTAAGTGAGCTTTGCACTTTGGTTGGACTTTAATGTAGAATTTCACCGAAAAGGAGTGGCTATTTAAAAAGAGTTCGCGGTTGCAATTGTTTTACAGCCACACACACCAAAACCCTAGCTGGCACCACTTGAGACTTCCCGTGCGCCCTGGTGCTAGCACACCGACGCACAACATTCCTTCCTGGAACATGTAGACTTTAGTGAAGGTGTTGCTACTGCTGCTACGCTGATCAAGGCGATCGACCACCACATTAGAATGCACGATACGTTGAATCGGGTTGTATCAAATTTTCTTCTGCTACACTACGAGCCTAGTGGTAACGATTCATAATCACTTACTCACTTGGCTTTTTGGTTTATGCAGTAGAATTTTTTAATTTGTGCTAGTGTAGCCTACCCGTTTCTCTTCATTGTAGTGTGTGTTGTTGTAGAAGATTTCTTCCTTTTAATTTCTTGCGTGTTCATAGTTTGCACTGTGTTTCGATCGTGTAGCCCTTCGATCACTCATCGACGGACCAAATTCAACTTAGGCCCTTAATCAGAGAAGAGGAAGCGTTATGGCCGGACATGACAAATCAGCTAGGCAGAGCAAATCACATAATGGATCCAATGAATACCCTAACCTAATGACTTGTGTCCGGACGTTCGAAATTTTCAGATACACTGCAACATTTTTTTTATACGCGTGCAACATTTCTTACCAACGCGTACAACATTTTCTTTTGACAAACAGTGAAATTCGCTACAATAAACGGATATTGCAAGCGTTCACTAAAAATGTTGCACGCGTCGAAAAAAAATGTTGCACACGTAGAAAAAAAATATTGCTAGAGACGTCCGATAGGATGAATAGTGATCGAACGTCCGAGCGCTAGTATCTCCCATACCCTAATCCTGATCATCTGTATATCATTTTTCTCTTTTTCCCTTTCAATTTAATCTTATCTTTTACTGCCAGCACTTTTACCCATAATTTCTGGAGGTCTGTAGTACCTTGCCATCTCGAGAACCGGTTTGCCGGCCAATGTAAAATGTATAAAGGTAGCAAACCTTCTATGCTTCTACCATTGTCATCTCACTCCGTACACTGTTAGTAGTTTTACAGCTCCTCCGTTTGCCACTGCTTTGCTTTCTTTCGGACTTCCACATTTTCTTTCTGATGGCATTCCCGTAAGTTGCAGCAATTTGCGGGCTATAATATAGTTACTGTACACGCCCTGCCATTTGAACGTGAAGTTCCAATACGATCACAGGCGGCAATTGACCTACGAGGATGAGGGCCATGACAACGTGCTACTAGTACAAGATGGTCTCCTATAATAATAGCAGCAGATCTAGTCCCTCCAATAAACGTAACTCGCATATCCTGATCCCACTGCACTGTCTGCACAAGGATTAATCCACTCTAGCTCCTGCGAAGGAAGGACAAGTACCGCCCCATCGTCCACCTTGCCTGCGTCTCGCCGGCCGTCCAGAAAGAAAACGAAATGGCGGTGCACGTGCTAGTATTCCCGTTCCCGTCGCAGGGCCACCTCAACTGCATGCTCCACTTCGCCGAGCTCCTCGCCGCGGCTGCAGCCTTCCATGTCACTTTCCTGCTCACCGACGATAACCGGCGCCGCCTTACACGAGCTTCCACGGCCTCCTCGCCGCGCCTCCGTTTCCTGTCGATCACCGATGGGCTCCCTGATGATCACCCCCGACAGCCGTCGAAGACCCGCGTCATGGAGCTCTCGGCGTCCCTGCGGGCGGGAGGCAGCGTCGCGTACCGCGCTATTCTTGCCTCGCTATGTGCTGGAGAAGACACTGGCAACGGCGAAGACCACGATGGATTCCCTCCCGTGACATGCGTCGTCGCCGATGGCATCATGCCGTTCGCCATTGACATTGCCGAGGAGCTCGGCGTGCCGGCGATCGCCTTCCGCACGGCCAGCGCGTGGAGTATCTTGGCCTACTTGACCGCGCCCAACCTTTTTGAGCTCGGTGAGCTCCCATTCCCAGGTGCGTACTGTATATAACTCACCACTGACACGGCTATTTACATGTTTGAGTTCTTGACGTTTTGTTTGTCCTGGGATCTTGTAGAAGGCTGTGACCCCGACGAACTGGTGCGCGGTATGCATGCCGGGTGTGAACATGGAAATCTTCCTACGGCGGCGAGATCTCCCGGGCGCTTGCCAAGGCTGCAAAAGCAGCGACGACCCCATGCTGCAAATGCTGGCTTCGGCCACCGCGCACAACGGCAGGGCGCGAGCAGTCATATTCAACAGTGCGGCGTCCTTGGAGGCATCAGCGCTCGAGCACATCGCGCCGCATATGCGCGACACATTCGCTGTCGGCCCGCTCCACGCCATGTCTCGGGCCGTGCCAGTGAGCCTATGGAGAGAGGACCGCAGCAGCATCGCGTGGCTTGACGGCCAGCCGGACAAGTCAGTCGTGTACGTCAGCTTGGGGAGCATCACCGTCATTTCGCATGAGCAATTCACGGAGTTCCTGTGTGGCCTTGTCAACGCCGGTTACCCGTTCCTGTGGGTGCTCCGGCCGGACATGGTCGAGGCAAGCCATAACGACGAGCTCCAGGAAGCCATGCACGCGGCGGGTGACAAGGCGCACGTGGTCGCGTGGGCGCCGCAGCGTGACGTGCTGCGGCACCGCGCGGTCGGCTGCTTCCTGACCCACGCCGGTTGGAACTCCACGCTGGAGGCTGTCGCCGAGGGCGTACCGATGGTGTGCTGGCCGTTCTCGGTCGACCAGCCGACCAACAGCCGGCTCGTGGCCGCCGTGTGGAAGACGAGGATTGACATGAAGGATGTGTGCGACCAGACCGTCGTCGAGAGGACGCTGAGGGAGGTGATGGATGGGAGTGGCGCCGAAGAGATAAGACGGTCGGCGAGGACCCTGGAGCAGGCCGTGAGGCGGGATGTTGCTGACGGAGGCTCGTCGACGACAGAGTTCAAGCGGCTCGTTGAGTTCATCAAGGAGCTCAGTGCTCGCACAGCTGGTTGGGATGGCTTACAAGACTAGAGATCAGTGCACAAGCTGGTGCATGCAGAAATGTAGAGTAAAATTTCCTTCAGGCTTATGCTGTTCGATTCAATCGAACTCGTGTGAAATCGTGTTTGATCGGTAGCGCAGCTTCCAACTTTTAGACTTTTAGTCCATTCCTTTCTGAGATCGAAGTTTGAGTTCTTGTGTCGCATAAACTGAGAGAAATGGCTTGGTGCAAAGATGCATTGGCAATCGCAACTACAATGTTTGCTGTTGAGTTAAAGTGCTGTGACAAACTGACAATATGAGTGCTGTGGTTCTGTCAATAAACGTCAGAGGGGTCACCAAGTTGAATAATTGATTGTCGTCAATTCATCACGTGCTGTGTTAATTTATGATCCAAATTTAGAGAGAATGTCAACTTTTGCCGGGGTGTAATAGAGGCCAGTCGCCACCATCTATATATACTTTCTTGTAAGCCGCACGAGGTGATTTAATCCGTGCATTTGTAACTCTCTAGAAAATAGTGAAGATTTACCGACGGTGCCCGTGGTTTTTTCCCGCAAGGGTTTTCTATGTTAAATCTGTGACTCTTGTTCCTTTTGATTTGATCTACTTCATCTGTTCCGCGTGTCGATTTTCTAACATGCTGGTAGCTGATTGTCTGTAAGACCTTACTATAGTAAAATTGGTATCGATACCAATAGTAAAATTGCTGATGACGAAGCTTAGCAGCAGGAGCAAGACCGAAGGGACTGTTGGGCTGTGTGGGTGGAGCCAGACAGGGATGATAGTTTTACCTATAAGTTTGGATACCCGCAGGTACCCGATCCGATAAGAACGGATGCTGGTAGCACTTAAGATCTAGGGGTTTTCGGGTTTGAGCACTCGATAAGATCATAAGATAAGCATGGATGCCAAATTGTACCATAGGTACTCAATGGGTATCCTATAATATGTGAGCCTCACTTTTATGAGATATATATTAAAAAAACTTATATATTGTGCTATGTGATACTGTAGTAAGATTTAAATAAGACTTGTGTGTGATTGTAATTGGACTTAAATTGTGGCATTGTGTTATGTGGTTGTGTGTGACTGTAAAATTATGAGACATGTGTGTGATTGTACAATATATATGATATACTACCCATGTATACTCATTGGGTATCGGGTACCTATCGGGTTCGAGTGTGGGCACAGATCTGTGCTCCCAAAGCTTAGTGGGTTCGGGTGGGCAGCACGTGTTCAGTTCGGGTGAAGGATTTGAAGCAGTCATACCTAGAGATGTCCACCCTATATTGCTATCCCTATAGCTAGCCAAGGAGATCTCAGGATTTGATAAGCTTGCTCCAATACTCATCTTTTATAAAACTTTATGAATATGAAAGATAAAATGGTTATAAGCAGTAAGGGAAAATTTGTACTAATAAAATATAATATGACTTTCCAGCCTAAGTCTTATCCTTTAATTTGCTTGTTTTAAATAAGCTGGTTGATACAAGGTGGCCCGATGTTATGATGCCAATAATGCACATAACGACGTCGATGATAACTCGAGGTTAGAGACACAATTTAACAATAGCAACCTTGTGTCAAGCACATGATAACAGCAGTGGCAATCACATGATCACAACTCTCTTAATGAACCAATTCACACAACTAACACAATGATAAGCACTCTGTCGGACCTGGATTTATGAATTCGAAAACCTCTGTGTATACTGCACTAGTGTAGAATCACACAAGTGCAAACAGTGGCAACGTTGATGAAATACCATGCCAAATAACGAATTAACTAAGAAAGTAGCAAATTATCATTAAATAAAGTAACAAGCTATTGGGGATTGTTTAATTTCCATAAAAACCATTATACCCCGGCAGCCGGCTTTCAGCCGACTATGCATGCCCTTGGATGGTGTCCCCAAGGAAGTTCTTCGGATGGACCAGCTGGTGGATCCGCCCTTGACCATGCTTAGGCTCGTCCCCAAGCATGTGCTATAATTCCCCGAGCATGCTTGCTCGGATGTGCGCGACGATCGGTCAGAGTTAAGTAAAAATCCTGAGCATGTCCAACAGGTCGTGCTCGACCCATAAAGACGACGTGGTGATAATTACGCTGTGGTTAAAGACCACTATGCCACAATATGAGTCCATCATGTCCACGACACGACATGGCGAAAATCAAGGGTGCAGTTACAGTCACGTCTGAGTGTAGTAATGGCGCATTTTTCGGCTGTAGTTATTTCGATCACCTATAAATACTCCTGCGGTAGATCAGAGTGCAAGAGGAGAAAGACACACGCACATATACACGCGCTGCACACACAAGCTTTCCTATAAGAACTCAAGCAATAGTAAGATCACTGGACGTAGGGTTGTTATCTCGATCGTGAGATGCCCGAACCCGTATAAAAATTCCTTATCCGCTGTCCATTCGACCATCGCATCCTAACAGCATTCTTCGGACGTAAACCCTTCACAGGAAAGGGGCCTTGGTTGATCCCTCAATCAACAAGTAAGCTTGGCGGGGAACCTGTTTTCCAAATGTCGACAGTTGGCGCCATCCATGGGGATCGACTGGTGAGATCCTTTCGTAAAGAATCCCTGAAGATGCCGAATTCTCAGAATGCTTAGGACCTTTGTGCCTTCAACGATGTTGAGGATGACGACATGTACTACGCCGATGAAGACATAGCTGGTTTGGCTGACCCAGAAGGTCACACTGAACCCAGGAGTCCTTCCCTGGCTGTTGTAGCATGAGAGCATTTCCTCCATTCGCAGTGCAATTCCCTCACAGATGATGAGTAGTGTGATGGTCTCTACGATGGTCTGGACATCCTTGATCATTTTGAGCCCGATCACGAGACCGCGTCGCGAGGAGACACCATGATGTCACCTTCGCGGTCCCTGTACTCCCGTTATAACAATATGGCGGGAGGAGAAGAAGATCTCGAGGTTGAATCCTCGGGGGCTGCACATCATCGTCGCTACGAGGTAGCCAAGAGCCATCTAGAGGCATCTCTGAACAGGACCCTGGCGAGCATTCATCGCTAAGCTCGTGAAAAGCCGAGCGCCAGGGCTGAATCCTCAGCTCGCGGGAGTTCTCGCGGGCACCTTTCATCAGAGCATGTGCGCGATCGACGACCAAAATCACCCCCTCCCATTTTGTAGAGTGTTGTGCAGTTGTAGGCTATGGCAACGGTCGTGCGCGATCTTCAGAATTTCCCCGGCCAGGTGGACTTGGAGGCAATGGGCGCAGCCGTAGCAAAAAATCTGGGAAGCTTGCCGCCGACATGAAGATTTCAAGATCACCTCGCGATAAGGAAGCCCGAAGTGTTTCTCGGGACAATCGGCGTCACTCTCTTGTTCGCTCCCGTCATGATGACTCTTGGCACCCTGCTCGGGAAGGCCATAGGAAGCATGATCGGTACCACGAGGATGCTTGGAACGATTCCCGGACGACCTCGCGGGGTCAAAGATATGCCCGTTCCAGTCACGGGCATACTGAATATTCGACCTCAGAACGGTCTCCGCCGCGTAGGCATGGAGAGGTATTCTCTCCCCTTGGTCCTCGCATCGGAAGTCATCATGGCAACGACCGCCGTGATCGCCACGGTAGGAGGGATTATCGCGACATCCCGGCCTTTAGGTGTCGAGCTTTCTCAACATCCCTTCATGATGTCTCATGACTGAGCAAATTCAAGTCCGGTCATATTGAGAGATTTAGCGGGACTCAAAATTCGGATGAGTTCCTCTCGATTTACTCCACTGTGATTCCGACAGCTGGAGGGGATAAGGGAGTTATGGCCAACTTCCTGTCCACAGTCTTGGATGGGGCTGCTCGGACGTGGCTTTTCAATCAAAAGGAAGGGTCAATCCGCTCTTGGAGGCAACTCAGCGAAGCATTTCGAGCAAACTTTCAAAGCTGCTACATCCACTCGGGCAAGGAGCGCGATCTCGAGTGCTTGATCCAGACCGAAGGGGAGTTCTTGCGACACTTCGTTCAAAGGTTTATCAAGGTCCGGAATGCTATCCCAAATATTTCATATGAAGCTGTTGTCCGCGCTTTCAAGTTCGGAGTTCGGGACATACGTTTCACTCAAGATCTGGAGATCCATCTAGACCTAACGGCCAGCGAGCTGTTCCGCCTGACCGATCAATATACAAATGCCGATGAGACAGTCCAGTGGAAGAAGATGCTGGACGAACACAAACTGCCGCCTCAGTCGGGCTTAGAAGTCTCCACGAGAAAGAAGAATCCAAGCTCTATGGAAAAGAAGATAAAGAAGAAGAAGAAGAGGTCATCTACGCCAAGCATGGTGGCAGCCATCGAGCTGTAGGGTCGAGGATGCGCCTAGAGGGGGGGTGAATAGGCGTTTTAAGAAATTCGATCGCTCACTAAACAATTCGCTCTAATCAACCCCTATGTCAAAACCTAATCAAACATATATGCGGAAGCGATAAATCGGTTTTGACAATTAAAGCCTAAATCAACTAGGCTCACTATGTGCACTATCTAAATTATGTCTCTACACAAGAATTGCTAAATTGATCAACTAAATAATACTAGCAATTCTAATTCAAGCAATTGATAAATATTCAATAATGTAAAGAGCTTGAATATAAATGAGACAAGAGACAACCGATATTTTTCCGTGGTGTTCGGAGACTTGCGGTCTCCCTAGTCCACGTTGAGGCTAGCCCGACCACTCGGACCGGCCCCGCTCGAGCACCGCCTCTTTCCACTAGTCGTGGTTTTTCACGCGCGCGTAGGCTCAACCCGAACCTTCACAAACTTCGCCGGGCTTTCACACCTTGAGAGCTCAGCAAGACGACGCGCCACGCCGTCTAGGAGTCGGCAACCTCCAAGAGTAACAAGCCGCTCCTCCGCTTGAACCTCACCGCACAACGAATCGCTCCTCGGTGATCACCAAGTGCAACACATGCACAAGGCCTCCTCAAGTGCAACACATGCACAAGAGGTACCCAAACCACTTCCTAATTGCAACGAATGCAATTAGTCTCACTCTTAGCTCAAGAATCAAATGGGGAAGAGCAACACATGCACTTCACTCCCACAACCTCAAAACACAGCAACAACCACTGCCCCAAACCCCCCAAGGGGGTATTTATAGCCTCCCATAAGAAAACTAGCCGTTGGGGCTCCAAACGGGCAGAAAACAGGAAAAAATCGGTCCGACCGGGCCTCGGCCGGTCCGACCGGTCCTCACAGGCCAACGGTCGGAAAACCGACCGTTACACGGCCGATCGATCTGCGCTTGGCCAGTCGCACGCCGGCCAGACCGATCACGGCCGGCCGTCGACCGCCAGCAAAACTCAAGACAAACCGAAAATCAAGCGATCTGGAGAAAACACACGCGCCACCCGGTCCGACCGGAGGTCCGGTCCGACCAAGCCTCCCCGGTCCGACCGCCAGACTAAGCCGTCGCGAGACGCGCCTTCTGGAAAAAGTCGACGGGCTTCGAGCGGTCGCAGACTGCCGTCGCCGTCGGTCCGACCGGACTCATCCCGGTCCAACGGAGGTCCCCGTCGCACCGCCTCAAATGAGAAAGAAAACACATGTTCTGGAGTTTTCACACCGCTAAGGTCCGGTCACACCGGATGGGGGCGGTTGGACCGGCCTTAGGGCGGTCAGACGCCACGCCACAAGACTCAAACGCCATAACTTTTTACTCCGAACTCCGATTTGGGTGATTTTTGATTCTATCTGAAGCTTATCACAAGGGCTACAATCTCCACCCATTTTCATGATTTAATCACCTATAGATATTTTCAAAATATCACCAAAACCAAACTCTAATCTGATCATTCAGTGTAAAATCTGATTTTCCAAATCTCTTTTCCGAAAAACCAAAACCATTCCTTGAGCCATAAGATGATCAACACATGATCATACACATGTGCAAAACACATTTGCACCAATTTAGCTCATGCTCAAAGAATTTAAACCAAATTGCAAAAACACATTTTGCAATCAACTCAAGATCTATTTGCAAAACGTATTAAGCAAATCAAACTCGAGTTTATGAGATTAATCCCCCTAGCCATGTGAAGGTCAACACAAGACCCGGTCAACTTGCCAACTCCCGTTGCAAGCCCCACTCACATGCTCTCGGAATTCCAGACTCATAAACCTCAGTTTATTCGCACAACGATCTTGCAAATAACACAATAAAACCATATCACATGTATGAGCTCTTTACTCGCAACACATGCAAGCCTCTAGCTCCATACAACCACACAAACACAAAATCATGCTTGAGCTCTCTCCTTTTGCAACACATGCAAAACTTAGCTCCAAGCAACACAAGGTTTTTAGAAAATGTTTTATGAACTAAAACGTGAAGCTTCAACTAATGCAAAGACATGCAAAAGTGAACTCCACGTAAAAAGCCAACGCATTAGCTTATCCTATTTGCAACACATGCAAATCAAAGCATAATGCGAAACCAAATGCATATACTCTTTCATCTTTGCAACACATGCAAATCAGAGCATAATGCAAAACAACCAAGCATAAGCTTAACACATTTGCAACACATGCCAAATGGTTAAACCTCATGCAAAAACCAAATCCAAATGGTTTGAGCTCGAGTGAGCGCGAATGAGATCACCAACACATGATGAAGCTCAAGCAAAAGAGACAACCCTCTTAATAGCACGGCGATTTAAAACCTTAGACTCAAAGACTATAAAAGTCCTTAGCCTATCTAGTTATACCTTCGCGCTGCGCAAGCAATCCCCTTTGGGGTCTTTATGATCATCGCTTTGATACTCCCCCGGGATCATTACTCGACTCCTCTTCTTTATCATCTCATCGCTCTTTGGACCTAACTCAATCACAACTCATACAAATAGTTAGTCCAAGATGCATGGTTGTCTCAATTATCTCTTGCACTCCATTAACACATAATGGATGCCTTTAGATCAATTGAGCACAACCTAAATCAATTTGAATGATTTAAGTGTGTCTTAAGTATAATAATGCAACACATGCTTAATTATACTTAAGAACTATCCATTTGTCCTTAATTAATCACAAAACACCATCAACACATGATGAAGTGTTCTTTAACGATTAACAAGACAAATGAACTCAATTTAAATTATCATTTAAATTGACTCTTCAAGTTAGAGTGTGAACTCCCCCTAAATCTGTGCATCCATGTAATATATGGATTGGGAAACATGATGCACATTTTGTGGTTAATATCTAGGGACATTCATACTTTGACTTGACTCCAAAGTATGCAACTAATACTATAATGAATATGCAAACATACCTTGGGTTTTCCATTTTTCGATGCGATGAGACTAATCAAAGATATTCTAAATAAACAAGTTAGTCTCGATATAAGATTTGTCATTAATAACAATATCGCATTAGGAGATAAACTCAATATTAGATTTGTCATTAATACAAGATTAGATTTGTCATTAACACCAAAACCATGACTAATGATGGTTGAACTTACAATCTCCCCCTTTTTGGTGATTAATGACAAATCCAAGCTTAATGAGCACATTTGGATTAATACTAACATATCGAGAGAATTTTAAGCCATTTGAATTACATATGCATATTCTAGACAATATAAGCATTGACAATTTAGAATGCATATGCGAATTAATTCTCCCCCTTAATCATATTAAGCTCCATTTTTAAACCAAATGACATTAAGCTTCCTAATTCTCCCCCTTTTGGCATTAAGCACCAAAAATGGAAAACTAAAAGATTAACTTGAAAAACATTCTCCCCCTTTTTGGCATTTAAACATTTATCATTAATAAGATTTATCATTATCTCCCTTTTTATTTAATTATTCTCCCCTTTTAGCATTTACCATTTCCTTTTAAGCTCCTAATTCTCCCTAAGAAATTATTTCTTTTAATGAAGGTCATACAAGAATTGAAAATGAATACTTATGACCTTGGATTGGAATTTTAAGAACTTAAGCCAAACAAGAGGCAAATTTAAGAGAAGATATACCACTTGAAAAGATAAGCAATGAAATCCCAAATGAAAAGGATATACAAGGAATAAAACAAGTTTTCATTTGAAATATGGCCTGATACCAAAAGAAGAAACACTCGAAAAGAGACCATATTCGGGATTTTGGATACCACTTTGAAGGAAGAATAAGCACTTGCAATTATGGATACCACTTGTAAATACAAATAAGCATGAAAAGCAAATAAGGGTATCGAACGGTTTATTTGAAATATTAGAATGTGTTTCAAAAGAATAATTCAAATAATTCACTCCTCATTTTATTAGGCTTTGCAAATTCTCAACATGATTCTTTTGAAGAATCCAATAATTTGCCTAAACGGGTCAAACGAGGAACCCAAGAAGAAATAGATACCACTTGAGACAATTGATACCACTTGTAAAATTAATCTCAAGGGCTTTTGCTTGAAAATCCAAAGAATTGAGCATTTTCAGATTTTGATTGAAGAACAATGCTCAACATGAGATTTTCCTCTTTTATGTATTTCAACACATAAAGAATCTCACACAGAGAATTCTTAAGCGGTTGAACTTACAATGCAAGCTTGCGAGGAAAAATCTTAATCAAGAAGGTTGGGTATCGAAGTAATGCTACAAAGAGGTAATGAAGTACCACTTGTAGGAAATAATTGAATTTAATGATACCACTTAAAAAGAGAATTCAAATGATCAAGGATATCACTTGAGAAAAGAACAATGAAATCTATGATATCACTTGGAGAAAAGAATCTCAATTATACCACTTGTAAGCATATGTATAAAAACTCACTTGATACCACTTAGGATCAACTCACGAAGAATTGATACCACTTGAAAGATTAATCGATAAGATCGATGGGTATCAGAGCAATATAATCAGAGCAACATATACTCACGGGTATTAAACACTCAAGAAGAATCAATAAAATCACAGAGATTTAGTATCAGAGCAAAATAAAGATATGAATTCACTTGGAAGCATATAAGTGCCCAAAACTTGATATGAATAAACTCCCCAAGATATTCAACAAGTGAATTATGGAGTTATTTGCATTTGAATTGCACAAGTTTTGTCTTTTCAAAAGATTAAGTGAATATCACTCTTTAAATCAATTAAATGCTCTTAAACTGATACCACTTGAAAACATGATCAAATAATTTTTAAAACTTTTCAAATTTTTCACAAATAAACTTTGGGATAGTAAGAATCATTTCCAAAAAGAATTTTTGAAAAAGGAATTACCAATAAAAAGATATTCAAGAGCAAACCTCGAGAAAATTCTGAAAAATCAGAACTGCCTGTGCCATGGCCGGTCCAACCGGCTTGGGCCCGGTCCAACCGGCCCTAGGGGCGGTCCAACCGCAAGAGGGTCGGTCCAACCGGCCCTGACAGGCTGAAAACCCGACTTTTTGCAAATTTTGGCAAAAACGATTCAAACGAAGTCCAGAAAACTTGAAATTTTGCAGAGATGAACTTTGGACTTATTAGAAGGTTTTGCAAAAAGAATTTTCTCAAAATAAATTTTATTTTGAAAGATATGGCAATTTGCGCTTTGAGGCAAAAACGAAAATCGATTTTCACAAAATGCCTCAAATTGCACTTCGGTTTGGATTTCATGCAATTTCTTTTTCCATGGCTTAGATAGGTATATCAAGAGTGTTTCTAGCCAAGATTTATGATGAAATCCAACTCGAATGCCACGATTTAAGCTATATGCCTAAATAGGCCTTTTTGGTTCAAATCAAATTGTTTTGAGCTAAAATTGATTTCAACATATAGTTTTGCTTTTGGAAGCTTGTAAAACATTTGAAATACTTAATAGGATACATTTACAAAGCTTTTACAAATTTGGGCCTTTTAAATATGATTTTTGACTTTTGATCTAAATAGTCCAATTTGAAGAAGCAATAAGAGAACAAGTCAAAATCAATTAACACAAAGATTCAAATTAAGCATGGGGTAAGATATAGAAATTAGAATTATGTGTATGAGTCTAAATTACCATTTTGAATCAACTCTTGTGTAGAATTTTGATTCAAATGATGAAACTCACTGAGTGCAATATTATGACCATTACGGGTCAAGTATAGTTTTCCATGAGTTTCAAAATCAAATAACTTTTGCTAGGTTGGTCCTTTGAAAATCTTTTGAATGCGAAAGTTGTTAAGAATGACCAACTCTAGGAGTTTTGTTTTGGAATTACTTTCAAAATCTTTTTACTTTTATTTCTATGAGAATTATAAGTTTAAATCAAAATCAAGATACTAGTAACTAGATTTTGGAGTTAAAACTCATTTTCCTTTGAAGTTAGTTTTTGTAAAGCCAAAATCTTTGAAAATCATTTCAAAAACATTTGTATACATTTTTCAACTAGTTTTTCACAAGATTAGTAATAGTATGCAAAATTTTGACTTTTGGCTAAATGGTTTGATTTTGAAAATATATATGCACTTATATTAATATGGGCACATGTAGGGATGTGGTACACATGAATATGAATTAACACTCCCCCTAAATGTGCCACTACCTAACTTGCTCAAGATTTCAATAAGAGAATAGATAAGAGGCAAGAGCAAGTGGCCATAACAAGTAATCTAAATTGATTTTCATTAATATTGCAATATAACCTACACAAGGCTATAAGTCATAATAGTAATCAATTTAAATTGCTTGTTACCGAGATGGCATTGGCTCATGATGGACTTGATTTTCTTCAAGCTTGACACCACTTGTAGATGAATATAATCCTTCTCCTCCATGAGTGTGCAAGCGTCAATCCATCTCATATCACCTAAAAATCTTTTAGGCGATCTTTGGTACCCAATCCTTGTTGGGTCGACAATATTAGTCACAAGAGTTTTAGGAACCCAAATGGTCCTAACTTTAGCATTTTTGAATTGACTAACATGACTAGGAATAGTTTTGCAGAATTATTCCTCCTAAGCAAAATATTTGAATTTAAGTGAGAGGACTTAGGAGGGCATTGATACTTTGCAAAACTATTTCTAGTTTGATCCTTTCTAAGCATATGATTATTGAAATTATGAAATGGCTTAGAGGATCTAGCAAATCTAGCAAATGTTTTGCTATTGTTATTTCTCCTAAGCATAGTATTTGGATTATGTTGTGTGGGCTTAGGAGTCTTAACAAATTTAGCAAACCCATTTCTAGATTTACTCTTCCTATGCAAATGAATATTATTTTGAGCCGGCATAGGGGACTTGACAAGCTTGGCAAACACATTGCCATTCTTATCCTTCCTAAGCAAATAATTTTCATTAATGAGAATAGGCTTAGGAGTTATACCTTTGGGACAATCCTTACCGAAATGTCCCTTTTCCCGGCAATTGAAGCACGTCACGCTATTTGGCCCTCTCTTGACCGATTTGACTTGCTCCTTGCCGGTTTGCCTCATAGTTGGTGTTATGGCCTTGTTATCCACTTGATTAGGGCACACGGAGGCGAGGTGGCCCTTCTTGTTGCAAGCAAAACACTTGATGGTCTTCGAGTGACGCGCGTTGTGCCTCGTCTTGCTATTCTCCCTCTTGGAGTTGTAGCCGAGTCCTCGCTTGTCTTGAGGCGCCCTTGGCTTGCTCAAGATTTCGTCGAGGAGGGCTTTTCCTTTAACGCATCTCTTCAAGTCATTTTCCAACTTCATGACTTGAGCCTTGAGCTTATTGTTTTCCTCTACAAGGTTAGCCTCACAAGACATAGAGGAAATAATAGCGATAGAATTTGAATTGGAGCTACAAGGCAAAACATCGCTAGAAGTGGATATGCATTTATTTGATGAATTGTTTGTGATAGGAATTGAGTGAGGCAATTCATCAACTAAATTACATTGAATGCCCATATCCATACTAGCTTTAGTGAATTCCTTGAAAAGGATTTTCTCATGATTTTCTTTTAGAACATTATATTCATTTTGAAGTGAATCATGTTCTAACTTCAAAACTTTGTATTTTTTTTCTCCTTTCCAAGAAATTCATTGAGCTCCTCTAATAAATTCATAAGATCATCATATGAGGGCTCACCTTCATCATCACTTACCTCATTCTTACCTTTCGCCATAAAGCAACGAATTTTTGATGGAATTGAAAAATCGTCGTCGCTTGAGGCGGAGGTTGAGGTTGACGGAGTTGTCGGTTCATCAATTGATGTAGACGTTGAATGATCATCAACCGACACTTCCTCATCCTCATTGCAATCCTCAATTGTTGTGGATGATTCAAATTTATCTTGAAGTTTGATCCACATTTCATGAGCGCTTGAGAGGTTGCATATGAGATTAAATATTTCTACGCTCACAACACTAAATAAAGCATTAGTAGCTTGAGCGTCGAGATGTAGACATTTCTCCTCTCCTTTAGTTGGAGCAATTTCATTTAGTGGAGAAGAAATGCCGACATCTACGATCCACCAAATTTGTGGGCTCATGGATTTAAAATGATCGATCATAAATAATTTCCATTGAGCATAATTTGATTCGTTTAGCATGAGTGGATCGTGAGAGTGCACTAAACCGCTAGGCGCCATCCTTTTTACTCTCTAGACGGTTAAGCCTAAAATGAGAGTGACCGTGGCTCTGATACCACTTGTAGGGTCGAGGATGCGCCTAGAGGGGGGGTGAATAGGCGTTTTAAGAAATTCGATCGCTCACTAAACAATTCGCTCTAATCAACCCCTATGTCAAAACCTAATCAAACATATATGCGGAAGCGATAAATCGGTTTTGACAATTAAAGCCTAAATCAACTAGGCTCACTATGTGCACTATCTAAATTATGTCTCTACACAAGAATTGCTAAATTGATCAACTAAATAATACTAGCAATTCTAATTCAAGCAATTGATAAATATTCAATAATGTAAAGAGCTTGAATATAAATGAGACAAGAGACAACCGATATTTTTCCGTGGTGTTCGGAGACTTGCGGTCTCCCTAGTCCACGTTGAGGCTAGCCCGACCACTCGGACCGGCTCCCGCCGAGCACCGCCTCTTTCCACTAGTCGTGGTTTTCACGCCGCGCAGAGGCTCAACCCGAACCTTCACAAACTTCATGGGGCTTCTCACACCTTGAGAGCTCCGCAAGACGACGCCCACGCCGCCTAGGAGTCGGCAACCTCCAAGAGTAACAAGCCGCTCCTCCGCTTGAACCTCACCGCACAACGACGCGCTCCTCGGTGATCACCAAGTGCAACACATGCACAAGGCCTCCTCAAGTGCAACACATGCACAAGAGGTACCCAAACCACTTCCTAATTGCAACGAATGCAATTAGTCTCACTCTTAGCTCAAGAATCAAATGGGGAAGAGCAACACATGCACTTCACTCCCACAACCTCAAAACACAGCAACAACCACTGCCCCAAACCCCCCAAGGGGGTATTTATAGCCTCCCATAAGAAAACTAGCCGTTGGGGCTCCAAACGGGCAGAAAACAGGAAAAAATCGGTCCGACCGGGCCTCGGCCGGTCCGACCGGTCCTCTGAGTTAACGGTCGGAAAACCGACTGCTACACGCCGATCGACAGCGCTTGGGCGGTCGCGATCAAGACGGCCGGTCAGACCGATCGCCGGCCGGCCGCACCGCCAGCAAAACTCAAGACAAACCAAAATCAAGCGATCTGGAGAAAACACACCGCGGCCACCCCGGTCCGACCGGAGGTCCGGTCCGACCGGCCTCCACCCGGTCCGACCGCCTGCACTAAGCCCGTCGCAGACGCCGCGCCTTCTGGAAAAGTCGCACCGGGCTTCGAGCGGTCGCACCGTGCGCCGGTCGGTCCGACCGGACTCATCCCGGTCCAACCGGAGGTCCCCCGGTCGCACCGCCCTCAAATGAGAAAGAAAACACATGTTCTGGAGTTTTCACACCGCTAAGGTCCGGTCACACCGGACTGGGGGCGGTTGGACCGGCCTTAGGGCGGTCAGACCGCTGCCACAGCACTCAAACGGCCATAACTTTTTACTCCGAACTCCGATTTGGGTGATTTTTGATTCTATGCGAAGCTTATCACAAGGGCTACAATCTCCACCCATTTTCATGATTTAATCACCTATAGATATTTTCAAAATATCACCAAAACCAAACTCTAATACAGTCATTCAAGTGTAAAATCTGATTTTCCGAAATCTCTTTTCCGAAAAACCAAAAACCATTCCTTGAGCCATAAGATGATCAACACATGATCATACACATGTGCAAAACACATTTGCACCAATTTAGCTCATGCTCAAAGAATTTAAACCAAATTGCAAAAACACATTTTGCAATCAACTCAAGATCTATTTGCAAAACGTATTAAGCAAATCAAACTCGAGTTTATGAGATTAATCCCCCTAGCCATGTGAAGGTCAACACAAGACCCAGTCAACTTGCCAACTCCCTGCAAGCCCCACTCACATGCTCTCGAATTCCAGACTATAAACCTCGGTTTATTCGCACAACGATCTTGCAAATAACACAATAAAACCATATCACATGTATGAGCTCTTTACTCGCAACACATGCAAGCCTCTAGCTCCATACAACCACACAAACACAAAATCATGCTTGAGCTCTCTCCTTTTGCAACACATGCAAAACTTAGCTCCAAGCAACACAAGGTTTTTAGAAAATGTTTTGCGAACTAAAACGTGAAGCTTCAACTAATGCAGCACATGCAAAAGTGAACTCCACGCAAAAGCCAACGCATTAGCTTATCCTATTTGCAACACATGCAAATCAAAGCATAATGCGAAAACCAAATGCATATACTCTTTCATCTTTGCAACACATGCAAATCAGAGCATAATGCAAAACAACCAAGCATAAGCTTAACACATTTGCAACACATGCCAAATGGTTAAACCTCATGCAAAAACCAAATCCAAATGGTTTGAGCTCGAGTGAACGCGGAATGAGATCACCAACACATGATGAAGCTCAAGCAAAAGAGACAACCCCTCTTAATAGCACGGCGATTTAAAACCTTAGACTCAAAGACTATAAAAGTCCTTAGCCTATCTAGTTATACCTTCGCCGCCGCGCAAGCAATCCCCTTTGGGGTCTTTATGATCATCGCTTTGATACTCCCCCGGGATCATTACTCGACTCCTCTTCTTTATCATCTCATCGCTCTTTGGACCTAACTCAATCACAACTCATACAAATAGTTAGTCCAAGATGCATGGTTGTCTCAATTATCTCTTGCACTCCATTAACACATAATGGATGCCTTTAGATCAATTGAGCACAACCTAAATCAATTTGAATGATTTAAGTGTGTCTTAAGTATAATAATGCAACACATGCTTAATTATACTTAAGAACTATCCATTTGTCCTTAATTAATCACAAAACACCATCAACACATGATGAAGTGTTCTTTAACGATTAACAAGACAAATGAACTCAATTTAAATTATCATTTAAATTGACTCTTCAAGTTAGAGTGTGAACTCCCCCTAAATCTGTGCATCCATGTAATATATGGATTGGGAAACATGATGCACATTTTGTGGTTAATATACCGGGGACATTCATACTTTGACTTGACTCCAAAGTATGCAACTAATACTATAATGAATATGCAAACATACCTTGGGTTTTCCATTTTTCGATGCGATGAGACTAATCAAAGATATTCTAAATAAACAAGTTAGTCTCGATATAAGATTTGTCATTAATAACAATATCGCATTAGGAGATAAACTCAATATTAGATTTGTCATTAATACAAGATTAGATTTGTCATTAACACCAAAACCATGACTAATGATGGTTGAACTTACACGAGCATCATCCGCCAAGAGCTCCACAGTCACAGCAACGTGGGAGAGGCAGGGGCCGACCACCCTAGCGGCGTAATGACCAAAATCGCAATGACCAAGGTCACGATACCCAAGGTATTTCGCCAAACGATCGTTTTTTCCTGCTTCATCAGGTCTACGAGCACGATCTTCGCAATTGCAGGGCCTGGGCATTCCGCTTGAAAAGATTCTACAACAGCAAGGGTCCTATGCCCATGCTCACAGAGAAGGGTGAGAGCAGCAAGGGCAAGCAGCCTGCTGATGACAATGACAAGGATATGGAATACCAGGAGCCCAGCAATCATATAGTGGTAATATTCGGGGGCTCCTCAGCCTATAAATTCTGCAGGGATTTGAAGGAGGCAACACGAAAGGTGCACCATGTTGTTCAAGGCAAGCCCCCCGTGCAGCAGCTCAGGTGATCCGAGCTGCCCATCACTTTCTCCAATGATGATTGTCCCCTTGGAATGACCAAGCGTCAGAAACTCCCGTTGGTCATGAATCCGACCATCAGCAATACTACGATGGGGCGAGTCCTTATTGATGGCGGGAGTTCTTTGGATCTCATATCCACCAAGGTCCTGGATGAGATGCAACTTCCTCGATCCAAGATCAAGAGCATAGTGGTCCCCTTCTTCGGGATCGTTCCGGGCACCTCGACTAAGCCTCTTGGCCAGATCATTTTGCCTATCACGTTCGAGAGTCCGAGCAACTTCCGGACGAAGATGATCACCTTTGAGGTGGTCGATTTTGAGTCAGCTTACAATGCCATCCTCGGCAGGCTGGCTTTTGCCATGTTTATGGCCACCACGCATCATGAATACCAATGCTTGAAGGCGGCCCTGAACTGTGATAAAAAGTCACTTGACATGGTCGGGCAAATGCCTCAGCACGGTCCCGACCAAGAGCCGAAGAATTCTCGGCCGAAAGTTGCCCTCCAGCCAGGAGGAGAAACCAAGGTGGTTCTACTGAGCAACGCGAATCTGACCAAGGTCGTGTATTTGGGATCTTCCTTAGATCCCAAATAGGAACTCGAGCTTGTTACTTTCCTTCAGAAGAATGCGGATGTGTTCACTTGGGAACTGTCCGACATGCCCGGAGTCCCAAGGGAAGTAATCGAGCACATGCTAGCTGTTCGCCCTGATAAGAAACATGTGTGGTAGAAGCTCAGATATTTTTCCCTGGAAAAGCAAGCAATCATCCGGGACGAACTCGACAAGCTCCTCAAGGCCGGTTTCATCCGAGAAGTCGAGCATTCAGAGTGGCTAGCGAATCCGGTCATCGTCAAGAAGAAGGGGGGGCAAGTGGCACATGTGTGTCGACCACACGGGCTTGAATGCTGCATGTCCCAAGGACAATTTCCCTCTGCCACGTATAAACCAGTTGATCGACGCAACAGCAGAGTCCCAGGTGATGAGCTTTTTGGACGCCTACTCGGCTACCATCAGATCAACATATCACCTGAAAAGGAAGAGAAAACTTCCTTCATTACCCTATTCGGCATGTTTTGCTATACGACTATGTCTTTTGGTCTTAGGAACGTTGGAGCGACCTTCCAGCGCCTCATGTAGAAGACCTTCCTAGATCAAATAGGTCGAAATCTTGAGGTCTATGTGAACGACATAGTGGTCAAAAGTAAGCTCGCCTCAAGTCATGTATCCGACCTTGAGGAAACCTTCTGTAACCTCAACAGGCATCGAATAAAGTTTAATCCAGAAAAGTGTGTCTTCGGTGTAAGGGCAGGCAAGGTGTTTGGCTACATGATCGGTCCACAAGGTATTGGGGCAAATTCAGAAAAGATTGAAACCATTGAAAGGATGAGACCACCTAGCTGTGTAAAGGAAGTCCAAGCTTTGACCGAACGCATGGTGGTTTAAGTCGCTTCATTTCCCGGTTAGGCGAGCGTGGGCTTCCTTTCTTTAAGGCGCTCCGCAAGCATGATGGTTTCACATGGACAGAAGAAGCAAACCGCTCTTTTGAAGAGCTAAAGCAGTATCTGTCCAGTCCACCTATCTTAACCACACCAAGGTCGGGAGAAAACTTGCTGTTATATCTAGCAGCAACCCTGCAGGCCGTAAGCGCGGTGTTAACAGTTGAAAGGGGTAGGGTGTAGTGGCCAATTTACTATGTCAGCGAGGTCTTGCATGGAGTGAAAGAGCGATACCCTGAGGTCCAGAAGCTCTTGTACTCACTGTTCATGGCCTCCAGAAAGCTGCGCCACTATTTTCAAGCCCATAAGGTCATGGTATCGACCAACTTTCCACTTAGAGAGATCCTAAGAAATCAAGACGCCAGTGGTCGGATAGCCAAATGGGCCATGGAGCTCACCGAGTTTGATATCCAGTTCTCATCTCATACGGCAATCAAGTCTCAGATCTTGGCAGACTTTGTAGTGGAATGGACGAATCCAGCACCACCCGCTATCAAGCTCGATAGATCTAAAGATGGTCGTTGGACCATATACTTCGATGGGTCTCGAGCCTATGAGCGCTCGGGGGCTGGAGTCGTGCTAGTACCCCCTCAGGGAGATCAACTCTAGTACACTATTCAATTACACTTTTTCGTGACCAGTAATGCGGCGGAGTATGAAGGCCTCTTGGCCGAACTACGAGCATGCAAAGTGCTCAGAGTGCAGCGACTAACTGTAAGAGGCAATTTGCAGCTGGTCGTCAACCAAGTCAAGAAATAGTATCAGTGTTCTGATAACTCAATGCTGCTTTACTTGGTTAAAGTGAGGAAGATGGAGAAGTACTTTAAGAATTTCGAAGTACTCTACGTCCCAAGAAAGGACAATTTCCTAGCCGACCAACTTTCAAAGATCGGTTCCCCCCAAATTTCTGCTCCAGCAGGAGTGCTCGTCGAGCACTTATACATGCCCTCCATTCCCTCTGTAGAGGAGGCATCGGAGACGTGTGGTAGAGTCTCCCTTCTCGAGCATGGTGCGAATTGGATGACGACATTCATCCAATATCTTGCACATGGGACACTGCCCAAGGAAGAAGCCGAGCGTTCCCGACTTATAAGGTGATCCTCTCATTACAAGTTGATCGAGGGCGCCTTATACCGCAAAGAAGCACTGGGAGTCCTCTCCAAGTGCATATCTCAAGAAGAGGGCAAATACCTTCTTAGAGATATCCATGAGGGAGTGTACGGAGCTCACTCGTCTTTTAGGATGCTTGTGAGCAAAGCCTTCTGATTGGGTTATTATTGGCCAACGGCCTTAGCCGATGCTCGGTCGATCGTGACGACTTGCAGAGCATGCCAGTTTCATGCTCGCAAGGTACATTAGCCAACGTACGTGCTTCAAACCATTCCTCTATCATGGCCATTCTCGACTTGGGGAGTCGATATACTCGGACCTTTCCCCTGAGGTTAGAAGGGCTGCAAATTCTTGCTCGTGGCTATTGACACTTTCACTAAGTGGATCGAAGCCGAACCCGTGTCGACCATTTCGGCTCAAGCGGCCAAGAAGTTTTTTCGTAGTAACGTGGTGACGCATTTTGGTGTTCCCAATCATCTCATCACAGATAATGGTACTCAGTACACTAGTGAACTATTTCATGCCTATTACGAAGACATCGGGACAAAGGTCTGTTTCACCTCTGTAGCATATTCACAAAGCAATGGAGCGGCGGAGTGAGCAAATGGGCAGATTGTTCAAAGGATCAAAAAAAGGATTTTTAAAAACCTCAGTCAGCACGGTTAGTTGTGGGTGGATGAGCTCCCTTCCGTCCTTTCGTTAGTTCGCACTACGGCAAGCCAAGCTACATGTGAAACCCCTTACCAACTTATCTATGGTGCAGAGGCCATTGTCACCGGGGAGGGCTCTTGTTTGAAGTCGCTCGCCTCTTTAAGGGTCGGGCAGGCGGCGGTGGCGGCAGCGCTTGACGTTTGCCTCTTGCCTTCTTGGTCTTGGCGGTGGGGATGGCTCCTCCTTGGTCATGCGACAATGGCTTAAGCTCGGCCACTGCGGCCTCGAGGGCAATCTTCTCCTATCAAAAAGTAATGAAAATGTCAGAAATGCTCGGGATGTGTTCCCTCAAGCAAGAGTCATGAAGATGCTTACCACTTCGCCCTGCTCGAGCACATTCTTTAGGACTTGGCGTCTGCGCTCGAGTTCCTTGCCCTTCGGAGTGTCGAACATCTCGGCAACTCGTTTCTCCACCCAAGCCGTGCTCGGGGCTATATTCGATCAACAAAATCATTAGCACGAGTAAAGTTACACATGAGGAACAAAAGTTACCTATGCAATTCAGAAGGCTTACCAGAATCAGCTTCCCGGGTGCGGTCTTGCCACCCGGAGATTTTGAAGAAAGGGTGTTCCCTCCTCCTCAATGGGGACACCCGGTTCATGAGGTAATCCCGTGCAATGTCCTGACCAGTGAGCCCCATATTGGTGAGCTCACTGATCGTCATCAGCATCTGCTCCTCCTCGGCTTGCAGGGGCTGGCGCGGAGTTTCGATGGTCAGGGTCACTGCTTTGGAGTAGTGAAGAGAGTTTCCCTCCACCTTCTTCAAGTAAAACCAATGGTCGGCCCAGCCCAATACTGAGTCCTTGAGTGTGAAGACTGGGTACTCATATGGTCGGTTGGACCGGAGGGAACCGTCGTGACCTTCGATGCTCTTTTGCCCGAGCTTTCCTTGGTTGGAGGACGAGCTTCACTCGACCCTTGTCGATTGTGCTCGTTTTTTGAGCAGGTGTTGCTCGGATGCTGCAGTAGTATTCCGCTGTAAGATTCCAATCCCTCCTGTGAGTCTGTAGGCACAAGGGGAAGGCCTCGCCAAATAAATTTCCACTTGAGCCTCGAGGGCTAGCTGTCGGGGATTGGATAATTTCCATAAAGACCATTATAACTCGGCAGCCAGCTTTCGGCCGACCATGCATGCCCTTGGATGGTGTCCCCAAGGAAGATCTTCGGATGGACCAGCTGGTGGGTCCACCCCGACCATGCTTAGGTTCGTCCCGAGCATGTGCCATAATTCCCCTAGCATGCTTGCTCGGATGTGCGATGGTCGGTCAGATTTAAGTAAAAATCTCGAGCATGTCCAATAGGTCATGCTCGACCCATAAAGACGACGTGGCGATAATTATGCTGTGGTTAAAGACCACTATGCTACGATCTGAGTTCATCATGTCCATGACATGACATGGCGAAAATCAAGGGTGCAGTTACAGTCACATTCGAGTGCAGTAATGGCGCATTTGTCGGCTGTAGTTACTTCGATCACCTATAAATACTCCTGCGGTAGCTCGGAGTACAAGAGGAGAAAGACACACGCACATATACACGCATAGCACACGCAAGCTTTCCTGTAAGAACTCAAGCAATAGTAAGATCACTGGATATAGGGTTGTTATCTCGATCGTGAGAGGCCCGAACCAGTATAAAAATTCCTTGTCCACTGTCCTTTCGAGCATCGCATCCTAGCAGCATTCTTCGGATGTAAACCCTTCACGGGAAATGGGCCTTGGTTTATCCCTCAATCAATAAGTAAGCTCAGCGGGGAACCTGTTTTCCAAACATCGACACAAACCTTATGGTCAAAGTTTACACCATTATGCCTTAAGGGCTTAAGAAACAAATAAACTATTGTAGCAGAAATAAAATAACTTAAACGATTCGACATGCTATAGGCAATTATCTGGGGGAATGCCCTCCTAGTTCACGTAGTCTTCATAGTATTCCTCCTTATATAACTCTGTACTGTCTAGTCCTTCCGTAGCAATTGATCAACAAAGGTGTACAGACGTGAGTACAAAAAGTACTTAGCAAGCCGCAGAAAAATGATGCAATATATTCATGCAAAGCTTGACAATGGATAGTTATTTGTTTTTTTTGCAGAAACCAATAACTTGAATTTAAATACAATAAATAGATTGAAAGCATATTTATGAAAAGATAATAAATAACTGGTAAATCAGTAGTGAGACATCACCCACCACCATCTAAAACTATCATCAAACCACTAAATTTATCAGTGTTATCTTTAGACAACAAAAACAACAGTGAACTCCCTGTTCACGTCCCAAAAATTCCACCTTCCAACATCTTATGAAACAAGCTATACCTCTTATGAAGTTCCCAGACATGCCAATGACCATAGACATGGCGCGCTATTCGAATTGTTTTACACTCTACAGAAGTTGTACTACTTTACTCGCAAGACATGATATTCTCATATTGTCACGCGATAAAACACTTCCTTTGGTATATCGATAAAGAATCATGACAAAACCTTTACAATGTTCTATCTAAACTCAGCACTGTCCACTAAGGTTTATTAATTTCAAAATTATTTTCTAATTTAATTAATCCATAAGACAAGTTTCAATTATTAAAATTGGCAAATAAACTCCAAAAATTATGAAATTTTTTGAGAAAGTTCCAAACACATTCTAACATTTAAAAATTATTTTCAAGATTTCAATAGATTTTAAATTTTCTCAAAAATTCAAACACTCTGTTCTTAATAGGAAAATATTTTAAATAAGTACCTAAAAATGCATAAAAACTCACAAATACATAATTTATTATTTTAAACATAATTTAAAAAGAATATAAATCTTGGGTCATTATATGTAAGTGTTATATATTTTGCAAGAGACATGGTATCTAAGTATTATCAAACTTTTGGTGTGTTATGTTTGCTTCTATTTATATCTCCGAGCATGGATTACCTTCATTTTTATGTTTTGATCTACTTGTATGATAAATTAATTATATGTATGTGATAAACTAAGTCTTATATAATTTTGTTTGCAACATGGTATCTAACTATTATCTAAGTGATTGAAAATGCTTACATTTATTTAATTTTCAATAATGTTTTGATCAAATCAACTAGTTATGTGTTTTCGATGATTTTTATGTATAATCTAAGGGGTTATCATGTTCCGATAAATATTGAAAACTATATCCGATTCGATTCATATTTGATCTGTATCTGTATTCACTACCTTGAAAAACGTCATCTGTGGCGGTTCGAATCGCCATCGCGGTTTTCAACCGCCACATATTTAGTGCCACTGATAATCCAGGATTATCAGTGACGGTTCTAGAACCGCCACAGATAACATTATTTGTGACGGTTCGAGCCAAAAACCGGCACTGATACTAGTACTATCAGTGGCGGTTTTTGGCTCAAACCGTCATCGATATAATGGGTATCGATGGCGGTTCGAGCCACAAACAACTGATCGATACTAGTACTATCGATGGCGGTTTTTGCTCGCAAATCACCGATAGTCCGACACATGAAAATAAAAAGCGGCATTTGTGGCTAGCCTCGGCGATGCTAGCCATGCCCTCATGCAGAATATATATAAGAGAATTGATAGAAGTGTCATACAGGAAGCAGAATTGATAGAAGTGTCATACAATAAGTCGACAATACAATATGAACAAATGAAGAATTGAATGAAATAGTATAAGTGACAATACAAGGTAGAATCTAACAATGTTGGCAACTGTGCAATTCCAGAGAACGACAAAGTAACTTAGTAACTAATATTTGAAATTTCAGGACTAACCATCTCATCTTGTCATTGCAACCACCTCTGAGACCTTTAAACATATACAATTAAGTGTTTGAGTTTCAATTCAAAAGCGGTCTAATACCGACAATTTCATAATGCATGAAATTACAATAAACGATATGAATATTTTACAATGAGTGAGCGGTGAAAGCGGTTTAAGCGTGTGAAACACGATAGGAAACAAAAAGGACCATATTAGCTGCAGCAAACACGGAATCCGGTAGAAATACGACCTCGCTCAAAAGGATCGATTGTCGGGCAAGTTACATTCTTGTCACGAAAATTTATAATCTTATTAATCTACAACAATTTATTAAGTATGAGCTAGGTGTCCAACTGGTCCACTATTGATATGCTCCTTTCCTGTTCGATGATTTCTATTTATATGCCATGTATGCTCCAATTTACTAATTAGCTACTTAATCACTTAATGTCACTAATGTTGTTAATATCTATATTTATGCTCATGCATGCATGTATGGTTTCATGATTAACGCTAATAGTCTTAATGCAAAATATGCCAATGTTGATAGTCCGCATGCACCGATCCGCTCATTTTCAACATTTCTTCATTTTTCCCTTTTCTCTTCTTTCTTTTTCTCCTTTTCTTTTTTCTCTCTACTCTGTCACATCCTTCTTTTCCTTTAGACACGGTAAAAATCCCCATTCTCAAGCTCTATTAGTGGCGCCTGAACTACCCCCTTACCTCATGAGCTAAGTTCCTTACCCATCTAATTTCTCTAGCTATTGGTCTCGGGATTCAGCTTGCTACCTCACTAGTTCTAGGTTTTTGCAACTACACTAGACTAGACTTACTTGCTTCTTCTTTGGTTTGGTCTTTGGGATGTTGAGGTTGCTAGGGTTGGGGTTGAAGCGATCTTGAGAAGAGGTAGCGATCTTGCAGGTGGCCGACCCTTCTAGCTCCTCTTCTTGCTTTGCTTCTTGGTGATTACACTTCTCTTCGGCTCCTTTTCTTGCTTCGGACCGAACTCCTTCCTTGCTCTTGGATGGTCATCCTCGATTGCCTCCTTTACTTGCTCTTATTTGGAATGGACAAGGGACGAATCTGGTTGTGTTCGGATGTGTTTTGGTTTGAGGGATAGATATGGGCGGGAATACACTAGTGGGCTAGTTCTGGTTGCAAGTAAAATGAGGAAAGAAGTGGTCTTTGGTTGTCTTCGTTGTGGAGGTGAAAAGAAGTGAATCTTTGGTTAAATGGGTGTTGGTCTTGGTCAGTAACAATAGCATGATAGCTCAAGCAGACACTCCTTCCGACTACTCTTATCTCGGTCTTGGTTGTATCGTGATTTACCCCGAGTGAAGTAACTTCTTGCCTCTCTCTCTCTCTTTTACTAAATCACTCTCCTGCTGCCACCTCCCAACATGCAAATGCCAGCACACCATCTCACTGCCAGCACTCCCTCTCTTGCTGCCACATCCCAACATGAGATGCCAGCACTCACAAGCAGCTGCCAGCACCCTCCTTCAACTGCCAACACATCTCATGCATTACTACCTCGCCGACACCTCTCCTAATGCAATGCCAAGCCTCCCATCTCATCGCTAACACTCTGCATTGCCCACACGTCTCTGACCGCCAATACACTTCATGTCTTGCCAACACCTCCTTTTGCATGCGAGAATACTAATTACTATATCTTTGATGCATGCATGCCATTGCATTAATGTTAATTAGCTACTAATGCATGCATACTTTGTACTTCTTCAGAAAAGAACCAATATATGTATGTTAACTTTGACTACTACTTCAGAAAAGAACCAATCTATGTATATTTATGTGTTGAGATATGAAGAGACAATGATAGATATATAGGGCAAACAAAGCTGCCATCTGAACCATAAACCATCAAATAATTTTCTCAAAAAGTATGTGCAATACATAAACCATGTGCCTGACAATTACCTCATTAAAGATCCGCTCATTGATTCCTTCTTCTTTTAATAGGAGAAGGTATTTGAAGACCAATCCAACAATGTCCTCCATGTGTTCTAGAAATCATTGCATGTGCACATAAGAGGCTTAATAACATCAAAATGTGCATGAAAATGAAATGGTCGTGTCAATTGTAAAAGAACAAAATCAAAATGGAAGCCCGACCATGACCAAAGATCAGTGAGCCTCATGCTTCTTGAGAAAAGGAGTATTGAGTTCAGAGCTGCCTCCCTGACCATCAAGTTCATGGCCACCCCTTGTAAATAAAAGAGAATACATATTAATAATGTCGAATTGAAGGATGATATTAATAAGGTCCAGAAATATGAGAAGAATCATCATACCACGCCATCGACGTCTAGTATAGTGGTTGTAGAAACAATATGCCTTTTTCACTTGGTTAGTTTATCAAAGTAACCAAGTAATTTTTTCACTTGGTTAGTTTATCAAACTATTACATACACATGAAATAACTTCATATGAAAAAATAACCATGTAAGGCAAACACATGAAATATTTAGAAGTGCCACTCGCATGTGTGTACATATGTTCCTCAAGAAGACAAACATACATGCTACAGTAGCAGAACCACTGACAAGAGAAGTGGCATTGACGAAAGAAGGGGCTCCCATTTCAAAGGTACAAAGAGTTATTTACACTTTGTAATGAAATAGAATTGAAGTAACAAAAGCCTAAACTAGTTTTCTAAACTAGAAGCCTATGGGTCTTCGGAGCTTGGAGACACGCGATGTGAGAGATGAGTATGGAGGAGTGGATCGTTGTTGTCTTCGTCATAAAACTCGCCTTTTTGTTGAGTATTTCCTTCATGATGAAGTAGGCGAGCTGGCCTGAGCGGCTTGGATTTGAGCAAGCGATCCTCAGAGATGCGACTTGAGTATTTGTAGGTATGAAAAAGTAATTAAGAGAGCATATAGAAATCGAGTGGCGCGAATCGATGTGTCATGTCGGCATGAGTGACCTCCACGTCATTGTCTTTTATTGTGCAACTTAAGATTTCCGCATGTCTTGGCACGAAGTACCCACATAGATTATTTCCTTGCTTCGCTTGTGACTTCGCGAAAATCGAATGAACTAAGATGTCGTCGAAGGAGCTATTTACTATGAAATACGATATAAGAATATTCCTTGCGTGCGTCATCAGGAAATTTAGTACGGATTGTAAGGGTTTTCGGTATGGGCGGTGTCTCGTGCTCACGACAATATCTTTTGAGCGCCTCGTTGATTAAGCGTGTCATCACTTCATAGTCTGCTTTAGGTTTATCCATTGGATCCATGATCAGCATCTTGCTCTTGTCTGGATGAATTACTACGAGAATCCAGTGGAATCTGGATGCCATAGCCATTAGTCGTTACGTCAGAGTAAATAACGAAACCAACGAGTAATTTAACTCGCTAGTGAGGAACTTACTTAAAATTGTATGGTACAAGTATAAACTCCTTGTCTTGTAGTTTAAGCAAAGCTTTATATACGTACTCCTCGACCTCCTTTGGTACTCTCTCGATTTCGGTTTGGCAAACCGTTCCCGGGTCGAGGAATCCCACTGGCCCCTTGGTTCTTCGTAGTTCTTGAATCTCGTATCTATATAACGAAATAGTTAGACATGACATTTATCGGTATTACGTGAATGTAGACCAAGATTGATATATTAGACACTTACAGTGTCCAGCATCTCAAAAAACATATGTCGAGGGCGTCATGATAGAACAAGTTGTGCATGTTATCGAATTCTATTAAGAAGTAGCCATAGCCCTCGTGGTGAAAATGTTCCTCACGGAACACTGCAGTGATCACCTTCGGGAGTACGTCTTGGTTGGATCGCTCCATGTACCATGCATGTAGTCGCTGCATCATGGGTGTTAGACTGTTTAACTTCGAATCGGTGACTAAGGGCTTCCCAACCTCGAATTTCAATCTTGGTTGATTTTCTTGTTCATCAGACTTCCCCTTGCCCTTACTTTTTTCACGGACGACATCATACTCGGTCCTGGCTTCCCCTGATCTAGCCGTCTGCTGTCTAATGTGCCATTTTTGGGATCGGGGTTGTAGGTTTGTCCTTTGAAGTACCGGTGTTCTGAGTTTCTGCGTTGGAGTACTAACAGGGCCATATTTATGGGGCCCTCAATGGATTCTTTTCTACCTCATCTTGCTTCTTCACCATTTCACTCTCGGTCTTTGGTGGTGATCGATGCGCGGATTGCAAAGGCAGGAGAGGTCGGCGATGCAAGATCCAAGACGATGTCGAGAGGGTGCCACTTGCATGGTCCAAGATGATGTCACGCTTGCGCCTTTGGATGAATGAGTGGGCGGCACCTCCCGAGTTGTTATCTCGTCATTGGCGGGTTTTTCTAGCTTTGATATCGACAAAGCGTGCAACTACCGTGTCCACCTGGACCTTTGCATAACCTGGCGCTATCGGGGCATTGTGCAGGACACCCCCTTGTTGGCACGGATAAGCTACCCCTGTAGCAGCCTGTAGAAAGATGTTCATCATGGGCACGTTGAGCTGACAGGGTGTGGGGTCATGTATGTCGTCCACAGGATAATGGTTTAGGTCCGCTTGTCTTTGGCGTGGACCATAGCTCGCCGCGACGACACAGTAGAAATTAGGGAGAGGCGTTTTTGACTGCTGCGTCGCTCAAGGCTTCTTGTACTTGTCGTTGAACTTGTTCGTGAATGGTGGGTTGTAATTCTCGCAGAACCCTTTCCTTCATACTTTCCATTTCTGCTGCTGACTGCTCTTCTTTAGCTCTTTTCCGACTCCTATAAGAGTCTTCGTGCTCGAGAATCCCATCTTCCATGGAACCTTGACCCCGACGCCTCGTGTTCGGCCGGGTGCTCTTTGTTTCGAGGGCGCCGATAGCTCGTCTTTCTCCTGTTTGGGTGGAAGGATCCTTGGGTGGATGGGCGTATAACCGATGAACTCTTTGTGCCCTTTGCTTCGTCTTCGCCGCTCTTGAATGATAAACTCGAAGAGACAAGAGATCGCCTCGCTAGCACGTAGTGCTTCACTCGATCCGTAGTCCGACCAAGGGACTTGTGCCGGTCTGTTGGATCACTTGTAATTCTGCTGTCCCATTGAGCAATTTTACCGTGTACCCACTCGTGCCAAGTCGTGGGGGTGAGTATTCCTTCTTGCGATGCTAATGTGGTCCTCACTAGACTTCCTTGTCGCTCAGATTGCTTCATCGCCACGAACTCATCCCAAATATGGTTGTAATCTTGGGTAGTCTCCGACGGTGACCGGTTTTGCTTCACATAATTTACGTTCACCTCGCCTTGAAGTTTCTCCACGCCGCATCCATGGTCATCAATGCATCGCGACGACGACTTCTTCGACTCTTCGGGAATGCGAAGGTTCCTTTGAGCTCATTCACAGATCCTCTTTGGTGGCTCGGGGCACTTTATGCCAATCCAAATAGGTGATTGGCACTTTCTCCCTTACGATGTACCCGCATGTTGACTGTATTTTCTTCTTTGCCTTTTTGATCGGCAACAGGGACCCGATATCTGAGACCTCCGTGATGGTGTACCGGCCTTCAGGCTTCTTATTCTTCCCTCGTCCTCGGCGTGTTGCAATAGAAGTGGAGGCCTCGGGAACAACGGTCGAGGCCCCGGGAACAGCGGTGGAGGCCTCGGCTACTTCGGTGGTTGGGTGGAGGGTAAGGTACCTGCTCGGGCTCTCCTCCATTATAGGCTCGATTTGGGCTCCATTAGAACTACTCAATAGAAGGGAGATATTTGAGAGGGAAAGAAAATATGTACTAAGCGATAGAATAACTAAGTGTATCATATTGAATTAGCACCTTGAGGAAAATATGTACTAAGCGAGGAGTAAGATAGAAGATGTACTAACCGAGGACTATATTAGATCCTTAAAGTGCTGTCCATGGCTCATTTCGAGTCCATGTACTAAGCGATGTACTAACAATGGCATGATCGGGAAGAAATTTATGATTTTTGCTTACCTTTCTTGGGAATTTTTTAAATAATATTATTTTCTTTTAAATCTAGTGGTTTTATTAAGAGTGGATGTTCTTCCTCTCCAACTTTTCCAATGTAAAATTTCATGTTCTATGAAGATGAGAACTACTTCAAAATTTCGGGTTTCACGAGGATTGCGGTAAGGAGTACTCTCGGACTTAGGGTATGGATGAAGATAAGAATACTCAATGGAAGCATAATTCACAACCAACGAGAATGACTTATGGTTCATAATTAGGACAAAAGGCATAAGATAGAAGATGTACTAGCGAGGACTATATTAGATCCTTAAAGTGCTTAGAGTTATTTGGTTTTACAAGACTAAGTGAATTGTTCTGCGAATGATATCAACTATCTCCACTATACACAACTACTAGCATATATATACATATATAGACACAAGATCAAGCACATACATAAGAATATATATATATAGACACAAGATCAAGCACATACACAAGATCAATACCAACATGATATTAAAGCACTCATCCACACCAAGTTGATTGACTAGCCTCTTTGCACAATAATTGACTCTAAGTAAATACAAAAATTACATCTTTACATGCACTTTTCATTTGGACCATGGAAATGCAGTTGCGAAAAAGGTCCGGCTATTATGGAGGAAGCTAGCTAGCCAAGCCAACCCATATTCCAACCCATATTCTAGACAAGCATGTCAAATAATGCTACTATTGTGAAAGTCTAGCATAAATGACCACATCATGTATACTATGTCATGCTATGATGCAGAGTTAGAAGCAAGAAACCAGTTTATTTCTTAATTAATTAGAAACCAATATGATTTATGATTTGTGCTCTCAGATTTTTGGGTGAAATTGAAGATTAGATCTTCAATCCAATCACAAATCGGCTAGACAATTAATTAGCAAGTTAGGCCTTAAACCCTTACCTTCCTAACATGCATAATGATGAGTTGATATTAAAGATTCTTGTTCAGTTGCTCTAAGATCAAATTATATTCAGATCAGCCTCTGATTGCCGACAAGTAGTTCCAAGTGTCAAAGTTCAGATTAGTAGTTTAATTGTAAACTAGCCAAACCGAGATCGCATTCAGATTAGTAACACATTAGTATACTAACCGAACCAGCGTATAACATTCAGATCAGTATCAGACTATTATACTAACAAATGTATCAATCTAATCAATTGATCTTAGATTAAGCAATCAAATGGCCACAGACAGACAACAACTTGCGAGATATCAATAATGTCAAGACTATAGCAAAATAGAGAAAGAACCAGTAATCTCTAGCATGCAGGACTATTAGTTCAAGGCCTAACTTGTAAAATTAATCATCATAATCATCTAACCCAATATCATCACAGAGCCACCCTTTCTCGAGACCCACAGCAACAAGAGAAGTAATATGAAATACTCACAGAGGAACAACACTTCCTTTATATATTCACCACCACAAGACCGTCAACAATCGCTCTGCTCTCGAGTCTCGTAAGGTAATCTCACCAGTACCATTGTCATTTAACAGGTGCACTGACCATTGAAAACTGAGTACACTTTAGTTTTCAGTGATTGCGGGTGCACATACAAAATGAATGATATGCTTAAGTCCTTCCATGATTGATTAGCCCTCTAAACATAAGTTCAATGTCAATGTAATACCAAACTAACTCTAAGTAAATACAAAAATTACATTTTTACATGCACTTTTCATTTGGACCATGGAAATGCAGATTGCAGAAAGGTCTGGCTATTAGAAACATAATGTCGAGTTGATTTCTTTCGTACCAACACTTTCGGCTTGCATTAGTTTGCTATGCTTTAAAGGTAATGAATTGACTACCAAAGAGGTCAAAAGATACGAGTTGAAAGCTTCAACATTTGTTTTATATGTAAAAACTCTCCTAACAGAATCAACTTTCATGTGAAGTTGATAAAACACAAGCGATATAAAAATTCGGATGTCGGGTTGCCCCACGTCTAGAATTGAAATAGTACAAGCTAAGCGAGTTGATTATGAGTGTATTCCTTTGCTTCCATCAAAACAACTCAAGCAACATAGACAAAATAATGCTTAGCAACATAGAGAGGAGATATGAATGATTTGCTCTCAAATTTAGGGTCACTCACGTCGTCAAGCAATGATTCTTATGGGCTTGGATCCATAGTGTCACTCACGTGTGAGGCTTGGATTCATATTGTCGGACATGTTGTAAGAAACGATCAACTTTAAAACGATCAACTCTATTATTTACTTAATGAGATGCGATAGAAGATATAAGCCATTGGATCACACAAAATCGATGGTTCGTGTTAGTATGGGTGTATCAAACTTTTCGTGTTTTGTGAACTCTAGATCACACAAATGGAGAATTGGTTGGAAAAACTGGATAGGGCGCTACTCATGACACAATGTTTTCTTTTCACGATTACACAACAAGACGTAGCTAGCTAGTTATCAAGATTCTCGTGTTGTGTTCAAGAAAATTCCAATGTGTTCTTCACGCCAAAAAAAAGTTTCGTTTATTGGACACGTAACTCGATGAAACACAAACGATCGATTAATCCAAACTAACCCCTATGCATTTGGCGCCTCAAAATCAAAATTCCTACGCATTTCGAGATGGCACCACGATAAAAAAAAGGGTTCGAATAGCGACTAAGAACCATACAAACAAAAGGTAATAAAAGTTTGTGCATCTATGCTGACAACTCGTTGTGATGTAAAACACTGCATTTTTTTTGTGTTGGAACTAGTTGGAAGGCGTTGGGTAGCTTACCTAGGTAGGGTTGAAGGGGGCGGCGCCGGTGTGGGAGGGCGTTGAAGGGGGCAGCGCCGGTGGGGAGGGCACGGGACGGCGCCGGTGTGGGAGGGCGTTGAAGGGGCGACGCGGTGGCTTGGCCGCTAGAGTGGGCGGCGCAGACAGACGGCGATCATTGAGGGGCGGCGGTGGTAAGCCGTGGCTGGCTGCTTGCATGTGCAAAAGGAGGGCGCAGGAGTGGCGGCGGGGAGCTAGGGCACAAGAGTGGAGGGCACTTGGAGTGGCGGCGGAGCTAGGCACGTGAGCGAAGCGAAATTTGAAATGCGAAGAAGCGCCGGTGAGCTATATGTAGAGAATATATGTGGCGGTTAAGAACAATAATAATCACGAGATAACGTTATCTGTGACGGTTATTGTTCTTAACCGCCACAGATATCGTTATCTGTGACGATTATTGTTCTTAACCGCCATGTATACTCCCTCCCACGCCATAGATACAGATGACAACCATAATAAACTCCAGGAAGCATGCATAACAACATACATACCACATACTACATATATATCCTTTATTACACGAAATACCCCAATATTGTGAGATATGGTACATGGAGTGACTACTCTTGGAATAAGAAAGAGGCATCACATACAGGAAAGTATATATGAACCCTAGGAAATAGTTAGAACACAATATATCCAAGATGTGTCCTATATAATATCAAGATGCAAAGAAAAAAAGGCTTAATGAGGTACTATTTTCTTATAGGCATGTTAGTTTGATTGCCACACCTAGCGTCTGCCCTAGGTCGTTGGATTGCAGTACACTCAGAGCCCAACCGAACAATGCCAAGGTCTTTTGGGCCATCTCCCCCAAAAGCTAGCTTAATGAGGGGTGCTCCTCACCCTTATAAACCACGCTAAAGCCCTCTCCACAACCGATGTGGGACTATTTCCAACAATCTCCCCTCACACATCGGGCCGAGATTATCTAGGAACCACAGGCCGCCTAGGCTCGATACCAATTGTAGGCCTAGGCACTTCAGGAGAGAACTCGCACATTGCTCTCTCTCTGTGGAACACACACACTTGTGAAGATGAACAGAAGAACACGAGTTTTTGGCCCGGCGGCACAACTTGCATTTCCTCAGTAGCCATAGAAACCTGAATTCAATTGAACAAGACTCCATCATCGCCTAGTCGAGACTTTGAAGTTTCGAAGTTTTCTCATCAAAATCATGCATATTTATTTCCTATTAATTCGACAGAAATGTACATTTCTTACATCACATTTCCATTACTCCATATAAATGGCGACATGTTGCCATTACTCCTAGCTAATTATTTTCTTTCACAATTTGGCCTTCGTTGTGATCATCGCGATGATAGGTAACTTCTTGAGTGGTTTCTTCCTCGGGCCTGATGCTGTCGCCTGCGAAAGGAGGCAACTCATCAAACTGGTTGTACTCTTCCTCATCCACGACATTCTCAACTCCAACGATCCTTCTTTTCCTTGCGAGAACTACGTGGCGCTTCTTATCTCTTAGGGTCGATTATGTAGAATACTTGTGCTACTTGATTCGCAAGTACGAATGGTTAAATCTCAGTATCCGACATGTTCGATGTCCATGAGTAAAGCCGTGCTTGTCCACCTTCACACCATTCGGGAGTCGTACCCAATGACATCGAAACACCGGGATCTTGAAAATGCAGTAGTCCAGCTCCCAAATCTCCTCTATGAACCCGTAGTAGATGCTCTTCGTACTGCCTGTGTTGTCGTAGGCATCTATACGGACACCACTTATTTTGGTAAGTGCTCTTGTTATCCCGAGCTCTCGTGTAAAATGTATATCCATTGATGTCATATCCTTGCCATGTCGTGATTGTACCAAGGCCCTTTTGCCAACCACCTCAATGTAACACTCGTTTCTTCACCGGACATGTGCTCCACTGAACCAATGGTGAACAAACGATTGTGCTCTTTTGTTATCCAAATCTCTGACTTTCCTCGGTTTTCCCTCCTTAGCTTACCCTTGTGTATGTCCATATACGGGCACACCTCAAGTATTTGTTGCAATCTTGTGAAATGGGCTTGTTCGAACAAAATATTATCGTAGGAATTTGTAGATTTCTTTCCTATTACACCTTTCCCACCTAGCCTACCCTCATGGCGAGATCTGAGCACTCCTACGGTTCGACCTCCTCCATGTAATCGACCACGAGAACTCAATAACCTCCTCGGTTGCATAACCTTCTACAATTGAGCCTTCCTACGAGATCGATTACGTACATATTTCTTGTAACACCCATATACCTTTCGAATGGGTACATCGATGCGAGGAATACGGGTCGCAAATATTTATCTCATTGACAAGGTGAACAATGAGATGAACCATGATATCAAAAATGATGGGGAAAATACATCTCCGGTGTCACACGAGTCTTTACCACATCGGCTGAAGTTCGTAAAGTCCAACGGATCGATGACCTTCGTGAAATCGTGTTGAAGAAGGAACACAACCTCGTGATTGCCTCTCGGACCTTGTCGTGCAAAACACCTCTAATTGCAACAGGAGCATTTGTGTCATCATCACATGACAATCATGAGACTTCATGTCGATTAACTTCAAATCTTTCATCGATACGGTTTCTTGATGTTTATGAATAACCGACGAAACTTTCACACCATGCGAGCACTTGCGAGTTACATTTTCTCTTTCTTACTCAAAGTGTAGCAAGTCGGGGAAGGTAAAGCGGCCTTTCGGATGTCTTGAGGATGTAGCTCGGCTCGATCTTCATGTCTTCCAGATCCCTTCGTGCCTTCATCCATCCTTTGTTTTGCTAGGAATATTCGGTAAAAGACCAACCACGCTGTCACATACATTCTTCTCTACATGCATGGCGTCGATCGATGTCGAACTTCCAAGTCCTTCCAAGAGGGTAAGTCCCAAAAGATGGATCTCTTCTTCCACGTGGTTTTCTCGATGCGGACGCGATGTATTACCAGTACTCCCTTTCCGAGTACAACATTAAGATCCCTAACCATATCATACACCTCTTCCCCACGAAGACGCCTTGGAGCTAAACCGTTCTCCTTTGTCCCGTCGAATTGTTTCTTCATATTGCGGATGCGGATGATTCTGCGAAGGAACCTCCGGTGGACGCATGTACCTGCTATTTTCCTCGAGTTGTTGAGCCACACACTAGCGGTTTCATCCATGCCTTTGGGGCATGCTTTCGCTCCTTTTATAGTGCGGCGGACAGTTACCAAGCGCAGGAAAATCATTGATGGTGCGAGAACAACAATGCGCGTAGAGTGAAGTACTCTCGTTTGTACTCGTCCCATACCGCATACACCTTCGTTCCACAATATCACAAGATCTTCCACCAATGGTTCTAGGTATACATCAATATCGTTGCCGGTTGTCTCGGCCCTTGGATAAGCGAGGACATCATAATGTACTTTCGCTTCATACACAACCGTGGTGGAAGGTTGTATATACACGAGTCACGGGCCAAGTGCTATGAATCTTCGCTCATGTTACCGAAAGGATTCATTCCATCCGTACTCAAGCCAAACCTTACATTCCTCGGTTCATTTCGAAGTTCTCCTTGAAGAGTCTATCGATGGTTCTCCTTTCGCGCGAATCGGTAGGGTGTCTCGATTTTCCATCCTCTTACGGTCTTCGAGTGCCATCGCATCAATTTGGCGTGCTTTTTGTTTCCAAATAAGCGCTTCAAACGAGGTATTACGGCAAATACCACACCACTTTTGCGGGAGCTCCTTTCTTCACGTCGATAGCCCATTGTCATCGCCCTTACGCTTGTATCGCGACGCTTTGCACACCGGACATACATGAATGTCTGCATAGTCTTTGCGATAGAGTATACAGTCGTTTGGACAAGCATGTATTCTTTCTACTTCCAATCCCAAGGGACATACAACCTTCTTAGCTAGATACGTGGTTTTAGGCAACACGTTTCCTTCAGGCAGTATGTCCGCTAAGAGATGTAACAACGCCGTGAAACTCTTGTCGGACCAACCATTGGCTGCCTTCAATTTCAGTAGCAAGAGCACCGTGTGCAACTTTGTGTATTCCTCCTTACAACCCGGGAACAAAGGTTTCTCCGAATCCTCCATCAAACCCGTGAATTGATTAAACTCTCTTTGACTAGTGTAGTTCTCTTCTGCATCGCACAACATTTGAGCCAGATTAATGTCGTCATCGACGACCAACCTATCCTCATCGGATCCATAACTGATGTCAGCTGCCACATTGCCGGCTCCGTCGTCGTCGACGTTATCACGTTCAAGTATGATCTCCTCTTCACCGTGCCTTGTCCAACTTGTATAGCCAGGTACAAAACCCCTCCGGATCAAGTGCAAATGGATATGGTTTTGTTCGAAAACATCTTCTCATTCTTGCAATCAATGCATGGACGATGTATGTACTCCGTCTTCTTTTGCAAAGTTGTTCTCCTCGGTGCCCTTAGAAAAACAGATACACCGTCGATATATTCTTGGCTGCAGCAGTTAGCATCGTACATCCATCTCCGGTCCATCTACAGTTCATTAATTTAAGCAATTTATTAATATCCAAAAATCTTAATTAAATAAATTGTTATTCGAATATTCAACAATATGCACTAACGGGACAACATTAATACTAAGTAAATGTTGCAAACTTAATTAATTAATTTTAATATATACTCATACGTAACCAAAAATTATATATATATATCCTCCGGAAGATCAACATAATAAATTCCTCACCTCAAAATTTCATGATCACCCGACTACCATATTAAGTAAAATTTATTTATCATTCACATACAACAATCTTAATTACATAAATTGGGTTTATATGCTTCATAAAAATTCACTAACAATACCCACTAATGAAGCAAGATGTATATACACGCTCTAACGAAAAAAATTAATGGTAACTAAGAAAAAATATTAACTACGTAATTTTTATACATATCCTTCGGAAGAGCAATATAATAAATTTCCTCATCTCAAAATGCATAGCAATTAACATCATGATCACCCATCTATCATATTAACTATAATTTATTTTTCATTAATATCCAATAATCGTAAATACATAAATTTGATATATGCTTCACAAAACATTCATCATCTAAACAAGGTAGACAACTTAATCTAATACAACAAGGTAATAAATTCATCATCTACAAATTGCTAGGTAAATAAAAAACAAACTAAATGTAGACCTTGCATCTAAACCTTAATTAAGCTAGGAATAAACCATTAATGGCAATTTTAAAGTACAAATGAAGAGAGGAGACATATTTTACACACCTTGGAACAATTCTAGGAAGTAGAAGCACAAGATCTTGCCCAAACAAAATCTGAAATGAAAAAGCTAACTTTTCTTCTCGAGGCGTGAGAGGAGGAAGATGACCAATGACGATGGCAGAAGTGGCTTTATATAGAAAACATTATTTGTGGCGGTTTTAAATTAAAACCGCCACAGATAATTATATTAGTGGCGGTTGTAAAACCAAACCGCCACAGATAATTTATTATCTGTGACGGTTCCATCTACCAACCGCCACAAATAGTCACAGCGTTATCAGTGGCGGTTTCAAATATAAACCGTCACAGATAATGTATTATCGATGGCGGTTTTGGATGAAACCGCCACAAATGGTCCTCCGCCAATTTCCACAAAGAACCGCCATCGATACATGTATTTGTGACGGTTCGAAATGAACCGCCACAAATAGGGCGTCACCTATGTGCTGTTTTGTAGTAGTGATTCGACAATATCCATATTCGTATTTGTATCTAGACTATCTGTATCAACATCCGCATCTGAGAAAAAATATGAAAACAAATATGGTAGAGCTATTATCAGTCATATCCGATCTGTTTTCACTCCTATCGGTCAATGACAGTTGGTCAATGATGCACTAGTCCACGGTAATGACACACTGGTCGACCAGATCCACACAAAGGTTCCCTTTATTTTGGCATGCAATTCTTTTTTCTCCTGGGCCTTCCAAATGCATCTTTATTTTAGACTTGTAAAGATCACATATGGATATGCATATAATTAAATAAAATAGTAGCTCTGCTTCTTGATGTAAAATAAATATGGATCCAACGATACTAGAGTTCACCTAGTAATATTTCATACGGCTCAATAGTTGTTTCCAGTCAAATAATATATTTAGCTAACAAAATATTAAACGTAGCGCATCATCCTCCCATTCTTCAAGAAAAATAGCCCACAATTTTTGATAACTTGAAAATGTACTAAACAAAGAGAACAACTTACATGCATGGTACATGTATTTATCATATGTTAAAACAGTCCCTTGTTTTGCACATTATAATTAGCACAACAATAGTTAGAAAACATGTACAATGTATATATAAAATTAGCACCCATAATCATATTATTCACATCATTCCCTCTCACATCGAGAAAAATCATCTATGACTTTTATAAACCTGCATACAAATTAGTAATAGAAAACACCATATCAAATCATTTTAATGTGTGAGAAAATTTTAGTATCTTCTATGCTTCAACTATGCTACACTGATTACTTATACATGTAAGAAACGAACAAGTAGGCAGCATATTTCATTTGAAATAGTAAACACTATCATTTAAACTAATCTCAAGGTGATAATGACATTGCACAAAAGATCGTTTAACCAAAACAAGCAATTTCAAATCAACAAGCTTATCACATGTAATGCATATTCAATGAACATGAAGATATTTGTCTACACCATAATTTATAATCAAATTGAATTTACAATTGTAGGTTTAGGTACTAACTAGTGATTTTAGACATGAACTTTTTGAAACTTTGTTAATCAGATTATATAGTTCTACAAGTTCATTGAACATGATATAGCATAAAGAATCATCAAACATTCTATTAAGTGTTTCCTTATGTATAATTAACTCCACATTATATAAATTAAGCATATTAAATTCAAAACATGGAATTCCCAATTGAGCACAAGAGTTCTCACAATTACTCACCTTTCTTCATGAATTACAATTCAACACCATTGTGATTAACTTCAACATCCTTCTCAAATGATGTATGTGTTGTAGATAGCGTTTCTTCGTGATGTAACCATGAGGGAGCGAACATTCCCTTTCAAACTGTGGTTATGTCTTTATCTTTTTCTTCCAATAGTGCCATATGTGAAACATACAATTCCTCATCTTCAATGTCAACATGCACAACATGAGAAACATGATTAGAAGTAAAGAGTAAATCATTAGTTTCATAAATAACCTTATTTGGCCTATTATCTAATTCTCTCTTTTGTTTTAGTGTATCTCTCACACTCTCGATTTGGATGCTCTCAACCTCACATATGGTTGAATCACAAAGCTGATTCTTTTGATTACTCCCACTCAATTTGGCAATGTTGCTCCCATCTTCATATAGGTTTTGATGTATCTCATCATTCATTGACCATGAGCCAAGAATGGAACAATTACCATAAACCATGATCTCCTCATGCGCTACTTGTACCCAAGGGGAAGCACTACATGTCACCTTGATCGAAGGGAAAGTCCTATACTCTACCATCGCCTCCTTTTCTCCCCTATGCTTCTTTGGAGAGATAAGGTTACTTCGTATACTGAAACACAAAATAACCATATGAAGTGTTTCTTCTATAATTGGAGCTTCCTTTTCTTCCCAATGAACTAAATGCGTGACCACTTTTGATGGCAAAATAGCAGGGACCTCTCTCTCCCTCTCTCTCTCTGTTGTCAGTTCTAATGTTTTCCAAGAGTAAACTTAGCTAATGTAGTTGATGGAGTAAGGTTTCTGCCCAAATTGAACTAGGTATACACTGCTCCTTAGCTCTCCTCCTCAAGGGCACAATTCATAAGATCATACATACTTCTAAAATATTTATATTAAAGTGCAGCAGTGATATTAGAATTCAAACCTCCTTTGATGTATGACTTCTCTTTAAATGCATTGGTGATAGTGGCACATCTCATTGCATGATTCAACTCAACATAGTAATGTTGGACATATTGACGTCCTTGTCGGATGCTCCTCATATAATGAAATAACTCTAGCTCATGACCTCCCTTAGTTCTTTCCAAGATATGACATAGCAATTATGAGGATATTATTCTCCACCAATTGTGATGAGGACATCAACCCCGACAAAGGAACGGCTACTCCAACTAAACCAGCACAGGCGCCACCAGGACCACTCACTCGAGCTCGTGCACGTGAATTAAACTTCGTGATGATTCTGAAGAATGAAGGACCAGAAGTTTCCTAAGTGCATGCGCCACCTATCTATTTTTAGTTTGGAAAGAAATAACCAAGAAGGTGCTGCGCCACCCAAATAAGGAATGGGATCAAGGAGATGGCGTGGCTGATTGGGCGCCTGTTTCCTGCCTTATGGGCAGGCTGAACGCCCACCTCCTCCCCCTACTTAGCTAGGGGCTGCGCCCCCTCCTTTGGCGGGTTTTTCTTGATAAGTTTAGCCATCGTGCAAACATCCTGTACTGCAGTTGTGCTCAACGGCCACCTGTGGACAGCCATTGTAAACCCCAATTCGTGAGTGATTGATATTCAGTTCTGCCTTCATCTTGTTCTTGCTTGTTTCTTCGATTGCTCGCAGGAATAGAACCTCGTGTTCAGGTTGATCCGGCCACCAGCACGGGTCAATAACCATTCGGAGTTGGTTCTGCGATTGCTAAGGCGCCACGACCTGTTCGTTCGTAGTCGGATCGCGAGAGTCACCTCCTCCACAAATCGAAATTATCCCACTCACCGAAAGATCGGGCACTCCAGTTCTATCAAATTGTAAGCATAATCTTCAAATTCCATGGTGACTCATATCACTTCCTTGTATTTGGAGAACTTTTGGGGGTTCAAGCTCCAACTCCATGGCTTTTACCCAATCAAGTTACCCTTTGGATCAACACTTCCATACAAGGGAAGATCCACATATTCGTGACCTACCATGATCAGTACCAGAGAAAACAATGAAGAATATGTCAGATTGGTGTGGAATCAATAAAACTCACCCTCTCACTTACCAGTTGAAGTTCTTAAGCCTACTAGGATTGCGAAGACACATGTATGTTGGTCATGGTAGACAATCAAAAGTGATAGGTTGAGTGAATTCAACGTCCAAGTGTTGTATAAAACAATGGCTTATAATTGGAGCTTGGAGGGATAAGTTTTTATCTATGCAATACGAAATTCTAGATATTATAAAGCTACATAACAATTCAAACTAGAATTCAATGCCTAGTTGCTAATCTCAAGATGTAAGCGAATAACAAAGTAACTCACACACAAAGGTAATGGAACTTGATGCAATCAAAGAAATAAGCTAAATAAGATATAAGTGAAAACATCAGTTGGTATGTCACAACTTGAATATGCAAATTTGGACCCTCTGTGTAAACTGTACTAGTATATGATCATGCTAGTGCACACAATGGCAACATAGATGTAATATCAACTTCATACACAGCAAAAACATAATAAATTAATGGCTAGATTATTAAATAAATAGATAGTGTGATGACCTTTATGGTTGACTTTACATTTATTAGGCCTCACATGGCTTATTCAATAAGAAACTACAACGGACAACCTATCGATATGCCACAGGCAATCAACAAAGGCTCAACTCCTAAGTCCTAATAATCTGCTTCTTCTTGGTACTCCTATAGAGATGGTGTTGATTCCTCTTCAATAGAGTAGTATTTTCATTTGAATACAATAAGTAGACTGAAATAAAAGGTAAGACAAATAACATTAATAACAATATTCTTAGATAATTCTCAAGTTAAACTAATACATAGCCTAATGCAATTCTATTACTTCTATTGGCACATAGTCTCCATTCCCAATCTAACCCTTATGTGAAATTCCCTAGCATTGTCCATAACTGGGGGCACGACTATTCAAACAGATTGTACACTGTAGAAATTATACATTGTACACACAAGATATGATCAAGCTTATAATGTTAGCCATTACACATCTCCATCGATGTGTAACTAAGAAGATCATAGCAAAACTTGTTGGAAACTCTATCTGAACATAGACACCCCTCATAAGCCTAGTCTCATTATTCCACCTTCAAATATAGAAAAAGAATAGGAGGATTTATCATTGGACTAGAAATAATCACTGTTCAAGATGTAGAGCTAACACAACGCACATCTCCACAACTACACACACAGCTTGGTCTTTCTCCTGAGATATCATATGTCAAGACTCGATAACTTTCTAAACTAGGTATGTTCCATTATAGACATATGATTGTATGTTTAACCCACTAGTTCAATCGCTTACAAGGTTAAGTCCTTAAATGACCGAAGCAACACTTCCAATTATTGTTAGTAACCAAATCAATCGATTCACACAGAATCTTCAACCCAATGTCACACAGACTCAACCTCATGGCACGCAACCTCTTGCCACTTGCCTCAATTTAAATCATTTACCACCCAAGTTAATTATCGTACGACACATGCTATCAATAATCCATCATCATTGTGTGACAACATATGACATACTCTTTTCATAAATTTGTTTCGTAGACCATTAGTCAAGATTGAATTTGCACTTTCAAAAGATACCAATGTTTCATGACGTGGCTAAACAAACTACTTCACGATCTAACCAACCCACATTAACATATATTAGCAACCAACTAATAATTATCTATCCTAGGGTGACAAATAAATGATGGCACAACAAGTGACAAGCTAGACATAATTCAAATGGGTTGAATAACTAATTTTCAAACTATTTGAAAATTTATAATTAAAAATAACATGCAATAGTTTAAAACAAAATAACATTTATAAAATTGGGTTCAACATGATCAAAACACAAATTGCTTTGAAATAAATCCTAATCTTGACCTTGACTCTGAATCAACTCTTCACATTCACACACTCCTAGCACTTCAACGTCTAAGTGAAACGAATAGTGAAAAGTAAAATAAATACAAAATAGAGATAAAACCAACTCTAAAAATAAAATAAAATATACAATGTAGGGCTTAATTTTAGACAAATTTAGAAATTTGAACAGACTTAAACATAGTTCATATCAAAGAGAATGGACTCTCGAAAGATTTATCTAAAAGACCATGTGAGGTCTATACTTGTGTGTGATGAATATTTGACTAAATTTGAGCTTGGTGTACTTTGGAATTGAGTTTGATTTCAATTAGATTTTTAATTTGGAGCAATTTGAGTTTTTGGTTGCCTTTCGGTGCTCATGGCCATAGTAGTCTTGATGCTACCGGCAGGCGGTAATCTGGTCTAATTGGCCGGTGTGAGAATTCCAAAGAGAGTGTTTTTCGCGTATTGCAGTGGAGAGGTGCTACCGGCCCTTGGCTGGTAGCACCGGCCTACTAAGGGCGGTGCTACTGGCCTGAGGGCGGTAGCACCAGACCTTCCGAGTTAGTTTGATATGATTAATGATTTTATGATGATTAATTGCATATCTTTTTGGACTTTGCTATGTGAGGTGTTTTCCTTGTCTTTGATGGTTGCAGGATGACGGTGCTCGATCATGGTGAGGCGAAGGATGATCGGGACTAGGCAAGGTATGTCGAAGGTCTAGACGATCGAGGATCGCTAGAAGATGATTGAGACGGAGTTCGTGCAAGCCAAGAAGACAAGGAAATGAGATGGTGCTAGCTAAATACTGTGTGGATCTAGATTTCTTTCAAAAAATAATTCCAAAATTCAGAAAAAAATCCTTTCTCTTATTTTCTTTGAATTAAATGTTTCAAAAGTCCATTCTCCTCCATTTGAAATCCGCTTGACTCCATTTTTCTTTCTAAATTCGTCTAAAATGCTAAGTTAATTCTTTATGCTAGTTTTGTATTTTATTTGAATTTACATACTTTTGATGTGTAAATTTTAGGAAGTCGGAAGAGTACCCCGTCGCTAAGCATCAATCCTTCGATCAAGGCAAGTTACATATTTTGATCATATTGAACCCAAATTATGAATTATATTTTGAATTTAAGTCATTGCATGCAAAATTTTAACAAGTATAATTTCAATCCAGTTTTAAAATAAATAGTTATGCCCATATTATTTAAAACAATATTTGAAATTTGAAAACCTTATGCCATTATAACTCTAAGTATATATTCTTGGATATATGATGTATATCAAAATACTTAGAAAATTTCTTAAGCATGCTTAGAACTAAAATTGGATCTTTTGGGAATTTGTGCCAAATAAAGTTCTATTCAAATCGAAAATTATGCTTTGGTATTCCATGAATTGTCAAGTTAAATTGCAAATGTGGTCTCGGCTGAACAAGAATGGTTGACTAGTGGTTGTTGAGATGTTGGAAAGCTCACTTGAGCTGATGAATGTAAACCATTACCATACTACCACAATTCTAATGTGGGACTGACTTGGCTATCTGTTTTGAAACATTCCATTATTGTTTGTGCCATTGGGCTGAATATGGGGTTGTTAGACTACCACACAGTACAAGAGGGGGCTTTTGACTAGGGCAATTTTAATCCCGTCATTGGTGGAACCTTAGCCAATATGACTACATGGGATGGAGCCTTATAGGGGCCTTGTTGTGATTTTTCTCTACTGCACACCAAAGAAAGAGTTTATTTTGGTAAAAAGAGACAATCATGTCTTGTGGTTAAACTTGTATAAATTCTATATAGTGTAAAACTAATCGATTAGCCGAGCCCTCGGTCATGGGCATGCCGAACAAGCTTTTCATGTATTAGAATTTGATATTTCAAAAATAATTTCAATTGAATTTCAGATGGAGTGATTCCATTGTGGGAAAATTGGTTTAGCTCCAAGATGGATCCTATGATGAAAGATGTTCAAAAATGTTCTTTAAGTAAAATTATGCAGTTGAGAATTACTTAGAGTATTTGAGAACTTACTGCTTTGTGCAAAATTTAACCATATTGCCTTCCCTTGTCACCTTAGCATTAATAATGTATTCCCCGTAACTTGTAGAGTACTTTTAGTAGGGGTGGGCATTTTGTTTTTTTTATTTGATTGGTTCATTTTTTTGGTTTTAAAATAATTTAGTTTTTGGAAACTAGCAACCAAATTTCTTGAACCAAAATAAAAAACCTAATCGAAATATTTTGGTTCAGTTAATTTGGTTTTTTGGTTAACCAAAATATGAATAAACACTAGGTAGATTAGATTTAGTCCTTCTCATATCGCAATACATTCTCATATCGCAATACAGAGCAGGGATAAACCCACGCAATATTTATAGGTCATTACAATATAAGCATAATAAAACATATGAATATACCAAACATATGCATAAATGTATTAGAACATGAGGATTATTTAGTGGCTTTAGGAAGAACATTATAAAAGTGGTATTGTACATGGGGTTATTAGGTTATTTCGGTTTTTGGAAGCGAAAAACCGAACTAAACACCGAAAACTAAATTATACCAAAACAAAAACAAAAAACCGAAATAATCAGTTAATTTGGTTCGGTAATTCAATTTCGGTTTTAAAATGCCCACCCCTAACTTTTAGTACTCACCTTGCTTTACTTTGTTGTTTTAGAAGAGGAGTATTACGATACTGAGGACTTGGAGGACTAGGCCACTTACCTAGTCGATTGCCTATGGCAATTCTATTAAGCTTTACTACTATTTCATTTTATTCTTTCGCTATATTTTTATTTGGCTTGTGTGCTACTCATAATGTAACTCTGAAGATTTAAATTAATGTAATGCATTTGATATGTTGTGATATCATCTTAACTGTGTGTACTAACTTTTCTTGGACTAATATTGGATACACATAGGATACGGGAGTGTTATTCCGAGGGCTAACAAAAAGGTAGAAGGAATCAAGGCACACCTGATGACATGGTGTAAGACTCAATAAACTCAGTAATGCAATGAGGAATAATGAAAGCATGGTGGACCAAAACACTGATCTTGAAGAAAATGATGATGGTTGTTCTCCTCCTCTCTAGGGTATGGTTGGATGCAGAAGAGCACGATGAAGCCTATATACATGGAAAAGACACATAGATCGCAAAGTCCAATGTGGAAAAAGTGGCAGCACGGAGTTCGTGTTGGCTGCAAAACGAAGATGATGAATAGTGCTGTTGGGGAACAGATAGACTATTTTAGCATAAAATAAAAAAAAATTCTACCGTGTAACCAATGAACCACTACAAGTTATAGATCACAAAATTACCACTAGATACGCAGACCTATAGCGAAAGTAGAGTCAATATAGCGCGGTAGTGCAAATGTAGTGATACTAGCCTTGTGCCTCCTCCAATAGCTCCTTGTGACCGTCACAGGTTGCGGATCTCCTAGTGTTGAAGTTTTATAGCAACGCCTCCAACGTATCCACACAAACGGGGTAGGAACACCATGCGCCGGAGTGCTAACACTGGCTGTGCGGTTCTGGATGGAGGAAGGGTGATGGCTAAGGTTTTGTGAATTCTGAATTCCTACTGTGTCTCTTAACCCTAAAGCTAGCATCCAGCCTGAGTACTCTTACTCGACCATTAATCGATAGCAGTCCCTAGCAGGACGTGCCGATTCCCGAGTATAATTAAAGATCATATCGAACGAACCTAAATAATGCTTAGTTATATGCATTTTCCTTTGCCTCATGATATCTATCAAACTCAAGGCGAGCACATGCTATTTTTATTTAGTTAGCTCGATCATTCTTTCTCGATCACATGACTCGAAATCCCAACTACATTAACTCTTTAACTGCGAGTAGCATAGCCATGTATTTCCAAAATCCGACCACTCAAGAGGCGTAGAGATATCTCTCCTGTTGAATGGAGAGGCAAATCCCATCTTAATCGATCATGTTTCGTAGAATGCTTCATGACAATCCTAAAAGCCACCTTTATAACTATCCATTTACGGAGTAACATTTAGCAACTTCTCAGTAAGTCAATACACATCTCGAATACATATGCCAACCTCAAGTCTAAGGATATAGCATACACAATATATATGAGACCAACTGATGACAAGATGATTACAACATTCTCGTAGTGTCTCAAGATGGATCGATCTAACTCTATGTTCTCTAACATATATCCATATTATTGGTTTGATATCTCCATATCTATGACCTGTCAAACATGGTCATCAACCAATATATATGCTAGTCTATTCATATGTGTCCTTACATGTTTATCAACTAGGGATCACTTTAGAATATAGTAATATATAGAGTACCACAAACAAGTCACATACTTGCTAATAGATAATAATGACAATATTCGAGGAACAAAATAATTAATCATAAATATAAGGAAATATAATAATCTCTATGATTACCTTTGAGGCATATCTCCAACAAGTGCTAGTTGACAAGTGGGTCCCACTGGTCAGTGACACACACAACACGACTGAACGGGCTGGCCTGGGTTTCAGCCTGATTACATTTTCATTATTTAACTTATTTTTTCTTTTTATAAAATACAGAAAATATAAATGAGCTCCAAATAAATAGCAAATGCACTCCAAACATTCTCCAAAAAATTTGGAAAATACCTCCAAGCACATAGAACCCAAATAAAATAACTTTGACAATTTTTTAGTTGAGCATTGATCATATTACACCATTTTTTCACTTAGGAAAAATCCCACATTAAGCTTTAATTACTAAATAAAATAGTGAAAATATTTAGGTGATTAAACTACACAAAAACTTTTCAAGGAGGCAAAAATTGGGATGCTACATTGGTAAGTAGCTGATATTGCACAAGTTTGTAAGAGATACTAGCTAATTGCTCACAATGATAAGTAGGGCATAATATTTCAAAAACGAAACTAATTCACAATCTAATTATATCAATAACTAGGGTGTACCACACAAGGGATAACTGTCCAAGCAGTTTTTTCTATTTCATTTTTTTGTTCTGTATATTTATCTCTCTTTGTCTTCCTGTACATAGCCAACAATGAGCAATTACAACCCTATTCAGTTTAGCAAGAAACAACTCACACTATCGTGCACAAGGATGATATATAAGCAGCCCTAGAGCAATATCAAAAATAGCTAGTCTCAGTAGGATCTAAGTATTGACAAAGGACGGTATGGCTATGAAAGGATATAAGTGAAGCACAAGTGGTAACTTGGCACAAAACATAGACTTGAGTGATGGATAGAATCAAATTATGCGCCGAAATAGCACGGACAAAACTTACACTTGGAATGCAATTTTTATATTTGGATTTGTGTCAAAACAACTGTAACACCTCGGCACCCCACGTGCCTAGGGTGTCACACCCACCGCAAATACCAACCAATTCAAGACACTAGAAAATTTTAGCAATGCAAGCTAACATACTAGTAAGTTGCCGAGTCTAACTAAAAATTTCGGCAGCATCTCCCCTAAAAGATGGACATCCACTCTGTAGACAAAAGAGATAACAATTATAACATCACAAGCATAAACAACTAGTCATCCCAAAGAAACATTCTAGCAGTTTAATTTAACAACGACCACACTACAACATTTAACATTTACTAATCGCCGCACCCACGAAGATCACAATAACCATAACATGAATAGATTAACTGCTAACCGACACGAAGCTAAAACCACAACCACAAAACACACTACCACAATGATCCAACACTAGATATCAATATGGAACATTCTTCCAAACTATTATTTGAACTTGTCATGAAGTGAGTGAAGTGAAGCTATTTCCCATCCCGGCAAGATATCCTCAGAGTACCTAAAACAACAATAACAAACAAGCGTGAGTCCAAAACTCAGCAAAGTGCATCATATCAAAACATGATTAACCAACTAATATTTGTCAAGCAATAGCATGAAGACATTTCTTATACCAAATAAACAAGTCCATAACCAATGATACCACCTTCTCTTCCTTGCTTATTTCATACACACACCTCATTAAACCTCTTTGGATTGTTCCACGACCCAAACATACTTCGTTAAATCTCTTTGGATAGGTCCACAACTCTATCCCAACTCTACACATTACCATTTGACTCAAACATCATCATTAAGATGCAATACAATACGCATGCTTATAATGCCTATTTCATGGTTAATACCGGTATAACTGAGTGCACACCAGTCAGCGTGTACCCTTTCATTCCCATCCATCCCGTGGAGGGGCCTACTCGCACCCATCCATCTCTGTGGATGGGACTACGAGGTATGACTTTCGTACTCACTACGTGTGAGCACAGAGACCCACATCAGCATGGGATGCCCCTTCCTTCATGTATGCACAAATGCAATTGACATAAATAAATTGTAAACTACATTCGTTTCTAACATTTGCATAGCCACAACCGTTTCAAAATCTTTCAACATAACATACTCACAAATATACCATTATGATTAACGTACAGATTAGCATACATATTCATAATGATTAACAAGAAATCAACATCCTAACATCATACTAGTTGATACACTTGCCTTCACCCACTCGGAATGGAATGACAAGAAGTTGCGGCCAGCCCCGAGATCACATTTCCTGCAATAACATATTCATGCATCTCAAAACAAACTAATCATAACAATAAGCAACGTCAAGCTTAGCCCTAAAAATTCAACAAGCTGCCCTTCGGACAGATAGCCACTAAAATATGCTTATCTTTTACATGGCCTATCCAAAACTCGCATTCTCGATCTCTAATAAAACTTAAGAACACCACACACATTTTTGCAACAACCGGACCCTTTGGAACTAAGCCAAAGACTCTCAAAATTTAATCTGAACCTCAGTCCAGAACTGCTCCAAATCTCTGAATTTCTAACAATAATCAGTTTGGATAGCTAACTTTATCATAGCATAACTATTGCTATACAACTTCAAATTAGGCAAACGAAGACAATTTCAGAATATACATAAAATTTTTTATCTATCTCTAGGCAATTAGAAATTCTAATTTGGCCTCCAACTAGCTCTAAATCACAGAGCAAAATTGATACTGCTAACTAGTTTAGAACTCGAATAGCAGATAGTAAATTGAGCATAACTTTCAAATGGCTAAACCAAAATTTGAGTTCTTATTCTCTAAATGATTACAAGAGGATAATATACAATTATTCTACAGCCATTTATTTAGGAAATGCACCAATAATTCTCAGATCAGAGATGAACAGAGGTTACATGTATTAATTCTAGTTCTGGATAGCAGGCATATATATAAGCATAACTTTCAATTGGCAAAGCCAAAGATTGGATTCTTGTACTCTAAATGATCACAAGAGGATGAACTATACTTATCATATAGCCATTCATTCAGGAGATGCATTAATAATTCTCAGATTAGAAATAAATAGAGGTTATATGCATTGACACTAGTTCTGAATAGCCTGTACTAAAATGAGCATATCTCCTTAATGACTAAACAAAAAATTAAGTTCTTGCACTCTAAATGACCACAAGAGGATAATATACATTTATCATACATCCATTCATTCAGGAGGTGTATTTAAAGCCCTTGAATTGCACTCTAAATCTCAGTCTAAAATCTGAATCTTCAGCAATTTCAGATTTCAGGACAGTATACTTCAAAATAGCATAACTATTGATTCTTGAATCCAAATCAAGCAAACAAGGATATTTTCTTAATCTACAGGAAATTTTTTTACTTTCTCTATGCGATCAAAAATTCTAATTCGACCTGCATCTAGCTTTAAACAGCAGCTAAAAGTTTTAGTTATCAACACGAGCATAATCAGGACAGCCAGCACTAAAACGACCATATCTTTTGATTGGATGAATGGAATTTAGTATTCATATACTCAAATTAAAGGGGAAACGACAATCTACAACTTCCTCTATAGTCAGCTAAACAAAAAACGCTTCTAACCCCCTTGAATCGTAGCTCTAACAGTCGGGCAGAACACAGCCCGAAAACAGATTTTCCCCTCCAAACCCTAGACCACCATTTCCCTCCAAAATCCCCAAAATCTTCAACCCTAGAACACTCTAACCAACAATACTCCTCCAAAACAATAGCAAGAACCCTAGAAATCCATGCCCCCCTTACCTTCCAAGGAGGAACAAGAGGTGGAGCTTGCTGCCAAGGAAGGGAGGAGCCAAGCTGCAGCCATAGAGGGAGCTCGGCTGGGGAGGCGCCAGTAGCAGGGAGGAGGGGGTGCTGGCTTGGAGGAGGAGGGAGGCGCCAGCTCTTGGAGGGAGGAGGAGGCAGCCGGGTGGGGAAAAAGAAAAGGGGGAGGAAGAGCTGTCGGGTGAGGGGAGGGAGGAGGGAAGGGGAAAAAGAAAAAGGGGTGGGGAGAAAACTTAATTGCGATACTACACAAGAAAATTCATTTGCGGGATTACAACAACCTTTCCAACAAATATGCAAACGCCAAATTGGAGCTGTTATGCAAACATCATGGCTATTTTATTCAATGCTACATAGATTGAAAATCTGAGCGCGAATTAAGAGCGATGGTTGATTTTTTGCAACTCTGACCAAACTAAACAACAACCCGAATTGGGCAACTTGATGAGATAAACATGTGAACAACATGTACAATGCACAAATAACTAGGGTTTCAACGGCACTTAACAGATTGGGAATTTAGCTCAAGGGAAAGCACAAAGGACTAGTGATCAACAAGCTATTCCAATGGATCAAGACCTACCCAAACTTGCAATAAATTCAGATCGATCTAAAGGTTTGAGGAAATATTTTTGTTTGTGACTTTTTGTGTATAGAACATAAAACAAAAACCTAAACTAAGGGTAAATAATACTACCATATTAACCACACTCTGACACAGGGCCGGTCCTGGCATTTTGGGGGCCCGGAGCGAAAATTTATATGGAGGCCCCTTCCACCTCCTTATATGTGTATATATATATATATACATGCATATATATATATATATATGCATGTATATATATAGTCTTATAAGCATACATCATTGAAGAAATTAATATTCGATGCACAAAAATACTTCTATAGAACAATTTAAAGTTTATGAAATAACAAATGTAAATTGTAATCATAAACACTTACTTGGCACTTGGAATCATCTTAAAAATTTTCTTCTAACATTTTGTGATACAAAGTCATCGATTATACTATTGATATCAATCTTGTCCAATAACTTCTTCTGCATGCATAAAGTCGCCAAATCATTTAACCTTTCTTGAGTCATTGTTCATCTCAAATAGTTCTTCAACAATTTCAGTTTTGAAAAGCTTATTTCAGCCGATGCAACAGTCACAGGCATAGTAAATAAGATTCGATAAGCAATGGAGACATTAGGATAACAATCCACATCTCTGACATGCTCGAAAATCTCTATAGTAGACAATGCGCCATCTGGCAAAGTGAATTTCATAATCTTTAATTCAGAAATAAGATCATGTACCTCAACATCAGATAAACCATCATGAGAGAAAGTGTCTACAAATTTAGTGCAATACTCTTCAAGTTTACTATCATTTAATGACTTCAGGGTGCTTGAGGCATATACAAAATGTCTTAAGGCATCATCTAGAGGGAATTCCATACCTTCCTCTCTTATAGGCCCTTTCTCAACTAATATGTATCTTGCTTTATTATCAAGATTATTCTAATTTCTTGGATCATAAATATCAGAAGTATAAACCGGATGTTCTTCAACACTAGCAGACTGTGCATTTGCACCTGATGAATTAGCTAGATTCTCAGGGCCACTTACATTGTTATCATCGACATTGATGTCAACATTTTCCTCTTCTTCAGAAATCCCAATAGCTAGTTCCTCTTCCTCCACGGCAACTATCGCCAAAAGCCCATGGTGTAGTTGCATACCGGGGGGGGGGGGGGCATGACTTTGGGGGCTCGGCGATCGCCCACCTGCCTTGTGGTGCCCCGCTCGATACCAAGATGATACGAGGATGCCTGATCTTCATATCATAAGATTGTTGATAGCTTGGAATCGTGCAACATAACGAATGATGGCGCACTTGTGATACTCAAATTTACTGAACCACACACTTCGATCCTCATCTACTCTATCACATAAAAGTATTCGTACTGTTCTTCCTGCAAAACACAAGGAAACATAAGAAGAAAGGAGGTAAGCCAAACAAAATTGCCCATTTCTGATGGCAGTGCATAACATAAAGCAAAGATTAAACAATATTAGAGCATGTATAGTAGTAGAGACGATGTCTGTCTATATATTTTTTTATGTCATCTAAAGACAAAATTGAAGATAACATCTACAATAGATGACATTTCAAGGTTGTCTCAATGAGATCCTACAATCTTTTAATTATGGTTTGAATAGGTGTTATTATAGACAATAACTCATATAATGATGTTTTATACTGTCTTATGGCCATTTCTTCACGAAAAGACAGTTATACACTCTCCCGATCATTCTCTCTCTTCTATATCAGCAAAAATCGCAAGTGATAAAGTATATAGACAGCTAACATTGTACTATTGTATATGCCCTTAGCTTTCTTTGAATTAATCTGGTGTGAGCCAAAAAGTAAGAGTACATGAAAATATAGCCAAGTGGCTGACTCAAGAAAGGGTGGGGTGCATCTCTAGTAGATTTGGCCCCAAAAAGAACTACACAGGCACAACACATTAAAGCAGAGAGGTTTTAGAGAACAAAATAAAAATGGACACTGTGGAATGGGATGCATGGCCCTCACTCAAGTCACCGGCCACCTAGGCGCCTACACAGCTATATAGCTCATCACTTCAATTTCTCAACATCTGCTCCCACTAGAAATACTAGATTCCATCTCTAAAAACAAGAATACTAGATTCCAAAACCAATTACAGGTAAGCATCTCACTCTATTTTGTATACATGTAAGTAGACATGCATTTAGCAACCACTAATTAGTCTCTGTCCACCTCGCATAATACCTATACTAAAGATGGGAGAGTTCAGCGCCTCCCAGGCCTCCCGCGTGTCGCGCCGAGCCGAGCGAGGCCGGGTCGGATCGTTTTCTTTTTTTCACATTTAAATCCCTCAAAAAATATGTAATTACGTGTAGGTCATTCCCACAGTTTTTTACGAAAAGGACTTTTTGATTCAGAAAAAACGCGAATCTTTCGTGGAAGGACCCTAAATAAATACCGACAAAAAAGTAGTTATGTTTGGACCATTCTAGCTATTTTTCATGAAAAGAACCTTTCGATTTAGCGCAATTGCAGATTCTTCGTGAAAGGACACCAGATAGATGAAAAAAAATGCGTGGTTGTATTTGTATTCTTTCAACCATTTCGCGCATTTTCTCGCCACAACTGTTTCACGTGTTTTCTCGCCGATTTAAAAACAAACCTGTAAAACAAAATTGTTTCTGTGAAAAAAATAACACACACAACGTATCACGCCGCGTAAACATTCCTAATACTTTACATGCCGACTTAAGTTGGTACTTGGCCAAAGAAAAGACACGCAGGTCCACACTTTTCCAATTCAGAATTTCCTTCTAGAGCCTTATCTGGTGCAGACGTACTGGTCATGGCGCACAGGATGGTTCTATTTATTTGGACATGCAACTAGGTTTTGCAAAGCCGTCCAAAACTGGCCCAATTTCGCAAAACCCGAGCCTGGCGAGCCGGTTTGGCATTTCAAACCAAGCAGAAAACCAATCCGATTCAAATTCAAATTCAAAAAATTTCAAAAATTTTATCGAAAAAATTCATAAAATTAATACTAATATCATTGTGACATCTGGGATGAAAATTTATGAAAAAAAATCAAATTTACGTGACATTTTAGTGCAAAAAAAGGAATGAGGAAACTTGAAAAGGGAAAAACAGAAAAATCGCACTGTTCACACCGGCCCATGTTGGGCCCAATTTAGCCCAGTCAACGTTGGAAGCTAGATTTAATGCGTTCACGCTCGGTTCCGACAGCTACTCACTCCTCCCTGACCGACACTGCTTTCCGTAAACCCTCAAGCGCCAAAGACGACCAGATCCACCATCGCCAACCATCTTTTCACCAGAGAAGCAATGAAAACCGCTCAGTAAGCTCGGTTTTTCACTCGAAATTTTTGGTTTCTCGCTCGGTGTCCAGCTGTTCTGCGCATGCATCGGTTTTCCATGTAAACCGACTAGTTTTTGTGTAGTTTCAGTCGATTTTCGATGCCAAAGTGCTGATTTTTGTTGCTCTAGGTGATGACTGTCCTGTGCTTGTGATTGTTGGTGCGTTGATGTCGATTTTCGCTGCTTGTCCTGTTAGTTAAGAGAAACAAATCACATGGCATCTATAAGGGTCTTCATGTTTAATACTTCGTTCTTTAAGCACATGATGATTTCAATATACTAAGTAGCTAATTAGTATACCAAGTATGCTATGCACATGATGATTTCAGTATGCTAAGTAGCTAATTAGTATGATAAGCACATATGATGATTTCATTAGGCTAAGTAGGTGAGCTAAGTAGGTAACAACCAGCTAAGGTAAGTAGCTGACAACCTAGGAAAACCTTATTTTGTTGCACTACATTAGTTGTCATATTCACTAACAAAACATGCACTAGCAAAAGTTTGGTACAAGGGGATTTCTATACATAAAAGGTAACATCACGAGAAATATTTGGGAAGCTACCATGCAGCTAACAATAGTGAGCCGCTATTTGCCAAAGTGGTTCTGCATGTATGTTCTTAGTTGCAGCATGCATGTATGTTCTTAGTTGCAGCATGCATGATCTTTGTGAGTGTAGTCATCAAAATGTGTGACCATTTTTTTTTGTCGGAAAGACTGACCTGTTGTTGTTTTGTATTAGCAGATGGTAGACTAGAGCTTTGTTGTTTGGGAGCATGGCGAGAAGATGGGTGGTGGATTTCATTGGAAGTACTGTCACAAGGAGAAGAAAGAAGGTGGTGTAACCCGACTGAAGCACCACTTGGCAGGGCATGGCATGAATGTCGTCAATTGCAGTCAAGTTCTGAAGGAGGTTCGCGAATACTTTCAGCACGACCTAGATAGGACAAAGGATAAAAAGAAGGGACAGAGAGAAAAGAGGCTTAGAAAGGAATCAGCAACTACACATTCCCCGCTGAGAAGAAGTGCATATGAAGTGTACATGAGTGATGCTGATGAGTAGAAACAACTACAACACGCCATAGCTACCTCTAGGGTGGAGGTAGAATTTATCAGCCGGGTAGGTGGCAGATATGAGCACAGTACTGGTAGTGGAACCTCTAGAGGGGTTAGAGGAAGGGGCGGCGGTCTGTTGCCGAGGATGTTATGGAGTTCATCGCAATAGGACAAACTAGCCATGATGGATTACCACCTTGGTATAGCCTGTGGCCCTATGCAACTAAGGATTGACATTGAGAGCTGGATAGAGAAGGAGAGAAATGTGAAGCAAGTGATTGGCTCGGTATGAGCCAAATTTTTTCACACGGTTGGCATCGCAGGGAGGAACACAGATAATCTGTAATTCGTTAGCAGTGTTAGGGAAACTCAAAAATGGTGTAAGTGAGCTTTCAATTTTTTGTTGAGTTACATGTCTAATAATAGTTCTCATAGTTCTCATGGTAGTCCTATATATCATTTGTAGGCGAGGGTATCCTGTCTCCCAGTGGGAGAGACATAGATGGTAAATATTTAGACGATGAGGGAGTAAGCAAAAAGAAGAGCTCCCTCAAAAGGAAAGGGGAAGCTTTCCACATAGCAAGAACAATATGTAGGGAGTGATGACTCAACTGATAGAACTCCCACGGATCATCGAAGCCCGCCGTACCAAGAATTCAATGACAATAGCTCTAAGACAGATAGTGATAGAGATCAGTCCCTTGCTGATCCCTCCATCCCTCCTACTTCCCACTCAGAAGAACAGCTTCCCATACAATTTACAAGGGAGTCCTAGTATACTCATGCAACACAGGACATAGGCCATAGCACTCCCAAGTCACAAAGGACGACTATTGAGGGGAAGCGAAAGGACACACCACCAGAGTGCTATAGCTCCTATGGCGTCGCTGAGACACAAGGGAGCTATTATTCATATGGCAGCTATGACTATGCCATCCCCGATTCTCATGCACAACTGACCACCCAGTGGGTCTATGAGTGGCACGACTCTGAATTTTATGCCATGTTGTATCAACAATGCAAACGACAAGTCCATGGATGGGGTAAACCTAGCATGATTACAAGGTAGAGTTGCTAGCTACACGAGGATTGGCCTTGATGTCCACCAAGGAATACAACATGGACAGCCAAGTATACACCCAGCAATATTACCAGTAGTGCTAAAGGTAATGTTTCATTTGTATATTTTATTTCATTGTAACTTGATTTTTACTAACATAGCATTCATGTAGGTCCAACATGGCACATGTGCGACAATGGAAGGACGACGAAGATGTGCCAGGTGTGAACATTCATAATCGGTGAAAAAAATTGATTTGAAATGTCATATGCCATGCTATTGAAATGATTGTTACTGTAGTGTGGGTTTGTTGAATTGAGTTGTCAATGGTATTGAATAAAATGTTATTTCTTGATATTTTATTGCTAAATGACTGCTTTACAACTTGAAATTATCTACAATATAGCAAAGGTCATGCCAAAATTTTTCACATTCTTCCATACTTGTGCTATTATTGCAAAATATGTATTTTACAACTTCACATTATTCTAAAATATAGCAAAGTTCATGCCGGAATTTCATCATAATGTTTCCTTTTTTATATATTTCTTACATTTTTCGGGAATTTTGGGCCTCCCTCGACTTTTTTTTATATTTTTCACAAATTTTCAAATTTTTCCTTGCATTTTTCACCATTTTTCCTTCTAGATTTGATTTTCAGATCATACCAATCGGTTTTTGGTTTTTTGAATCGGTTTGACCAAATGGTTGAATTTCACAAACTGATCAATTTTTACCGAATTTTGCAAAAAACCGGTGCCGACCAGGTTTTTGTTTTCGAATGCCAAAAAAATGTGAACCCTATATGCAACTCTTTTTTCTCGTGAATCTTCCAAACTCATCTTCATTTTAGACTTATATAGATTAAATATGTGATAGCATATAATTAAATAAAATAGTATTTTTGTTTTTTATGTATAATAAGTGTGGACCCAATGAGGAGTTTAGCTGATAGTATTCAATACGTCTTAATAATTATTTCTAGTAAAATAATATATTGAACTAAAAAGTATAAAGCATAGTTATATCCACGTCACCCTGTTTGTAGGATACAACCAATTTCAGGACCACTTAATTTGCCAAATTCAACGTCAGGTTAAAAGAAAGTCCCACTTAGTTAACTACCTTGGGATTGTTAGAGATATGCCCTATAAACAATCATAGAGCTGATTACATTTCTTTATATTTATGATTTATTATCTTGTTTCTTGAATATTGTTATTATTATTATTAGTAAGTATGTGACTTGCTTGTGAAACTCTAAATATGACCTTGTGATGATTATTTTAAAAGTGATCCCTACTCAATAAACATATGACACCATATATGAATATACTAGCATATGTATTGGTTGATGATCATATTTTACGGGTCATGGATATGAAGATATTAAACTAATAATATAGACACATGTTAGAGAATATGGAGTTGGATTAACCCACCTTGAGAAACTGCAAGAGTATTGTAATCTTACTTTTCATCAGTTGGTCTCATATACAATGTGCATCCTATATCCTTACACTTGAAATTGACACATATACTTGAGATGTGTAATGACTTACTTAAGGGTTGCCAAACGCTCTCCGTAACTAGGTAGTTATAAAGGTGGCTTTTGGGTTTGTCATTAAGCACGTTGTGAGGTATGGTCGATCATGATAGGATTTGCCACTCCATACAATGGGAGAGGTATCTCTAGACCTCTCATGTGGTTGGATTCCAAATAAGCATGGCCATGCTACTCACGGTTAAATAGCTAACCATAGTTGGGGATTCTGAGTCATGTAATCAAGAAAGAGTAATTGAGCTAACTAAATAAGGATGCACATATTCGCCTTGAGTTTGACCGATATCATGAGGTAATGGGAAATGCATATAACTAAGCACTATTAATGTTCGTCCAATGTGATCTTTACATATACTCGGGAGTCCGCATGTTCTGCTAGGGACCGCTACTGATTAATGGTTGAGTAAGAGTACTCAAGCCATATCCAAGTATATGTGAATCTATAGGGTTGCACGCTTAAAGGGTTGGGATGTAATTCGGATGGTAATCTGAATTCTGATAGGCTTTGAGTTTCTAATGGGCCTCTAATGTAGACACCAATTGTGAGGCGTCTATATAAAGGGAGGGGGTGGTCACTTTAGGGTTAAGAGATACCATAGAAATTCGTAATTCTTGAAACCCTAGCTGCCACACCTCTTTTGCCCAAAACTGTGTAGCCGGTGCTAGCAATCTGACAAGTGGTGTGCCTGTCCTGTATGTGTGGATACCTTAGAGTCGTTGCTGCGATGCTTCAACACTAGGACGGTCCACAACCTGTGACAGCCATGAGGAACTATTGGAGGAGACGCAAGGCCAATACGACTATAACTGCACCAACACACTACAACGAGTCTACTTCCGCTATGGGTCTACGCATTTAGTGCTAATTTTGTGATCTATAAGTTACAATGGTTCTTTATTACGCGATAGAAAATTTTGATTTTACACTAGAGTAGCCTACGTGTTCTCCTTCAGGAATGTGTTTGCAAGGAGAGAGAGGTTTGAGAATAGAAAAAATCTAGAGAAATTCAATTCCTATCTCCTATGCAAATCGATATGGATGCTAGAACGTACATGACAGAGCTTATGCCAGTATGTACTGAGGTCAAAGTGTTTGGAAAATAAATCATTTTTCCTAGTATTTCACGATCCAGAGGATTCAAGCTGCTGGTATGAATTTCTCAAATTAAGAGCTTTCACTATAGAACATAGTGACGATGATGAGAATTGGTGACCGAAGTTGTAATCTGTAGCTTCCTCGTCGTCTGCTGGTCTTTTGCTCTTTTCAGTTAGCAAACTTGTAAGCTTGCTGTGGTAGAGGTTGGACGGTTTGCCTTTTGTTAGGTTGTGTCTCTTGTATGGTCTAGGTCTAATCAGTCCTCAGATTATGAGGGTACGTGGTAATCCCCCGTTAGCTTAGTAGTGTTTTATCTTCTGTCACTGTTTAGTCTGTAAGAACAATATTTATCGGTTTTAATAAATGTAACCGGGGGGCATCCCTCCCTGTTTCTAAGAAAAAAGGCTGCGAAAAGATTCTAGAGAGATCCCTGCCTGCGTAATACACCTCTATAGTTTTTCACCGTGAATTATTGTACTCTGGGGAATGACCCTGACTGTTCTGTCCAAAGTGTGGTGGCTAGAAATTATCAATTTTCCACGAGGGAGCTGACTGGATTGTTACATCAACAGTATCAAGAACTAGGCAGTGTGTTAGTTTCTGTTTACACTTTCGAGCACATTTAAACGATATGGACCACTGGAGCAAGCAGAAGATACCCACCCTATCCAATCTGCAAGACAAAGTGTGATAAAGTGGCCAACTGCCTAGGCAACGAACATAGCCTGTGGAAAGCTAGAACCCCGGTTAAAACCAAATCTTTGTTGGCTTGTCTGCAGAAACTCAGTTCTGAACAGAGCAAACTCGACTAGAAGTGGTTGGGCATGAGTACTTCCCTTGAGTTTCTGTTTTAAATTGCAATGGTCTAGTCATCTATTACATCAGCCACCCCAGATGCAAAATGTTATCACAAGGGTTTCAAAAACCGAATTTAAAAAATCGGTTCAAAATTTGCAATATGAAAACCCAAAAACCACTCGAAAATCTGCTCAAAAACCATTAAAAACCAAAGGGTTAAGAAATGAAAAAAATTTTGAAAACGATTCAAAAAAATCGAAAACCGTTCGGTTTTCAATGAAAACTGCGGTTTTTTACAAAAAACCGCTCGGTTTTCACCGAAAACTAACCCGACCAATTGAATGTTCTTTAAAAATGGTTATTGAGTGGTTTTCAATGAAAACCACGGTTTTTCATAAAAACCGCGGTTTTTTTAATGGTTTTGAAACACATAAATTTTTTCAAAAATTTTAAAATTTTGTCATTTTTTTAATTAGATCGGTTTACCAAGCGGTTTTGGATCTCGAACTAGAGTTGTAAGGTCGAAAACCGCGGTTTTTGAACGGTTTTCATCGGTTTTTGAAACCCTGGTTGTCACTATGAGTTTGCTACGCTGGTCATTCAGCACCATCATGGGCCTTGCCCCATAAGTTTCTGTTGTGTGTGTGGGTGGGGGGATCGTGGATGCACTGGAGTGTAATCGGATCGGATAATTTCCGTTAGATCAAATGTATTCAGTTCAGATTTGGATAGTAATCGAATTCGGTATTGATTTCAGATATTTTATTTCGAATTCGGATTATTCGGATTCAAAGACCAATATCCATCGGTCCGAAATTTTTCAAGATAATTTAAAAAAAAAGTAATTTAGATATCTAAAAATCGGCAAGTAGCACATCGGCCGACCCCGGCCATCACCCCCACGCACTTCGAATCGACGCACCACCGGTGGAAAGCAAGTCCCAGGGCTGCTACAGATGCGGGAGTGGGGCGGCTCGCTGGATTTTGGGGCCGCGGGGACAAAGGAGGCATGCCTCGCCTGCAGCGCGTGGTACTGCGCTCGGTGCGTGTTCTGGGCGATGTGGTCCATGCCAGAGAGGCGCAAGCGCCTAGGCTGCATCGGGCGGCCGGTGGTCGAGTCGAGGTAGGACGCACTGGGGGCGAGGCTGACGGCTGCTGCGGTGGCTGCTCAGCGCGGCGGAGGTGGAGCTCATCATGAGGAGTGAGCGGGGGTGCTCCGCGAACCAACTGCGGCAGGACGACGTGTACGTGAATAGGACCAAGCTATCGCCGGATGAGCTCGTGATGCCTACAGGGGTGCCCGTGTCCTCCTTCCAGGCTCTGTCCAGGCTTCTATTGGTAAATTTGGTATGACAAGGTCTTTGGCTTCTGCGGCAAGTGGGCTGTAAAGATTTGATTTTTAAGGTGCTTGCCGGAGTTTGGTAGGAGAATTAGTCTGATCGTTTGATTTGGTACTGACTTTTTATGAAAAAAACCAATAGTAATAGATAATTTTTAGCTTAGGTGAGAAGAAATATGGTTCAAAATATCACCGTCAGTCTGACATCAGAACCGATAGTGTTGAGTCAATAGTGATATTGTTTAGTTCTGACATCAGATCCGATAGTAATGACAATGATCACCTTGATAGGCTTCTAATGTTAGAACCGACTGTGATAGTACATATATCACGGTCGGTTCTGATCTCAGAACTGGCCATGATGTGCGTATTCAATAGGTTATAATGTTCAGGTTGAACCATCATCTATTGTTGTTATTGAGGTAAAAAAAACCCACCACCATCTAAAAAACACAACGCACACTACGGTTGGAAGCAATAATTGGGGTGAGATATCACGATAGCCACGAGAATAGGTGTTAAGGGGTAAAGTTGAAACGTTAGCTTAGGGAGATTTTCCCTCAATTAGCTCTCATTTGTGGTTTTCTAAAAAATATGAAAATTCCTTCAAATCCCTTCAATTTTGCACTACATTATTTAATATCATTGTTGATGCTGTGAATGCATGTATCTTATCTAGGGAATTGAAAGCTCGTAACTAAGGAAGAAGTTATAGGAAGTAAATTATATATCTTGTAATCTGTCTTCTAGTTTGTAAAGATAATTAAATAGTGTCTCAATACTTGAAATAGCTAGCTATAGTACCAGTTTTTTCTTAATTTAATGTGCGTAATTTAACTACAGATGGACCGTGAAGATTGGATGCATCAGAAAAGCCGTGTGAGTGATGAATTTTAGAGAGGTGTTAAAAAGTTCAAAAAAATTGCCCAAGATGACTTGGTGAAAAGGGGCATAAACTTCATATATTGTCCTTACTTTGATTGAACCAACCTTAGGAGATTTAAAAACTTAGATTAAATTGAATGCCACTTGATTCAATGTGAATTCGTAAAGAATTACACATATTGTATCCATCATTTAGAGACAAGTACTACATATCCAGTATGCAACGATGATATGCTGCAAACCCAATCATGATTTACAGTATGATATGTTTGAGGAGGACAATTTAGATCAAATATTGTGGAATGTGGAGGGAAATTATATGGAAAGAGAGTTTGCAAATTTTAAAATATTGATGGAAGACGATGCCAAACCGTTGTTCGTGGGCTGCAAAGCGGAACACACCAAGTTAGGTTCAGTCTTTACATTGTTCAAACTGAAGATAAAACACCGTTAGACAAATACAAGTTTCAATGCACTTTTTGTTCTTCTATTGTATGAATTTTCAGAGGGAAAAGAGTTGCCAACAAGCATTTATAATGCGAAGAAGCTATTATATCTCATGGGATGGAAATAGAAAGGTTGCACGTTTGTCTAGTTTATAGTGCATCCTAGTACAAACAAAAGGAGAAGAGTAATGACAAGAAACTAAAAGCTGAGCTGACGATGTTGAATAGGTAAACAAAGGGGCACCGATCAAGGTATTGTAGTATTTGCTTACCATTCCCCATTTGGAGTGGTTGTTTGCAAATCCCAAAAAGATAAAATTGTTGCATTGGCATTATGAACCTCAAAAGGAATATAGCAAGCTGAGACACCTCGCTGATTTGGCTCAATAGAGAAACATTGATTGGAAAGATGAGGAGTTTGATGCCAAGATAAGGAACATAAAATTTGGATTGAGTATCAATGGAATGCATTCATTTGGTAATATGAGCAGTCATCAAAACACTTAGCTAATTATATTGTGTATCAACAATATCATTCCTTGGTTGTGCATGAAGCAAAACTATCAAGATGTCGTTACTAATCTTGGAACCCAAACAGCTAAAAAATGATATTGATATGTACTTAGTAACATTGATTGAGGATTGGTAAAATTGTAGAACAAGGAAGGTCAAGATATAGGATCTTACAAAAGAGAGAATTTCACCTATGGGCTATGATATTTTACACTATAAATGATTTTTCAGCCCTTAGTAATATGGTGGGCTACAGTTCGAAGAGAGCCAAAGTGTGTCCTATTCGTGAAGAGAAAACTGAAAGCTTATGGCTGCCGAATTCCAACGAAACTGTGTACATGGGTCACTGTAGGTTTCTACTTAGAATTCATTGATACCGTAAGATGGATGACAAATTTGATAGAAGAGAAGTTTGATCGTCCCCATAGCCTATGAGTGGAAAGAAAATATATTCACACGTGGAGGACATCGATATTTAGTATGGAAAGAGCCATAAATCTGTACATCCCAGGACCATTTGGAAGAAAAGGTCGATATTTTGGGACTTACCATACTAGAAGAAGTTAGATATCCAATATTGTGTTGATATATATCATGCATGTTGAAAAGAATATTTGCGATAATTTAGTTGGCATCTTACTGAACATACCTAGGAAGACCAAGAATGGTGTGAATGCTCACCACGACATAGCCTATATGAGAATCGGATCCAAACTTGTAGTGATAGAGAATGATAGAAAAGATCCATACATCCCTGTTGTAAGTTACATCTTGTCTAAAAAGGATAAAGAAAACCTCTGCAAATATCTCTAAGGTAATAAATTTTCATCGGGCTACTCCGCAAACATTAAGAAACTTGTGTCTATGGATAATTTGAAGATGCTTAGTATGAAATCACACGATTGTCAAGTCTTTGATGACCCAAATGATCCCTGTTGCAATCAGAAACATTCTGTTAAAGGATGTCAGTTTGGCAATCACAAAACTATGTTAATTCTTAAATGCAATTTCTTGTAAGATTATTGATTCTAATGTACTAGACAACTTGTAGAGTGAGCCGGTGCAAAGTCTATGTTATTTTGAGATGCATTTCGCTTCATCATTCTTCGACGTATTGGTCCACCTAGTTGTTCACCTTGTTAGAAAGATTAAGATATGTGAACCTATATTCCTACGTTATATGTATCTGTTCGAGAGGTGCATGGGTATATAAAGGCATATATATGAGTAGGGCTGTAAATGAGCTAAGCTCGAGCGAGTCTGGCCCTCTAGGCTCGAGCTCAGTAAGAGTCGAACCCCACCTACCGAGCTCAAGCCGAGCTCGAGTTGGGGTTTGAGCCTCGATCCAGGCTCGAGTAAGCTCGGTAAGCTTGATAAGCTCGAGTAAGCTTGATTATTTTGGTAAGCTTGGTAGGCTCGGTAATAAACTCGAGCAAGCTCGGCTCGAGGAAGCTCAATAACAAGCTCGAGAAAGCTTTACTTAAGGAAGCTTGGTAAAGCTCGGTCCAGGCTCAAGTAGGCTCGCGAACTATTCTAGGTCGGCTCGGTTAAGCTCACGAGCTCAAGCTTGAGCTCGATTTTGTCTCGTTCAAAGCTCGAGCCAAGCTTGAACTGAGCCTCTCACGAGCCGAGCTTGAGTAGCTCGCAAGCCTTGAGCTTTTTTACAGCCCTATATATGAGGAATCAGTCAAAGCCTGAGGATAGTATTATTGAAGATTATAAAACTAAAGAGGTTATTGAGTTCTATGTGGACTATCTAAGTAAAAGACAAGCTATTGATGTTCCTGTATCTCGTTTTGAGGGTAGACTTGGTGGCAAAGGAACTATTGGGTCTAAAATAACGAAAAGAGGGTCCTCAACCGCAATGAACTACTACGGTTTGATCAAAGAAATATGGGAGCTCAATTATGGAATATACCAAATTCTATTATTCCAATGTAAGCGGGTGAGACTTCCACATGGAGTGAAGATCGATAAGAGAGGTTTTACTATTGTCGATCTCAATAGACTCACCTACAAAGATGAACTATTCGTGCTTGCAAGGCAAGTAACTCAAGTATTCTATGTGTGTAATCTAACCAATTTGAGGTTGCATGCTGTCCTTCATGGCAAGAGGTGGATCATTGGAATTCAAAATATCATAGATGAAGAATAGCACAATCAATTCGATGAAATACCTTTGTCGGCGTACTTTACGCTAGGGTACCCTCTCTGCCACAGATAAGTAAGCCCACGTGGCGGCTGGCGGCGATGGCGAATCGAGCCCTCTCACTGCACGCGCCGCCCACGTGGCGGCCTAGTGGTGAGGCGAATCGAGCCCCACTCATTGGATGACCAGCCACAGGCGGCTGGCGAGGTGGGGATCGATCCCCCTCACCTTGCGCTGGCCCACGTGGCGCCCTAGCGAGCAGGTGGGCGATCAAGCCCCCCTCGCTAGGCGAGCGGCCCACGTGGCGGCATGACGAGCAGGTGGGCGAATCAGGCCCCTCTCGCCGGGCGTCGGTCCACATGGTGGCCTGGTGAGCAAGCGGGCGTCGGGCACCTCGCTGGCGTGACCCACGTGGTGGCTGGCGAGTAGGCGGTGATCGGGCCCTCTTGCGGTGGCGGCCCATGTGGCGGCTTTGGCGGCGGCGGGCCAATCAGCCCCTGTCGCCGGGCGGCGGCCCACGTGGCGGCTGGCGGTGGCGGCGAATCGAGCCCCTCTCGCCGGCGAGCGCCCACATGGCGACTGGCGGCGATCAAGCGAATTAGGCCTGGCGGCGGCGAATTAATCAAAGCCACTCTCATGGGCGCCGACCACGTGGCGGCTTTGGCGGCAAAGGGTGAATCGAGGCCCTCTCGTCGGCGTCGACCCGTGGTGGCTGGCGTGCAAAGTGGTGATCAGGACCCACTTGCTAGGCCACGCGGGTGACCAAAAAAATGAGAAGAAGGCGCCTCGAAGTCTCCTTCGACACGCTGTGTCGGGGCCATTGATGCGAAGAGATTTCTTTGTCGACGACGGCGGCCCATCCTCTGGCGCCTCACACCTAACCCGTTGCGAGAATGTCACATTAAAGGCGGACGGGTGAAACCATCTGGCCGCACGGATAATGAGGCTTGAGGGACAGGACTAAATTAATGAATGTAATAAATGAGTCATAGATCAGTATGATGTTACCTTCTCACCTACCTGAGTCAGCCCAGTCTATATAAGGGAGCTCTGGTGCATGGAAGAAGGGGTACTGAATCCGATCCAAGCCAAAAACAAAGAAAAGAATGAATTGAAAAAAGCATTGTAACCCGCTCAAGAGACATCAACAAAGATCTAGCAGGACGTAGGGCTGTTACCCACACTGGGGGCCCGAGCCTGGGTACATTGCTGTGTTATTTGATCTGTTGATCCCTGGGATCCCTCGTGCGAGAGCCATTAGGGTGTCCAACTGTGAAGACGCCCTCTACCGAACCTTAATCTCCATCCTGGGAGAAACCCTGTCCGTTGACGGGGTCCTATCCGGCGAAATACGCCAACAACCTCCATTTGAAGATGGGGCATCTCTTAGCGGTGATGATGATACACATGGAACAAATTACATATTGTAGATCATTACGTAGGGTTGTATTATAAATAAAAGTACTACATCAATGCAAATAATGCTATGTGGTTCAAATATTTGTATTGTAAATAAAGATATACTACCTCAATGTAAATAATGGTGTTTCAAATGTTTGTGTACCACAATGACTGTTGCTGCTGCGTCGATATGTATGTAGTGCAGTGCAGGCTTTAATTTGTCTTAATGGGCAAATTAGATATTGGAAAGGAGGCATGTTGCCATGATCTACCGAGGGTGATCTCTGATATTACATAGCTACATCGGATACACCTATAGCATCAATGACCAATGATCAACAAATTCCTCCTAGTGATAAGCAATATTCTACCCACATACAAGGACCAATTACCTGAGCTTGTGCGTGACAACTAAATTATTAGCAAGATAGTTTTAATTCATCAACACAAGTCATCAAGTAAGGTGTGAATGTGAAAGGATCCAACTCGGCCACCAAAGACCAGTCTAACATTAAATGAGCATAGAGAATGCAAACGGAGTCTACTTAGGGCATGTGAGCACTTGATTAAAAGCTTATCTCGTGCACTTTCCAATTGATCTAACCTCACCATCAAATTATTTCTGAGCTAGAAGATATCATTGAAAAACTCCAACATCTAGAAATAGCCTTCAATGTCTTGGGTATTGTGCCACCATTATTTTGGGCTGAGTTCCCATGTAATCAAAGTGGCATGAGTCTACCTCCTAGCAGCCATCTACTTGGCTTAATAGTGGATAAGCTTTCCTTAGTTTCTCTCAGGTTTTATTTTGAAAATAGTTACCTAATGTGTGGAACTTTATCCTTCTTCTCCTGACTCAGCTAGAGCAGCATGAAGGTCTATTATTGCAAGCAATCGAAGAACTAGCAAGAACAAGAAGCATGCACTCAAGTTGAGGTTTCAAAACTAGTTTACTGCTGCTCTAGCTGAGTCAGGAGAACAAGGATAAAGTTCCACATATGGGGTAACTATTCTCAAAACAAAATATGAGAGAAACTAAGGAAAGCTTATCCACTATTAAGCCAAGGAGACGGCTTCCAGGAGGTGGATACAGGCCACTTTGGTTACATGGGAACTCAGCCCAAAATAATGGTGGCACAACACCTAAGACATTGAAGACTATTTCTGAATGTTAGAGTTTTTTGATGATATCTTCTACCTCAGAAAGAATTTGATGCCCCATTGGAAAGTGCATAAGATAAGCTTTTAATCAAGTGCTCACATGCCCCAAACGGACTCCGTTTGCATTCTCTATGCCCATTTAAAGTCAGACTAGTCTTTGGTGGCTGAGTTGGATCCTTTCACATTTCCACCTTACTTGATGACTTGTCTTGGCGAATTAAAACTCTCTTGCTAATAAGTTAGTTGTTGTGCACGAGCTCGGGTAATTGGTCCTTGTATGTGGGTCGAATGTTGTTGATCACTAGGAGGAATTTTAGATCGTTGGTCATTGGTGCCATAGGTGTATCCGATGTAGCTATATCCTCCTCTTCTTTCATTTGAGTCGTTCTTGACTCAAGCTCATCGTTCTCTCCAAAATATGACTTCAAATCTTCTCCGAAGATGGCAAAGGCAATAGATCAATTGGAGCACGAGGCATGTGGTAGAGGTTGAGACACACCTTTTTTGAATACGCCATCAACCATGGGATGTGGCCATGGTGGTGGCCGAATTGATGAAGGTGATGGGCTATGTCCAAAAGCTGAGGAGGCCAACTGTGTGATCGACCTAGCCCTGGTTGGGATTGATGAAGCCATGTAGATGTAGCCATCCTAGTAGATGTAGATGATGTAGAGGATGTCATGAAGTGTCACCAAACTGATATAGCATTGGTCATATCTAGGATGAGCATGGTCTCATCAATCTCTATCAGTTTCTAACTAAGAACCAACAGAGAACTATGTTATATCTATCGATTCTACGCTTAGAATCTATAGAGAAGTCCATGTTATCTCTATTAGTTCTAAGTGTGGAACCAATAGAGATTCATGTATTATTTGTGATCTCTATCGGTTCCTAGCGTGGAGCCGATAAAGTATTATCTCTATCAGTTCCATGCTAAGAACTGATAGAGAAGGGATGATCCGCCTATTAAAATTCCATGCTCCCCTGCACTGCTCCCATCCTACCTCTTGCCCCGCCTGCGCCGTTGAGCTCTTCCCCAACCCACAACACCGCTCCCATCCCCGGCGCCCTGCCCCTCCCCCTAGTGCGCCTCTCTCCATCACCCCCTGTGCCTCTCCTTCATCCGCTGCTGCTATCCCCATCCCTCGTGCCACCACTCCCCTCCACGGCACCACACCTTCCCCTAGCACCAAACCTCCTAGCCGAGCTCCTCAGCAATCTAGGTAAGGGATCTTCTCATCTCATTTTTGCAAAAATCAAAACCCTAGCTAGCTAATTGCATTTTGCCCTAGCTAGTTTGTTTAGGTTGCTTTAGTTGGGACAAGATTTTATTTTGTGGCAAAATGTAACTAGTCTTCTTTTTTCGAATGCAAGGTAGCCACATTGTCAAGATAACTTGATATGTCAATTTGCAGCTCATAGGATGTATGCTTGGGTAAATGAAGATTGCTTGTTTGCAGTTCATATCATGGTTCATAGAAAATTGTACAACTCAAAAAATTGCTCGAGTAAATGAAGATTATACAAACCTAGGTATTATATCATGGTTCACACAAAATGAAGATTGCTTGTTGCAGTTCATATAATGGTTCACAGAAAATTGTATAATCTAAACCTAGGTATTAGTTCATAGTAAATTGGCTAAATGAAGATATTATTTTTACCGTTTGCATGAATCGAGGAACCACTACATATAAAGCAACAGGATATAGTTGTGCCCTAATTCTATTCAATACATTGATGGTAGGCTATAACTGTTCTTTTCAAAATCTGTACCAATAGATGACCATGGTAGGCTATAATGTGAAATAGAAGTTAAAAATGCCACCATAAGTACTTGCCATTTATCTACTTAGTACTCTCATGTTAATCTAAAATTAATCATGAATTAATGTTTATTAAATCTAAACTCATTAAGTGTAGATTTGATATATATATTTGAAATGTCGCAAAGAGAGAACATCAGCTCACCGCTCAGCTGAATAGAAGGTGATGCTGAGGGGCCGAGTAAGGTGAGAAATGTCCGAGGACTGAATAAAGGGGGCCAAAGGGAGAATGCGTAGGCTCTCTACTTTGATGCCACAGGGTTTTGCATGGTTCTTCCCAAGTATAAGGCAAGATACTGATCTTTTATCAGCCAATTGATGAGGGAGAGAGTGCTAATCACGATTCAAGACTGGAGGAAGGATGTGAGCGTTGAGTAAAAGGATCAACTATGGAACGAAGTTAAGGTAACAAAGTAATTCTTCTCTCTTAACTTGTGGCCTAATAGTGAAATGCTCTAATCCTTTCAATGTTGCAATGATAGAGAAAATGGATTATACTAAAGGAGCATGAAAGCAAGGTGAGATCGCACACTTTGAAAAGAATGGGTGTGTCTTTAAGTAACTTTAGGATAATCATGATGACTAAGTACGTGTTGGAAGGCCGTACTCCCTTTGAGAAGTATCCATTTGTGACTCCCAATGTTTGGAAAGAGTTCAAAAGGATAAAGAGTACACCCTGGGCGAAGGAGCTAAGAAAGAAAAACATCGCTATCTAGAGACAAAACACACACACGTACCACCTTGATTCCATTGGCTATGAAGGGAATAAGGCAAAGTGGGCGGGAGTAGTCGAGGAGTGTGCCCTCTTTGGGACGATGATGCCTTATTCCGAGATATGTGAGGAGCAAGCATATGACTGGATTTTAGCGAGGACAAAGAAAACCCCCGACAGTCGGCTTGTAGTTCCAAACCCCAGACCACGCAGATCGTCTCTGCCATTGTAAGACATCTAACTTACTATGTTGCAGTTAACCCTTCCCATTGTATTTTAGCACTAATTTATATTTATTTCTTGCAAGAGGAAGTAATCTAGTAGAAACAACAGGGGACTTTCCAGAGCAAAGGGTCACAGGACATCCAATCTTTGATGATCGAGAAGCCCGATCATAAGGGACAGGTGCTTGCCACAGGTGCGGGGCATATGAAGAGGACCTACTTCTAAAATGAGGAGGATGCTGTCAGTGCTAGAGCAATATCATGGCAAGCACATGAGGAGTGCCTCAAGGCCAAGCTAAAGGAGGAGCTGAAGAAGGAGATGAGAGAAGAGATGATGGCACATGAGGCCTGATGGTGGCACGTGAGGCATAGATGGCGGCACATGAGGAGCATCTGAAGAGTGAGATGATGGCGATGATCTCGAAAAGTTAGAGTTAGATAGGCTCACCTCTCATAGAAAGTTCTGTGCCTCGCCCTAGCAGCTGCACTTCTAGAAATGATCAGTCTGGTCCCTAGCCAAAGATAATAACTATTTTTGACTTAAAAGTGCAATTGTAAGCTAAACAATATTTTTGATCAAGTTGTTCATTTCTTGTAGGCACTTGCCAAGTGCCAACTCATCGTGCTCAAAGATGAATTTCCCATTGATGCCGGATGCGGGGTTACATTTTCATGCAAGGAGACAAACATGATGTATGGTGACCCTTTGGGGATGGGCTGCATGAGAGTGCAGGTGGACTATATCCATGATGACTTCCTGTCTCACCATTTGGAGTTTCCGCCGAACAAAAATATCATCACTCTCGGACAAGCACGGATATCGTTCATCAAATAGCCCGCGATGGGTGTTGTGCTACTTAAGGTCAAAATCCCTCGTGTCTTCTCGATCATTCCTGTACTACAACACGTGTACCTACTTATACATGAATATGCTTTGTATGTTTCTATTATACCTGCATATACTCTCACCACTATGATGACTCCTCCATCCAAGTCGACTCCTACGAATAGAGCAGAGTTGGTGTACAAAAGAACTAGGATGCCTTCCAAAGAACCACAAGAGACCTTGGAGAATCCTTTTGCTAAGAAAGAAAAGTTGACAAAGAATACAAAACCCCCTAAAAATCATAAGGGATACATACATGGAAAACCTCTTGTCCCAAGCAACCAATTGAATGCTCTACACATTTCCGCTCGCTTGCTCCATGGATGGTACATTGACAAGGCCAATGGGGTAGATAAGGCTGAGCCTCACACCAATTTCCATGTGAGGTATCAAGGGGCATATTTCCAGTGCTAAGAGTATGGAACAATTCTAGTGAGTTTCGAGGATTTTTTTTACAACCAAAAAGCCATCGACATTTCTACTATACGAATTTGGACGCTATGAGTATCGCACAATAAAACATAAGCCTATAACTATTACAGGACTTTGATTATTTTTTTTAACAATTGATTTATTTTGTAGGATGATGAGGCAGCGAGCCACGAAGAAACATCACCCCGTTGGGTTCGTCGACCACAAGATGGTTACTGTGACCATGGCAGAGCATCAGCTAAAACATAAGCCTATAACTATTACAGGACTTTGATTATTTTTTTTAACAATTGATTTATTTTGTAGGATGATGAGGCAGCGAGCCACGAAGAAACATCACCCCGTTGGGTTCGTCGACCACAAGATGGTTACTGTGACCATGGCAGAGCATCAGCTAGTGTTCGTTGTTGACTAACTCAATCAGGCATTGCTCACTGAGGCGAAGAAGGACTACATTCTCGCCTCGTACAGCGAAAGGTAAGCATTACTGTAATTACTTTACCCTTCAATTACTTATACGCACTTAAACCATATATGAACTTTTTTTTTGCATTGTATACCATTTAATAAAGAACCATTGGGTTCAACTCATGATCATTTTGAGTGAAAACAAAGTTTACACATTTAACTCACTAGAGAAGATACCGATGGACTACGTGATCAAACCTATTTTGCAGAGGTAAGTACATTTCTCTAACCTAACACTTTTTGTATTTAACTATATTTATGTTTTGCCTCAATGGTATCTTTATAATGTATGTAAGGTTTTCTTGACTTTCGTAGCCGAAGGAGAGCGACACAATGGCAAACAAGGCGACCAATTGGAGTGGAAGCGCTTCAAGGTACAGGCGCCTAGCATATGATTCTTTCTAACATCTATTCTTCCTCTTTTAATTTGATTTTCTTTGTTCATGGTATCATCAACAGGGGTGTGACGAACTGTGCGGCTTATATGCCATGCATCATATGATGATCCTGATCGATGGCGCACACCTTTTCCCTAAGGTATGTACATGCATAATACACTGTGCCTTTTATATACAAATTTTAAAACTTAATTAGTGCACTACTTTCTAGTTTGTAGAAGCTCAATATCACACTCAAGAGCCTACAAAGCAAATATTTCAACAGAGTACAAGACAACACATGCACATGGTACTAGGTAAAAGTTTTAGCGAAGGATAGTAGGTTTGAAGACCTGACAAGCTCCTATTAGTCTATGTAAACAATGTTATATACTATGAATGTAATTTATATAATCCTATTAGCCTATGTAAACAATATTGTTACTGTGAATGTGATGTGATATGTGTACTCCTGCTAAGTATGTTTGTTACTGTGAATGTGACGTGATATTGTTATTGTGAATGTGACGTGATATTGTTACTATGAATGTAGTACGTGCATTGTGTATATCTGGTGTTGTTCCAAAAAAAACAGACAGGGCTTGCAGGTGGATTTATCTCTATTGACTCCACGCTTATGACTGATAGAGATGTGTGATCTCCATTAGTTCTGAGCATGGAATGGATAGAGACAATTTAGTTATCTCTATCGATTCCATGCTCAGAACCGATGGAGATAATTTAGAGATCTCTATCGGTTCCATACTCAAAACCGATACAGATCAGGAGGACATCTCTATTGGTTTTGAGTGTGGAACCGATAAAGATCACTTAATTATCTCTATTGATTCTATGCTCGAAACTAATAGAGATAACAAGGACGTCTCTTTTGGTTTTGAGCGTGAAATCGATAGAGATAATTCAGGAATCTCCATCGGTTCTACGTTCAAAACTGATAGAGATAATTGGTCTTCAAGGTTGATTCTGAGCTCATAACTGACCTAGATGGCTCTACATCTCTATTTGGTGAAAACCGGCCATGATAGCCGCTCGACATTACTGTCTAAGGACTTTGTATTGCCATGAAAACTGACCCAGATGACAAAAAAGAACCATCCCAAAAGACCATTTCTATAGTAGTTGCAAATTAAGGAAAGTATATTGGTTAATCTTTCTAAATCATAACCTAAATAAAGTTGGAAGACTTCTGGCCTTCCCAACAATTTGAGCGGCTCATTTTGTTTTTTCACATTTAGGTCCCTCAAAATATCCGTAATTACGTATAGGTCCTTCTTGCTGTTTTGTACGAAAAGGACCTTCTGGTTCTCAAAAAATTCGTAATTACGTGTAGGTCCTTCCCACGGTTTTTTATGAAGAGAGCCTTCTGGTTCAGAAAAATTGCGAATCTTTCATGAAAGGACCCTAAATAAATACCGAAAAAATAGCGTAGTTACGTTTTGATCGTTCCAACTGTTTTTCATGAAAAGGACATTTTGATTTAGCGTAATCGCGGATCCTTCGTGAGAGGACCCTAGATAAATGCGAAAAAATGTGATTGCGTTTGTATCATTTCAATCGTTTCACGCGTTTTCTCGATGATTTAAAAAAAACTCCGCACAAAAAAACGAACTTGTTTCTACAAAAAAAACAACGCATATGGCGTATCACGCCGCGAAATGCTAGCTCGGCTCATTTCGTTTTCACGTGTGGGTCCCCAAAAAAACTGTAGTTATGTGTAGGTCCTTCCCGCGGTTTTTTACGAAAAACACCATTGGTTGAGAAAAATCACGAATCTTTCGTGAAAGGACCCTAAATAAATACCAAAAAAGGAACGTAGTTACGTTTAGATCATTTCGGCTATTTTTCACGAAAAGGACCTTTCGATTTAGCACAAACGTGGATCCTTCGTGAGAGGACCCCAGATAAATGCAAAAAAAAAGTGGTTGCGTTCATATCCTTTCAGCCGTTTCGCACGTTTTCTCGATGATTTTAAAAAAGGGCACTGCCGGAAAAAAATGGAATTGTTTCTGCGAAAAAAACAACGCACACGACATATCACGCCGCGAAAACTTCCTAGTCTACCCTATAGTTTGATGTAAAGAGTGCTTTTCAGACTATTGGTTATGATTTCGGTTATATTTATTGATCATGTAATTTCATGTGTTACGAGGTTTATTGCATTTATGGCCTTCAGGAGAGTAATGCTATTGGCTTTGCAAGTGCATAATTTAAATGCCCTGTTGCTAATTTTTGTGCGATGTCTATTTCCTTTATGCGGTATCTATTTTCATATGATATCCGATAAAAAATATCTGGTAATGTATTGGTTTTGCTCTATATTCGATTCGAATCTGTGAATGATATTATCTGCGCCGTATTCGTATTTGGTACTATCCGTATCCGACTTCGAGACCGATAAAAATATAGTTTAGGACATGAAAAGAACGATATCTGACTAAATTCGAGCCGATTGCACCCCTAGGATGCACCCTTGTAATGGTTGCGGGAATTCCATATTAATAAAATTTTGTTTACTCGCTAAAGAATTATATTCCGGTTTCTGGACGACGAGCACTGACAAGTGGCCTTTTTGGTTTGGTACCTTTGCAAACCAAACCAATTATTGGTGACTCCAACCAAAATTGACATTTGTTTGGTTTGCTAAATGCATGCTATCAAAATTTAGTAATGCGCACAAAAATTTGGTAATGTGAATGAAATCTGATATCACAGGCAAGCAATCCGAAGCCGAGGAAACCGCTCACCAAACTTTTGGTAGCATCTGTACCAAAATTTGGCTTAGCTATGATCCAAATAACATTCTTTTTACTAATATTTATCTTTGTCCATGTTTTGACTGTACCAAAAATTTTTACTTGACTGATTTGGACTGTCAACCAAATAGCCCCTAGTTTCCAAATACATGAACAAAGCAGACGCTCTTGCAACCATGCAAGCATCTGGGACTAAGAATATATCTTTCATCTCTAATCAGTTCTCAGATTCACATCGCACGGGCGCATCCGCTGTAGAGTTGACACCTGCAGCATTTCCTCACTGCATCTGTTTGTTTCTTCCAATTCCAGATATTACAATAGATGCCTTTGCTGTAGCGATCTAGTCACACCATGTGCTGTGTTTCTTGGGGCATATGGCCACGTGGGAAGTGTTTAGTGAAAAACATTTATGTGTACAGACACCCTAGCCAACATGGGCGGTACTAGGTGTTCGGCATCAATAAAAATCTGAGGAACACTTCAACGCCACATTTTTCAATAGATCAAATTTGTTAATTGAATTGATTCCGATTTTAATAGTTTGGGATTTTTAAGCCCTTAGAACTATTTGTATTATAGTTTTAATAGATTTCAAATATATATGTTAGATTAATTTATGATGTTGTGAATTCATTATACAAAAATATAGAGTTGTACGTGTGAAGTGTGCATCCCCTAAGAAAATTTTCTAGTTCCGTCACTGATAGCCGAATGTTCGTGCTTTTCTAAGGATAAAAATAATATTACCAGCATGTTAGACTGTTGTAGCTAACACTACTACATGAATGTACATTCTAATTGGTTCTTTTTTGTCATTACAGTCGGTTTTGGTGACGATATAAAATCGTTAGAAAGTGATGAGTAAACGTTATCACAGTAAATTTTCGTCTGATAGCGATAAATAGTCATCACAATCGGTTCTGAGCTCAGAACCGATTGTAATGGGGGCACATCACAATCAGTTCTATATCAAAATAGATTGTGATATAAGCCATGTCATCACAATCGATTCACATGATATAATATTGTTTTTATATGGACTAGTAGGAGCTTGTCGGGGCTCTAAACCTACCGTCCTCCACACTATAACTTCTATCCAGTACCACTATCATATGGAGTCTCGTAATTTGTTGAGATCTTTGTTGCTAGCCTCTTGAGGGGGATATTGAGACTGTGCAAAATAGAAAGTAGTGCACTAATTTAAGTTAAAATTTGTATGTATAAGACTGTGTATTATGAATGTACATATACCTTAGAGAAAAGATGTGCGCCGTCGACCAGGATCAGCAATGATACATGATGTAGAAGCCGCACAGGTCATCGCACATCTGTTGATGACACTGTGAAGAAAGAAAATCAAATTAGAAGATGAAAATAGATGTCAGAAAAAACCCTATGCTAGACACTTGTACCTTGAAGTGCTTCTACTCTAGTTGGTTGCCTTGTTTCTCATCGTGTCACTCTCCTTCAGCAACGTAAGACAAGAAAGCCCTATATACATTGGAAAGATTCCATTAAGCCAAAAAATTAAACGTAGTTAAATACAACAAATGTTACGTTAGAGGAATGTACTCACTTCTACAAAAACAGGCTTGATCGTGTAGGCCATCGGTCTCATCTTGATTGAGTTATAAGCGTAGACTTTGTTTTTAGTTGGAGCGACCAAGAGTAGAACTCAACGGTTGCTTATTAAATTGTATGTAGTGCAAGAAAATAAGTTCATATACGATTTAAATGCGTACAAGAAATTGAAGTGTAAAGTCATTAGAGTAGTACTTATTTCCCATGGTATGAGAAGAGAATGAAATCCTTTTTCACCTCAGCCTGCAATACCTCCTTGATATAGTTGACAAGAAACTCTGAATGAAGCCTAACCATAGTCATAGAAACCATCTCGGGGTCGATGAACCCAGCTATGTGTTAACCCATCACAGCTCGCTGCCTCAATATCCTGTAACTCGTGTCAATTGTTAAAAAACAAAACAGAAAATCCTATAATAGTTACAGGCACATGTTGTATGTGCGATACTCATAGCTAAGATCGTACATTAGAAATATCAATGGCTTTTAAGTTGTACAAAAGGAACAGATCCTCAAAACTCACTGGGAATGTCACACCGCAGCCCCCTTGTTCCACAATTTTACCAAATTTTCAATCAATGGTACTAGGTACATATCAATATCATTTCCTAGGTATTTAGGACCTAAGATTTCACTCCATTCACAACCAAAGAGGAAGATTGTAGATATAGAACAGAAATAGACAAGAGCTGTTTTAACTGCTCATAATACTAAATGGGTTCATTCTATCAATACTCAATCCAAATCTTATGTTCCTCATCTCGGCACCAAATTTTTCATGTTTCCAATCAATGTTTCTCTATTGAGCCGAATTAGTGGGGTGTCTAAGATTGCCATCTTTCTTTTAAGATTCATAATACCAACACAATAATTTTGCCTCTTTAGAACTTGCAATCAACCACTCCAAATGGGAAATGTTGGGCAAATACCACAATATCTTGGTCGGGGAGATAAGTACCACATTAGAGAATGCCTAGTCCTTAGATCCACGCACTAGAGAGACCGAACTTGAAGTTCGGAGGATAATAAATTTGCAATAAATAAGCTAATGATCTGTCAAATGTCTTCACTGGTCATAAGGGAGTGAAAGATCTCATATACCTAAAGTATATATACCTAAAAGAGTAGAGATACCCTAGAAGGATATTGAACCCACTCTTAACCCTCATGATAAGAAGAGGGGGGGGCCTCCAGGTGCACGGGACTCAATTCCGCGGAGATGTCTGCAGAAGTAGATAACCGAACAAAATGATAACACTACCTGTGACAGTGGAAGAAGCTCAACCTGATGTTGGGAAAATCCCTGAAGTGAGCCATCCTAGAGATGGTAACATCCCTGAAGTGATTCATCCTGAAGATGATAACCCCAGTGTATATTTTGCGCACACAATTCCACGCTGGAAAGTCGAAACACCCAGACTCCTTCGTTGTGGGAAATCACGAGGACCTGGAAGAAATTAATATAGATATATCCCTGAAGTGATGCAGGAGAAATGAATAGAAGACTACAATTGTTGACATATATTTGCCTCTAAAATTGCTAAAAGTCGGATCCAGAATCAAAGTCCATGGCAGAGTGCCAGAAGCGCTCATATAGGGTCAAACAAAAGAAGCTATTGAGGCTACGCTCGTTTAATAAGAGGAAAGTTTCTGGTCCTGTTGACCGAACATCTCCTAAAGTATTCCCTGGAGGATCAAATGGGTTTTTCATCCAGAAGAGAAATGAAAATACCCTGGTGGTGATATACAAAAAGCGAGGCTTGTAGCACAAGGGTTCACGCAGATACCCGGCATCGATTACGATGAAACCTATTCTCCTGTGTTGAGTGAAATAACGTTCCGATATTTAATATCAATGGCAGCTGGCTTAAAATTAGAAATGCAGTTGATAGATATGGTAACCGCATATTTATATGGGTCACTGGATTCAGACATTTATATGATAGTCCCTGAAGGAGTCAAAGTCTCGGATCCTAATAATCGCAACATGTATAGCGTCAAACTAAAGAGATCGCTATACAGATCAAAATAGTCGAGGAAAATGTGGTAAAACCGACTTAGTAAGTTCCTCCTGAAGAAGGGATATTGTCCCTGTGTGTTCATAAAGAAATCCCAGAATGGATCCTGTATCATCTCAGAATATGTCGATGATCTGAATATCATCGGAACCACAGAGGAGATAAAGGAAGCAAGTGCTTACCTCACGATGGAGTTTGAGATGAAAGATTTAGGAAATTTTTTTTTTGCTTAGGCATGCAGCTAGAGCATTTTCCAGAAGAAATTCTTGTGCACCAGTCTTCCTATACCCGAAAGGTATTGGAAATGTTTAATATGGATAAATCACATCCCTTAAAACCCCCATGGTTGTAAGGTCCCTCGAAGTGGATAAAGACATATTCAGACCGAGGATGGAAAATGAAGAAGTCTTAGGACCTGAAGTCCCATATTTAAATGCCATTGGAGCACTCATGTACCTTGCGAATTGCATAAGGCCTGATATTGCATTCGCAGTGAATTTGCTAGCAAGATATAGTTTAGCTCCAACCAGAAGACATTGGGCTGGTATAAAGACTGTACTCAGATATCTCTAAGGCACTCAAGATCTTGGGTTATTTTTCCAAAAGAACCAAGATTTGACCATGGTGGGATATACAGATGCTGGCTATCTGTCTGATCCTCACAGTGCCAAATTTCAGACTGGTTTTGTGTTTCTCTGAGGTGGTACAACTGTTTCCTGGCGGTCTCGTAAACAGACCCTGGTGGCAACTTCTACCAACCATTCAGAGATTATAGCCTTGTATGAAGCCTCACATGAATGTATTTGGCTGCGACGTGTGATTAGCCATATCTAGAAGTCATGTGGCCTTAACACCGTCGATACCCCCCAATTATCTATGAAGATAATTCTGCTTGTGTTGTATAAATGCAATTGGGTTATGTAAAAAGCAACATCATGAACCATATTGCTCCTAAATTATTCTATCCTCACGAACTCCAGAAGAGCGGTGAGATAAAGATCTTACAAACTAAGTCATGTGAAAATCTCGCAGATTTATTCACCAAGTCCTTGCCTAAATCTACATTTCAAAAGATATGTTAAAGGCATTGGAATGAGAAGACTTAGAGAGATACAAAGTACAGGGGGAGGAAACCCTTGAACTATAACCCTTATTACGATCCTGAAAATCCTAATAAAACCCTGAAGGTTATAAGTTGTACTCTTTTTCCCTTTGTGAGTTTTCCTGAAGTTTTCTCACATGAAGGTTTTTAATGAGGCAACTAGTGCAACATAAAGTGTGAGTGCGATGTACTCTTTTCTCCATCTCCTTTTTCCCACTTGGTTTTTTAGTGGGGTTTTTGACGAGACATATGCATTACGCGGTATTCGACCAAGGGGGAGTGTTGTGAGATAAGGAAACCTAAACCAAATATGGTTAGGACTCTATCTCTTTATGGTGTGGTCGAATCCGAACTCTCCTCTCACGCTACTATATATATCGGGTGCCCCCTTTTATAAACGATTGAATCAATAAAGCGAGAGAGAATTCCACCCCTATATTGTGTGTTCCTGTGTTCTTACTCTTGTGATCGTAACGGCGATTTCTGATGAACGACTACGTTTTACAACAGTCTTTTTGCAAAATGTATTTCACCCAAAACCAACCTACCGTTAAAAAGTAATCAACTAAAGAACAGACCTATGGTGATGTCAATTTCCATAATTTAGCTGTCCAGAGTGTCTTTTTCATTACCAGTAAATTTGAATGATTGTGATGTTACTAACGTAATTTTATCTATGGCCCCATTTAGAACGCTAGATTTTTGTTTGATTCCTATGAGAAATTGAACTATTTGCTTTGAATCCTTCCGAAATTCATATGAAATTTCTGCTATGTTATTGACGATAGATGTAATTCTCTTTCCAAACGGATCGTGTCCTACAGTAATTTTTCTTTTGCAGTGATCGATTATTAAAAATCTTTGTACTTTGTTGGGTTAAATGATGTACTTAAATTAATTGATGCAGCATTAAGCTTCCACAGAAGTTTCCGGTCGAAAGGATGAATGTTCATTGCATCTTAATCTTTATTGAGGAATAAAAAAAAAGAATTTCAAGAGATATATGTTGCCGACACAAATGGAGGAAGTGCAAACCACGTAAAAGCAGAATTACGAAAGCACTACATAATTAATGAAGATGATATATACAAAGCAATCTTACATGCAGTTTAGTTACAACTATAGGATGCTATCAAAATTTTATTATCCTTGCATTTAATTATGGTAAATGTCATGTTATCAAGAAAGAAGACGTAATTGTGAAACAGGTAAACTAGGAGTTAATATTCTATATGCGTCATATATTGGTAGGTTGACAAATAAATCTGTCTTGTAAGTTGATTTTTCCTGTACGCTCATTGTTGCCATTTGTCCATTTACATTTGCGTTAGTGGGATGAAAAGCGCATGATGTTGCGCTCTAATACGCCATTGTTTCCCTGAGATTTAATGTGCACTAAGATTGCAATTAATGCCTTGGTAAGTGCTGCTGAAGTGTCAATTTTTTTGTGACGGCCGGAGTATTTGACATCCAGTGAAACATCATCGCTAAACTCAACTTTGCTGTGGCATACCTGCCGGATCAATACATAACATGACAAATCCAAAGGAGCACTTTTAGTGTATCACCGCCAAAACTAATGCCGATTTTCACTATGAACCACAGGAGACGCGAGCTCAGATCTACACAGGGACTAGCGCCGACAGATGGAACGACTTAATGCTGCATCTCATGTCCCGGCCCGACACACGTCACAGACAGCAGAACAGTTTATTGACGCGAACATGGGCTCTCGCGACGAGATAGAATCTCCCATGAGATGAGCTGATCGATCCAGACCAATAATTTAGCAACATTGCTAGCTCGATCGTGTCCTGTCAGCTCCCAAAAAGCACACCTGCATGCACAACCACGTGCGTGCACGGTCTCTGCCGCGTGCATACGTACATACAAACCCTCCGAACCAATTGGTATGTAACATATGTCAACTGAATGCTCGTGGATCCTCTGCCGTAAGGCAGAGTACTGTACTATGGCTGATGTGTGGACCCAAAGCTGGTGGGGCCCACATGTTAGTGATAGTACGGCTCTCTGCCGTACGGCAGAGGATGTGCGTCCTAACTGAATAAGTCTATGTCACGTAAAATTTTGGATGATATGAACGAGAGGAAGAGAAGAAAGATGATGTGTATTATTTAACATAGAGTTTTATGAATGGTTTTATATTGTATGTACTATTATATAGATAATTTTTTAACTGTATATAAGAGATCATTGTATACAATTATATAGACAATTTATTATATAAGTTATCTTTAGTCTTATCTGTAGATGATATAGAGATATATTACAGACAACCGCAATCTGTACCATTGTAGATATCCTAATTAATACCAGCCAGCATATCTTGACCCAATGTCTATTTAAACGACACTGCCAGTTATGTTTTGGCCATTAGCATATTCACCCCACTCTCGCGCGCACACACTCTAACATGGACGCAGCAACTGGATCATTTGCCCGCTTTCTTGCATTGCTTGCAACATGCCTCCTTTGGAACAAGGCTTCCTGTTTCACGTCGTCCGGCTTGAACAGAGCTTTCGCCACCTTCTATGGTGGCAGTGACGCCTCAGGAACGATGGGTAAGGAGTTTGTTCTTTTAACACCGATGATTATATTGATCAACTGATCGATGCGTGTGTAACTTTGTATATATAGGAGGGGCTTGTGGGTACGGGAACTTGTATTCGACGGGGTACGGGACGAGCACGGCGGCGCTGAGCACGGTACTGTTCAACGACGGCGCGTCCTGCGGGCAGTGCTTCCGGATCATGTGCGACTACCAGGCGGACACGCGGTTCTGCCTGCGCGGCACGTCGGTGACCATCACGGCCACCAATCTCTGCCCGCCGAACTACGCGCTCCCCAACGACGACGGCGGCTGGTGCAACCCGCCCCGCCAGCACTTCGACATGGCCGAGCCCGCCTGGCTGAAGATCGGCATCTATCGCGGCGGCATTGTGCCTGTCCTCTACCAGAGGTGACACTCGACGTTTCGGGCTCCATTGCATATATGCTTGATTCTGGTAGCATGTCGGTGACCCAGAAAAATGCTAATTCTGGTGAAACACAATGTGTAGGGTGCCCTGCGTGAAGCAAGGCGGGATCAGGTTCACCATCAATGGCCGTGACTACTTCGAACTGGTGCTGGTCAGCAACGTCGGCGGTGTTGGGTCCATCCAGTCGGTGTCCATCAAGGGCTCGCGGACGGGGTGGATGGCGATGTCGAGGAACTGGGGCGTCAACTGGCAGTCCAACGCGTACCTGAACGGCCAGAGCCTGTCGTTCAAGGTGACCAGCAGCGACGGCCAGACGCTGACCTTCCTCAACGTCGCTCCGGCCGGCTGGGGCTTCGGCCAGACATTTGCGACGTCGCAGCAGTTCTCCTAGAGGACGGTTTTATACGTGTTATTGGTGTGTCTTGATCCGTGTACTATGTAAAGTGTTTTGGTGAGTTTTGCGCCTGCTCGCTGATTTCTGTTTATTGCTCCGCTTTCGTGGAAAAACATAAAAGAATACTAAGGGTCTTGATTAAGGGTAAACTTGTACTTGGTAATTAATCGTACTGCGAATGGATACAAAAATATATATATAAAACAAAAGAGGCAGACACACATGCTGGGATATGGAGCTAGCTGACAAAACGAATTTTTACATAAATTTAAACCCTTATGTACGGAATTTATGTAAACACCATCGCAATTAATATTAAAATATTTAAGAATAGACTCTGCAACTCTGGAGCAATAATGTTATACTATGATACCCCTACTTATATGCAACAGCTCATAGGTCGGGTTTAGCCTGAACATGCATGGTATCAAGAATGAAGTGGATGAATATCATAGAGAGAACTAAAATAATGAGACTGAAACAATCACGATTAGAGAAAGATTTAGTGAAACCAACCACAAATATATCAAGAATTGAAGTAATTTTTGCACTCTTATAATTCCATTGCAAATTGTCACCTTGTTATATTAGTACAGAGGGACTTTGAACAAATATTGTTAGTCAAATATTAGTACAATTTGAACAGAAAATATGGAGCAACAGGAAAACCACTAGAGGAATGAGAAACTAGTATGTTAGTAGTCTATTTGAAAGTGCATCTAGGCCCCTTAATGATTTTGGTGATTAATGACAACAAGATTAAGTGACTAATGAGCTTTATGAGTATGGTGAACAGATGAATACGCTCATGGGAAAGTCGCTTAAGAAAAGAAGTCCCTCAAATCGAAGAAGAAAAGGCGTCGGTTAAACTCAACGGTTGTATACGCATTTTTCATTTTTATTGAGTTTAAGGATTGCCGTACTATAAAGAGGGATGTGGCAAGAAATAGCATTAGAATGACCTAATGTGCTCAATGATGAATTCTAGTCCTAAAATGAGTCAATGTGTGAAGTCTTGGGGGCAAAATGTTCAAAAAGGTTCGGAGTATCCGAATATGTCTTCGGAATGTCCGGACTGGCCCCCTCGGTTGCTCAGGCAAATTTCAGTTCGGAATGTCCGAACGTTTGTTCGGAGTATCAAAGCTGACCCTCTCTGTTGGTCAAGTTCATTTTGGTTCGGAATGTGCGAACATAGGTTCGGAGTATCCGAGTGGACCCCCTCTGTTAGGGCAAGTTTATTTAGGTTCGGACTATCCGAAGTATCGTTCGGACTGTCTGAACTGTGTGCTCAGTTGCCCTGATTTCAAATGGTTCGGACTATCCGAACATGGGTTCGGACTATCCGAACAGTCTGAGGCTGAAGTGAAAAACGGCTAGTTTTGGGAGGCTTTAAATACCTCCCCAACTCCCACCTACCCCAAAAAAAGTGCATTCAATTCATTCTAACAGCTCTTTCACTCTCTCTAAGCCCTAGTGTTCATCTCCCTCAAGTCTTTGATTCTTGGATCTTTAGAGGGAAGTCTAGTGGAGAGTTTTGGAAGATCAAGAGGTAGTGATTCATCTTGAGCACTTGGTTCATCCTCAAGTGGATTTCTTTGCAGATCTTTTACTCTTGAGGTTGAGGACTCCTAGACGGCTAGGAGTCACCGGTGAGCACCCAATCTTCGTGTGGGACGCCGGAAGTTTGTGAAGGTCGAATCCACCCCAAAGAAAGGATTCAAAGAAAAAGGAGGTGAGTGCTTTGTGCAATCTAGAGGATTAGGGTTGAAAGAGACCCGACTTTGTACCGCCTCAGCGGAGCGTAGGATCCCTCAAGGATCTGAACCCGGGGAAAAATCGTTGCATCTCTTTGGTTCTTAGATTTTCTATTGTCTATATTGTGCTTGGCTTAATCTTTGGGATTCAAGGGTTAGATAACTTCTTGGTGTAGATATTGGTGGGACTTCATCTCTGGAAGTTGCCTTAGCTAAGATATTTCATTTGGTAGCAATATTGCGCTCTAATTAGCTCAGATCTACATTTTAGGGTTTTTAGAGCTTGAGTAGTTAGGACTTCACGAAAAACCCTAAAGTCCGAACTACTCATCTAAAAACCCTAAAATGTAGATCTGAGCTAATTAGAGCGCAATATTGCTACCAAATGAAATATCTTAGCTAAGGCAACTTCCAGAGATGATGTCCCACCAATATCTACACCAAGAAGTTATCTAACCCTTGAATCCCCCAAAGATTAAGCCAAGCACAAATATAGACAAATAGAAAATCTAAGAACCAAAGAGATGCAACGATTTTTCCCCGAAGTTCAGATCCTTGAGGGGATCCTACATCTCCGTTGAGGCGGCACAAAGCCGGGGTCTCTTTCAACCCTAATCCTCTAGGTATTGCACAAAGCACTCACCTCAGCGAGACCTTCTCCAGTTGATCCTTCCTCCCCAAGCGGCTCTATCAAGTCCATACTCCGTGCCATTTTCTGCTTGGGGATAAAGAATCACAAGCAAATCAAGAAAATGAATGAGAAGATCACCGATACTCGCCGTCAGCTCAATGTCATCAAAGGGAAGCTAAATCTTTCTTGCTCATCAGAGGAGTCCGAGTCTGAGTCCGATTCAGCGACAGTGGATTCGGCGACCCGACAGCTTTTCGACCTTCCCGCCACTTCGGCACCTACAAGCGATGATGAGGGTGATTTCATGATGCGCCACCGGGACAATGACAAAGAATGATTTATTTATAATGAGGGCAACGAGGAGTGACCTTTTTGGTGTTTTGATGCCAAAGGGGCAGAGGAATTAGATTTGGTTGTTTATGTTTAGTTTGCTTATTGGTTGCTTGGATGTTGAATTAGTTGCTTGGTTGTGTTTGCTTGGATGTTGAAGATGTTGAAATATTTGCTTTCTGTTTGCTTAACGTCAAATTTCCCTTTAGCAATGCATTTGTGTGATATCTTGTCATGTTTATTTGTGCAAATTTGCTATATATCGTGTCATATTCTCTCGAAAGCAAAAATTTAGGGGGAGCTCTTGCAAAATTTTTCCGTAAATATGTGCATTTGAAACACCTCTCAAATTCCTCTAATGCACACATTTAGGGGGAGCTCCACCATGTATTTGGTTTTCCAAATACACTCTCATTTTAAATTTATCTCTAAATCTAATCGTGTTGTCATCAATTCACCAAAAAGGGGGAGATTGAAAGTGCATCTAGGCCCCTTAATGATTTTGGTGATTAATGATAACAAGATTAAGTAACTAATGAGCTTTATGAGTATGGTGAACAGACGAATACGCTCATGGGAAAGTCACTTAAGAAAAGAAGTCCTTCAAATCGAAGAAGAAAAGGCGTCGGTTAAACTCAACGGCTGTATACGCATTTTTCATTTTTATTGAGTTTAAGGATTGCCGTACTATAAAGAGAGATGTGGCAAGAAATAGCATTAGAATGACCCAATGTGCTCAATGATGAATTCTAGTCCTAAAATGAGTCAATGTGTGAAGTCTTGGGGGCAAAATGTTCAAAAAGGTTCGGAGTATCCGAATATGTCTTCGGAATATCCGGACTGGCCCCCTCGGTTGCTCAGGCAAATTTTGGTTCGGAATGTCCGAACGTTTGTTCGGAGTATCCGAGCTGACCCTCTCTGTTGGTCAAGTTCATTTTGGTTCGAAATGTACGAACATAGGTTCGGAGTATCCGAGTGGACCCCCTCGGTTAGGGCAAGTTTATTTAGGTTCGGACTATCCGAAGTATCGTTCGGACTGTCCGAACTGTGTGCTCAGTTGCCCTGATTTCAAATGGTTCGGACTATCCGAACATGGGTTCGAACTATCCGAACAGTCTCGGGCTGAAGTGAAAAACGGCTAGTTTTGGGAGGCTTTAAATACCTCCTCAACTCCCACCTACCCCAAAAGAAGTGCATTCAATTCATTCTAACAGCTCTTTCACTCTCTCTAAGCCCTAGTGTTCATCTCCCTCAAGTCTTTGATTCTTGGATCTTTAGAGGGAAGTCTAGTGGAGAGTTTGGAAGATCAAGAGGTAGTGATTCATCTTGAGCACTTGGTTCATCCTCAAGCGGATTTCTTGCGAGATCTTTTACTCTTGGAGGTTGAGGACTCCTAGACGGCTAGGAGTCACCGGTAAGCACCCAATCTTCGTGTGGGACGCCGTCGGAAGTTTGTGAAGGTCGAATCCACCTCCGCAAGGAAAGGATTCAAAGAAAAAGGAGGTGAGTGCTTTGTGCAATACCTAGAGGATTAGGGTTGAAAGAGACCTCGGCTTTGTGCCGCCTCAACGGAGACGTAGGATCCCCTCATGGATCTGAACTTCGGGGAAGAATCGTTGCATCTCTTTGGTTCTTAGATTTTCTATTTGTCTATATTTGTGCTTGGCTTAATCTTTGGGGGATTCAAGGGTTTGATAACTTCTTGGTGTAGATATTGGTGGGACTTCATCTCTGGAAGTTGCCTTAGCTAAGATATTTTATTTGGTAGCAATATTGCGCTCTAATTAGCTCAGATCTACATTTTAGGGTTTTTCGTGCGCAGAGTAGTTCGGACTATCCGAAAAGTCATTCGGACTATCCGAACCATTCGGATAGTCCGAAAGAAATTTCGGACTATCCGAACAGTTAATTTCCGCTGTGAATTTAAATTTGTAAACGCCTATTCACCACCCCTCTAGGTGACATCTCGGTCCTTTCAATTGGTATCAGAGCCAAATCTCCGTAATTTGGCTTAACTGCTTGGAGAATCTAAGATGTCGGAAACAGAGAAACATACTGAAGGCCGTAACCAAACTAAGGCTATGGGCTCCGGTAGTGGGGTTGCAATTCCATATGAGTATCCCTCCTTTGGTGTCTCAAGCTCCTCATCTTATGTCTCCGTGCCCTCCGATCGAGCGCCTCATTTCGATGGCACTCACTATGCCGCATGGAAACATAAGATGAAGATGCATTTGAGATCGCTTCACCCTTTTATTTAGAAGATTGTAGAAACAGGTTTCAAGCCCGTTGATCCAAACAATCTCACTCCCGAAGAAGACAAATCTCAACACTTCAATGATTTGGCCGTCAATGCCCTATTCAATGCTTTGAGTGATTTCGAGTTTAACCGAGTCGATGGACTTGAAGAGGCAAAGGAAATTTAGGATAGACTCTTGGTTACTCATGAAGGGATATCAAGTGTTCGGGAATCAAAGATCGAGCTTATTATTGGTGAGCTAAGTCGGTTCACCTTGGAAGAAGGAGAAACGTACACAAAAATGTTTGATCGCTTGATGGTGCTTGTAAATCAAGCTAAGGGTTTTGGATGCACTGATCTTACTGACAAAGCTATCGTCAAGATCATCCTTCGTGTGATCACCCCCACCAACCGCAATCTAGTTCAACTCATCCGAGACCGGCCAGACTTCGATACCTTGACGCCTCATGATGTTATTGGTCGGCTAGTGATGGATGAGATGATGATCAAGGAGGCGGAGGTTGTAGAAGAGCTGAAGTCTGGAAAGAAGAAGGGCATTGCCTTGAAGGCCGTCAAGATAGTGCGCCAAGCAGAAGAGAGCACAAGTGAGGATGAAGAGTCCTGTGGTCCGTTGACAAATAAGGACATGGCTCTATTCGTGAGAAGGTTCAACAAATTCTTCAAGAAGAAGAACTTCAGACAAGGAGGTCAATCAAGGAACTTTGGAAGAAAATCAAAGAGTAGACACTCCACCAGAAGATGCTATGAATGAGGTGAAACCGGCCACTTCATTGCCGAGTGTCCGCATAAGGAGAGCAAAGATGAGAAGCCTCATAAGAAAGACAAATACCGGGGCAAAGACAAAGAAAAGAGCAAGAAGTTCAAACATTACAAGCACGAGGGACAATCTCATATTGGAGAAGAGTGGGATTCAAACTCCGACTCCGACTCAAGCTCCGAGTCCGATGAAGAAGGAGGAATTGCCTCTGTCGCCATCGCCGTGCCTACTACCTCAACAACATCGAAGAGGCTCTTCAACAACTTGAGCGCTGACGACGAAGACGCTCCAATGTGCATTATGGCAAAGGGGCACAAGGTATCATCAACAGTCTTCACTCCTTCCATTGTTAATGATTGTCTAGATGAGCACGATAGTGATAGTGATGATGATGTTGACTCCATGCTCAAATCCATGAAGAATTTTAACATTCATAAGTTAGACTTGCTTCTGAAAGATATTGAAAAATTATAGGAAGTTGTAGAACAAAAGGAAGCTACTCTCGAGGCTCAAGAGGATTTTCTCATCCTCGAAAAGGAGAAAAATCATGAGCTAGAGAAGAGCTTATCTTTTGAAAGAAAGAAAAATGAAGAATTGGTTAAGAACTCAAATACGACCAAATCCAAAGCGACTAGTCTTGAGATTACCAACGCTTCACTTAAAGAGGAACTTGCTAAGGCAAAGGACACTTGCAAGGCTCTTGAGTTGACGCTTGTTGATCTCAAGAATAGCCTTCCGATTACCTCAACCATTAGCTCCAATTCTTCATTACCTTCTACAAGCAATGGATGCGCTAGATGTTATAACGTTAATATTGATACTTATGCCACTAACCTTGAGACATTGCAAGTATTAGCATATGAAAATGAGAAGCTCAAGGGAATGCTTAAAGATGGACTTCAAAAGTCCTACAAGGCAAATAAGGGACTAGAGGAGTTGCTAGGTAAGCGACAAGGACACTATGAAGCATGGGCTTGGATATACTCCACCCAAAGGGAAAAAGAGCAATATTGTGGTTGCTCCTCTAAACAAGCCCATCCAATTTGTTAAGAGCAAGGAAAACTCACTCTACATTCTTTGCATCCTATGTACTTAAGAGGACTAACTTTGGTCGTATAGTTGCTTATCACATTGGGGGTAAGTCCAAAAGTCCCTCCAATGTGCGATCTATTTGGGTTCCCAAATCACTTGTCACTAACGTACGCGGACCTAAACAAGTTTGGGTACCAAAGAGCAAAAACTAAATTTTATTTTGTAGGCCTACATCTTCGGTGGATCAAGTTGGATCTTGGATAGCGGATGTACACACCACATGACCGGAGAAAGGGCAATGTTCACTCATTGGACGCCAATGGAACGAATAGTGAAAGCATCATTTTTGGCGACAATGGAAAAGGTGAAGTAGTAGGTTTAGGTAAAATTCTTATTACAAATGATTTTCATTTGAATAATGTTTTGCTTGTTGAATCACTAAGCTACAATTTGTTGTCCGTTGCTCAATTATGTGAAGCGGGCTACAATTGTGTCTTTAGTGATAAGGGTGTGGATGTCATAAGAAGAAGTGATGAGTCAATAGCCGTTAAGGGACGCTTAAAAGGAAACCTCTATCTTGTAGATTTCACTACGAATAGAATCAACCTTGAAACGTGTCTTATGGCTAAATCTAGCATGGGTTGGTTATGGCATCGCCGACTTGCCCATGTTGGTATGAGGAACCTCCACAAACTTCTTAAAAGCAATCACATTCTTGGATTAACCAATGTTGTCTTTGAGAAAGATAGGGTATGTAGCGCGTGTCAAGCCCGGAAGCAAGTTGGAGCTTCTCATCCCGCAAAGAACGTGATGACCACCTCAAGGCCTTTGGAGATGCTTCACATGGATTTGTTCAGCCCCGTCACCTACATAAGCATTGGAGGAAACAAGTATGGTTTAATTATTGTTGACGATTTTTCTCGCTTTACTTGGGTGTTTTTCTTGCATGATAAAAGTGAAGCCCAAGGAAGCTTAAAGAAATTCATGAGAAGGGCACAAAATGAATTTGAAGTGAAGATCAAGAGAATTCGAAGTGACAACGACACTGAATTCAAGAATACCGGTATGGAGGAGTATCTCGATGAAGAAGGTATTAAACACGAATTCTCGGCTCCCTATTCTCCACAACAAAATAGGGTAGCCGAGAGGAAGAATCGTATACTTATCGAGATGGCGCGAACAATGCTTGACGAGTACAAAGTCTCTGACATATTTTGGGCGGAGGCCATCAACACCGCGTGTCATAGTACCAACCGTCTATACCTCCACAAGATCTTGAAGAAGACAGCGTACGAGCTCCTCACCGGCAAGAAGCCAAATGTATCCTACTTCCGAGTCTTTGGGAGTAAATGCTATATCCTCAACAAGAAAGCTAAGTTCTCTAAATTTGCTCCTAAAATAGATGAAGGTTTCTTACTTGGTTATGGATCAAATGCCTATGCATACCGAGTTTTCAACAACACTACCGGTGTGGTTGAAATTTCGCGTGATGTGACATTTGATGAAACTAATGGTTCTCAAGTAGAACAAGTTGATCGTGCTGTGATTGATAGGGAAGAACCACCGTGTGAAGCAATCAAGAAACTGGCAATTGGAGAAGTGAGACCTCTTGAGCAAGAAGAAATCCTGAGCACTCCAACTCGAGATGCAACTCTGGATGATGTTCCCTCTTCTTCAATACGAGCTCAAGATGGCTCGAACACCGCCCAAGACGATGAGGACCCAATTCAAAAATCAAATGCAACGGTTCCTCATCCAAGAGTGCATCAAAGCGTGCAGCGAGATCACCCCGTCGATAATATCCTTGGAGACATTAACAAGGGAGTATCCACTAGGTCTAGAGTTGCTAATTTTTGTGAATTTTACTCTTTTGTCTCTTCTCTTGAACCTCTTAAGGTAGAAGAAGCATTTCAAGATCCAGATTGGGTGATAGCCATGCAAGAGGAGCTAAACAACTTCGAACAGAATCAAGTGTGGAAGCTTGTCGAAAGACCCAAGCAAAATGTGATTGGAACCAAATGGTGTTTCGAAACAAGCAAGATGAGCATGGGGTTGTGATGAGAAACAAAGCCCGGTTGGTCGCTCAAGGCTTCACACAAATCGAAGGTTTGGATTTCGATGAAACATACGCTCCAGTAGCTAGGCTTGAATCCATTAGAATATTACTTGCCTTTGCTACTCACCATGATTTTAAGTTGTATCAAATGGACGTAAAGAGCACCTTCTTGAATGGACCACTCTCCGAGATGGTCTATGTTGAGCAACCACCCGACTTCGAAGACCCAAATCATCCGGACCATGTCTACTTCCTACACAAGGCCCTCTATGGACTTAAGCAAGCACCGAGAGCGTGGTTTGAATGTCTTCGAGATTTCCTTCTCGAACAAGGTTTTGTAGTCGAAAATGCCGACCCCACTCTCTTTACTAAACATATTGATAATGATTTATTTATTTGTCAAATATATGTTGATGACATTATTTTTGGATCTACTAATGAACATTTGTGCAAGGAGTTTAGCAGGATCATGACTAAAAGGTTTGAGATGTCAATGATGGGCGAATTGAAGTTCTTCCTCGGATTTCAAGTCAAACAACTCAAGGAAGGAACCTTTTTATGCCAAACGAAGTACATCAAGGACATACTCAAGAAGTTCGGTATGGAGAACGCCAAGCCAATCAAGACGCTAATGCAAGCCAACGGGCATCTAGACCTCGACAAAGAAGGTAAACCGGTCGTCCAAAAGGTATATCGTTCGATGATCGGTTCTCTACTTTATCTTTGTGCATCTAGATCCGATATTATGCTTAGTGTGTGCATGTGTGCAAGATTTCAAGCCGCTCCTAAAGAGTGCCACATGGTGGCCGTAAAAAGAATCTTGAGATATTTAGTGCACACTCCTTATTTTGGGCTTTGGTATCCTAAAGGTTCATCTTTTGAGTTAGTTGGCTATTCCGATGCGGATTATGCCAGATGTAAAGTGGATATGAAAAGCACTTCGGGGACATATCAATTCTTAGGTAGATCCCTTGTTTCTTGGTCCTCTAAGAAACAAAATTCCGTAGCCCTATCCACAGCCGAAGCCGAATACATTGCCGCCGGGAGTTGTTGTGCCCAATTGTTTTGGATGAGGCAAACCTTAAATGACTATGGCCTAACCTATAACCATGTTCCACTTTTGTGTGACAATGAGAGCACCATAAAAATTGCCAACAATCCCGTCCAACACTCCCGTACCAAGCACATCGATATTCGCCACCATTTCTTGAGAGACCATTCCACTAAAGGCGATATCGATATTCAACATGTAAGCACAAACGATCAATTAGCCGATATTTTCACCAAACCACTAGATGAAAAGAGGTTTTGTGAGTTGAGGAGTGGGCTAAATATTCTAGACTCTCGCAATTTGGCTTGAAACATGCTCACAAATTGATTGGTGATTGCAAAATGCTTTAGAAAAGTTTATTTACTTTATTTCTCTAAATCTTATTGTGTTTATTGGTTTTTGATCTTCGGATCTTGTCAATCATCTTGTGATCATGGTTTGATTGGTTGCTTGGCTTGCTGATCACTTGATGACTTGACTTATTAGGACATCTCATCTATTTCTTCCTCCGGAGTCATTCCTGCCTTGTTTTCATGCCATCTTGAGAAAACAGTTCGGACTGTCCGAAATTCCATTCGGACTATCCGAACTGGTTCGGACTATCCGAACTTAAGTTCGGACTGTCCGAAGTGAGGTCTCGGGCTTTTTAACTCAGCCCGACCCTCATCTTCCTCTTTTCTCTCTCTTCACTTCTATTTTCGGGTTCTCTCTCCTCAAATCCGCCCCTCCTCTTGGATCTCTCGATTTGGCCAAATTTCTTGCGAGTTGAGGGCTCCAAGACCTTCTTCAAGGGCAAGGGACTCTCCTCCATCAAGTTTTTGCCCTAGTTTTGCCTTGGGATCCCCGGGTTTCATCTCCAAAAGGTTGGTTTGATCTCTTCCGAATGTTGGTTAATCTCGTGTTTCTCTTGTGAATCCTTGGACTCTAGATCGTTCTAGACCTTGCTAGGATGATCCTCTGTGATTAGCTCTTAGTTTTATTGGATTATCGTCTAGATTGAGAAATTTAGGGTTTATGAATTGTCACCTCGGAATGTCCGAGTTTCCATTCGGAGTGTCCGAAGAGGTTCGGACTATCCGAATGAAAACTTTGGACTATCCGAAGATAACTTCGGACTTCCGAAGATTGTGACTTCATTTTTACTCTTTGTTGCTCATCTAGGTCATAATTAGAGTCTAATCTATCTTCCACCTTTGTATACCTTTAGGATGGATCCTTCTCAGGGTGGTAATCCCCGTTCAAGCCAAATGGACATCGACGCGGCTCGCTCGAAGAAAGCAAAGCATGATCATCTCGCCAGTGGCTCTTCGGCGGCTCCTGGGGGTTCTCTCCCAGATGTCTCTCCTCCGGAGTCTCCTCCAGATCAGTCCGCGGGTAGGAAGAAGCTTCAGGCTATTCGCAAAAGAAGTCATAAATCTCATAAGGCTGCTTCTAGTCAAGGCGGTGGTGATAAGGGGCAAGGAGGCAGTGGTGCTGAGGATCCTAGGGCTGCCATGCCAAGGTTGAGGGCAGTCAAGTGTGCTGCTCAGTGCAGGGAAGGAGCGTTGATTGGTCCCTTGGAAATACATGCTTCTATTCGTGCCACTCCTATGGGTGTCACTCCCAAGAAGAAAGTGGACTACTACATTGGTCAAGGGAGAGGCAAAGAGGTCCGCCAGCATAGAAGCCAAGACCCTTTAATGTATTTGCAAGAAGACTATGTGGACAAGAGGTTTTGGAATCATTTCCAGCAGGACTTCTATGACTCTGTTATTGCTGAGAAGAAGAACCTAGTGGCTTTAATGCAATATATTGACTGGGATTATATGGCACAGCAGGAGGACACAGTTTTCAATGAAGTAATTGTAGCTTGTGAGCGTCATAATCTGAAGGACATCATGTCATTCAAGTGCAAATGGAACAACGAGGTTGTGGCTCAGTTTTATGCAACCTTATATGTGGACTCTGACGTTGAGAGCACTATGTGGTTCATGGTGGATGGGTTGTACTATGCTGTTACCAAGGTACAATTCGCTGACTGCATAGGATTCTCCACTGATTATTGGGATAATTTGGATAAGCTGCACATCTCTGACTCTGCTGGTATCAATGATTTGACCCCTTTGTATGATGACTCTCAGAATTTCAAGTTGGGCACTACAAAAGGTTTGAAGCCTTTCTACGCCATTCTTTACAAGTTGATGAGGAAGACTCTGTGGCCCAAGGAGGGAGACACCACCAACATCAGTTCCTACTCTAGGAACTTGCTTTTGAGGATTGGTGAGGGGTCTCAGCCATTCGATGTCTTTGACTTTATCTGGCAGAAGATCAGGCTTAATTCTCTCAGCCCGCGTAGCAGCTGCGGGTTCGCTCCATATGTGATGTGTATGGTGGAAAGCATCTCGGTCCTTTCACTATTACACCAAAAGAAAGCAAAGCAATCCTTATTTGCTAACATACTTTGCTTTTACAAGTGATCCTTCATTATGATCGTGGCGTATGTAGGGAGATTCCTCTGTATCATTCAGGACAATAATGTCTACGTCCACCGTGAAAGGAGGCAGCTCGTCGAACTGATTATACTCTTCTTCGTCTGTGACGCCCTCAACTCCGACAATCCTTCTTTTACCTAGAAGAACCACGTGGCGCCTTAGCTGATCGCTACTGCTAGTCTTCTCCTTCTGCTTTTTTGGTTTGCTGTCCATGTCCATCACATAGAATACCTGTGTCACATCATTAGCGAGCACGAACGGTTCGTCCCTATAGGCTACTTTCTTGAGGTCCACAGTTGTCATACCGTACTTATCGATATCCACGGCTGTCAGTTTAACCCATTGGCACCGAAACGAAGGGACTTTTAATGGCCAGTACTCCAGCTCCCATATCTCCTCTATGAAACCATAGTAGGTGTCCATCTTCTATTTTTGTCCAAGGCATCTATACGGACGCCACTGTTTTGGTTGGTGCTCTTGCTATCCTGGGTTGTTGTGTAAAATGTGTACCCATTTATCTCATACCCTTGGAATGATATGATTGTTGTGGACGGTCCTCGAGCCAAGAGTTTCAATTGTTCATCGTCATGCAGGTTGCCCATGATTTGCTTTTGTAACCAAGCTGCGAAATGATCCATTTACTTGACTGCGATCCACTTATCTGACTTCTCTGGGTATTGGGCGCGTAGACTCATCTCGTGGTCATAGATATACGGAGCCACTACAGTTGCTTGTTTCAATACCGTGAAATGTGCTTGTTTAAATGCATGTAGATCGTCGCTATAGGATTCTTTTCTCCCTAAAGTCCCTTTTCCCCGTAGCCTCCCCTCATGGCGTGATATAGGGACACCAATCGGATTCAGATCATCAATGTAACTAACACAAAACTCAATCACCTCCTCAGGTCGACACCTGCGCAATGCACCTTATACAGGCGAGACCGATTCTGAACATACTTCTTTAGAATACCCATGTACCTCTCGAAAGGGAACATATTGTGGAGGAATACAGGTCCAAGAATTTCTATCTCTTTAACAATGTGGACCATGAGATGGACCATAATATTAAAGAAGGATGGAGGGAAGATCATCTCAAGGCTAACCAGACTATTGACCATGTCATCATGCAGATTAGATACCTTATTCGGCTCGATGACCTTCTGCGGCACCGCGTTGAAGAACGAACACAGCTTTATGATTGTCCCTTGTACCCAATCTGGCAGAATACCTCGCACCGCCACAGGGAGCAACTGTGTCATCAACACATGACAATCATGGGATTTTATGTGTACGATTTTATTCTCTTTCATGTTTATGAGTCTCCTTATGTTCGAGGAGTACCCAGAAGGGACCTTCACACTATTCTAAGAACTTAATCATTTTTTTTTCTCTTCCTTGCTCAGAGTGTAGCTCGCGGGGTGGAGGTAATGTTGTCTTTTCTCTCTCTTTTCCGGATGTAGGTCGTTCCTGAGTCCTAATAGCTGTAGGTCCTTTCGTGCTTGAAGTGTATCTTTTGACATACCGTACATATCTAGGAAACCTAGTAGGTTCACGCAGATATTCTTCGTGATATGCATGAAGTCCAGTGAGTGGTGGACCTCTAAGTCTTTCCTAAGTCCCAAAATATTGACTTCTTCTTCCAAATGGCCTTCGTGTGACCTTGTTCAGTCGGGACAGGTTTGCTACCAGGACCTTTTCTAAATACTACTTTCAGATCCTTTACCAAAGAAAATACAAGCGTCCCATTGCGATGCATGGGCTTCTTACGTTTCTCTTCTGTCCCATCAAAATTCTCACCCTTCCTCCGTAACGGGTCCTTCATATGGAGGAACCTACGGTGGCCCATGTACACAACCTTTCGAGAGTTTTTTAGGTACTTGCTGTCCGTATCCTCTAGCGTGGATGTAGGCTTTATATCCTTTGATAGATAGGCCGATAGGTTACCAAGTGCAGGCCGATCGTTGATGGTTACGAATAGCAATGCACGAGAGTGAAGTGCTCTCTTTTGTACTCATCCCATACACGTACACCATCGTTCCACGGTGTTAACAGATCTTCAACCAACGGTTTGAGGTACACATCAATGTCATTTCCAGGTTGCTTCGGGCCTTGGATAAGCAATGGCATCATAATATACTTCCGCTTCATACACAGCCAAGGAGGAAGGTTGTAGATACATAGAGTCACGGGCCAAGTCGTGGATCGCTTTGCTCATATCGCCGAGCAGGTTCATCCCATCCGTACTCAACCTAAACCTTATGTTCCTTGCATCCTTAGCAAAGTTCGGGTATGTTCTATCGACTTTCCTCCACTAGGAGCCATCAGTAAGGTGCCTTAGCCTTCCGTCGTCCTTACGGTCTTCCTTGTGCCAGCGCATCATCTGGGCATGCGCTTTGTTCGCAAATAAACGCTTCAACCGGGGGATTACAGAAAATACCACACCACCTTAGCGGAGGTCTCTTCTTCTTCGCTGCCCTCTACCTCACGGGTCATCACGCTGGTCTTATACCAAGTTTTGCACACGGACAAGCTTCAATCCTCATACTCATTGCGATAAAGGATACAATCATTACGACATGCATGTATCTTCGTACCTCCAACCCCAAAGGCGGAACAACTTGTTTGGCATCGCACGTAGTTTCGGCGATGTGTTCCCCTCTAGAAGTAACTTCTTTATGAGGCATAACAACTCGTTGAATCCCTTATCAGACAATCCATTGATTGCCTTCTATTGCATCAGTTCTAGTGTGGTATGCAACTTTTTATGGCCCTGTCGGCAGTTTGGGTACAACAGTGTTCCGTGGTCCTCCTATAGGCGCTGAAACTTTTCGTAATGCCTTTCATCGATGTATTCTCCCTCTCCATCAAGCAGCATCTGGTCTAGGTCATCATCACCAAACTCCCCCAATGTATCTTGAAAGAACCGTGTTGACCGGCGTCAGGGATATTGATGTCCGCCTCTTCTTCTTCACCGTCTTCTGTATAATCTCTTCTTCACCGTGCTTGGTCCAATGGTATAGTTTGACATGAAACCTCTTGTGAGCAAATGAAAGTGAAGGTGGCTGGATTTTGGCCACTCCTTCTCATTCTTGCGATCTATGCATGGACAACATATGTAGTCTCGACGTCGTGTGTGCATCGGCCACTGAAGAAAATCTTGCAAACCTTGCAAGAACTCCGGGGAGCGTCGGTCCATGTACATCCATCGCCGGTTCATCTACATTATGTTACATCAAGATAACTGTTAACTCATTTTCCGATAATGAATTGTTGAACCAAAACCAAAATATTAGCTAGATCCACACCTTCAATCCGAGCTAAATAATAATCCAAGCAAAATCTAAACTCACACAATAAGTTTTGCAACCTACAAAAAGAATTGGTCGATCGAGTCGGATTCAAAATTCGAACAAAATTCACGACAGCTTTGTTTGCAAATTCTGTTGAAATTGTAATACCCTAAAAATTCCCAAATTATTATTCAATCATTTATTTTTATTTTTTTCTAAATCTCTAGCACTTAATTAATGATGTTTTCAAAAATAATTTGCTAATGGAAATTAAAACCAAAATTATACTAGAATTAATTTTTCTAAGTTTAAAATATTCCAAAGTATTTTTGAAAACTTTTCTCAAATTTTGAACTCATTTTATATTTTCTATTCATATTTCTGATATTATTTTAATTCGCAAATGAATTTAAATTTCTTCTTTTCCACATAACTATCGCCATTTCAAGATCCCAAACTCCATGATTTTCATGCACCATTCTCCCCCCAACTACGTGCAACCAAATCTCATCCTTCATCGATCGATAGAACTAAAACCTAAATCTAAGCTAGATCCACACATTAAATGCGAGCTACATTATAATCCAAGCAAATTCTAAGCTTACACAACAAGTTTTTGTATCCTATTTGAAAAGATCAAGCTAGATCTCTACATTCATAATCTTTCATCAATCATGGGAAAAGATCAAATTTTTTTTCATAATTCAAGCAAAAAAGAGGCTCCATTTAACACCAAATGAAGTGAGGAATGATGTTACTAACCTTAGTTACCTTGGTTGCGAGTAAAATGGCCAAAATTTTGAAATTTGGGCAGCACCTTTCTCTACATTCATAATCTTTCATCAATCATGGGAAAAGATCGAATTTTCTTCATAATTCAAGCAAAAAAGAGGCTCCATTTAACACCAAATGAAGTGAGGAATGATGTTACTAACCTTAGTTACCTTGGTTGCGAGTAAAATGACCAAAATTTTGAAATTTGGGCAGCACCTCCCTCTACATTCATAATCTTTCATCAATCATGGGAAAAGATCAAATTTTCTTCATAATTCAAGCAAAAAAGAGGCTCCATTTAACACCAAATGAAGTGAGGAATGATGTTACTAACCTTAGTTACCTTGGTTGCGAGTAAAATGATCAAAATTTTGAAATTTGGGCAGCACCTCCCCTCCCTTGAAGCTCTTGGCCGAAGCTCCACTGTTCTTGTCACGCATTGAAATGATCTTGGTCTGCCAGAGAGCGGGAGGAGGAAGAAGTTTAAATTGTGACTTAGTACCGGTTGAAGGCACCAACCGTCTCGATGGTCTGACATCGATCGGTTCAAGTCACGAACCGTACTAGTGAGCTCCGCTAAATAGTACCGGTTCGTTACGAACCCGTCTCGATAGAGACCATCGAGACCGGTTGGTGTATTGAACCGGCACTGATCTCCCCCCGCAGCCCTGTAGCCGTTGAACCGGGACTGTTCTAACTATCAGTCCCGGTTCGTACCCAACCGGTACTGATGGCCCGGTAGCAAAGGTCAGTTCTGTAGTAGTGGGAGCAAAAAGGATTGTTTCTCTCATAAATCTCTCAAAATGTTTTTGACCCTTGGATCCTTACCATATATAAGAATCTAGTGTATCTTTTATAGCATCTAACTATCTCTTGCACGTCTTGATTTGTGTTAGTTTTTTTTGTGGCTTGCGTTCCCTATGATGACCCTTCATGGCTTTATATCGTGCCCCACTAGTCCTCCTCAAAAGAGGAGTCCTAATGCTATCACTATTGCACAATAGGTCATCACAGACGGTTCATAAACCACATCACAGATTGTTTTGTGAACCATCTGTATGCAAGTGTCAGTGATGACAAAGAATTATTGTAGACGATTTTCCAACCGTCTGTGAAAAAACTCATCACAGACGGTTTTAAATTCGAACCGTCTGTGGTGTGGTATCATCTTAGACGATTCCACTTAGGAACCGTCTGTGATGGTAAGCTTATCCCAAACAGGTCTAACGAAGAACCGTCTGTGAAGAGGAATATCACAAATGGTTCCAATTTGAAACTGTCTGTGATGATGCCCTCATCACAAACGGTACCGCAATGGAACTGTCTGTGATTTGTGCCTCTTCACAAACGGTTCTTCTTTAGAACCGTCTATGATGTTGATTTTCTATTTTTTACTAAATTTTATTATATTGGCTAGCCTCAGGAATTGCTAGCCATGCCCTCTAAAACAAAAGACAGTACACAGCATGACCAGCATATTATTATGACATAAATATAAAAAATGTACTCCAAGACATGTTACACAACATGCAGCACATCCATTTCATAAATAAACTCAGACGCACATTACAACATATGTATATCGCATCTATTTCAGAAATCAACTCACATATGTACTAACCAATTGGATTCAGAAGAATGACAAATTCACAGCACAAGGTTCATAAATTAATCCGAATGTACGGTAAGTAACAAATTCACAACTCATGATCTGTTGAGCCGTGAGTAGCATCTGCCCTTGGATTTAAGACCTCACGCAGCAAGAAAGCACAGAGTTGTCCTCAAATAGAGAGCAGGTCAGCCTGTTCTAACGTAGATTCAGCACATTACCAAGCCAGTCGATGAGAAGAGTAAAGTCCCACATGTATATAAATTAATAAGTGGAGACAATTATTGCATGATTGACAGACCTGTATGACCTTGGTCTGCTAGCAACCAATGAGGAGTGCCATGTTATGGCAAATATAGAATCCACATAGGTCAGTACCCTTTGGCTATTGGTGGCACTGCCAAAACATAATAGGTTAATTAGTTCCGAAGGTATCATTATGTAGTGTGAAGGATTATTGCGTACTATTGGATACCGAAAACTTAAAAGTATGCGTTAGAGTGGCTGGGCCCTTCTTGTATGGCCCTCCCCTCGATTTGTAGACACCAAACGTCGTGTTGAGAAAATCTCTGATAGGCTTCAAATCGTGGGTGCCACCCTTTTTGGAATCAAGGTAACTTACCCGATTTTGTCTCGGTATAATTACTTAGTAGAACCGATGATACCTACAGGTATCTTTGTCATGGTCACTGAAGCTAACTTTGAGGTGAGATATATAGTAGAAATCAACGAGTATAGCATCTGGACGAAGCACTTACCCCGGGTTGTAGGGTAAAAGTATGAATTTTTTGTCCAAATGAGCTAGCAGTACTTTTTCCACATACTCGTGGACGACTTCTTTATTTTCGTCCATGGTTTGCTCGTATACCATGTGTGGGTCGGCGAAACCGGTGGGTTGTTCGCTTGCTATTACTTCCAGGATTATGTATCTACATATAAAAAATCAAGGATGATATATATATGACATTTATCGGTGCGTCAGAAATGTAGACAGTGATTGCACACACTTATATTGTCTAGCATCTTATGAGTGAGGCGTCGAGCGTTTTGAGGTTGTACAGATCGAACAAGTCAGTGAAGCCGACCACGAAGGCGCCATCTAAAGACCGGTGTAAGAAATACTCCTCCTTGAAGCTACCGAGATACTTGTTATCCGTTGTGCCACCGGCTTATTGGCTTGTTGCATATACCATTCTTGCAATCTAACGCAGACTAATGAAAGCGTCTCCTTGCACTAATCCGGTAGGGCGGTTGCCCCAGCTCGAATTACTGCACAAATGGGGCAACCGAAAAGTCACAGGCTGATGTGATCCATTTCGATATGCCCTTGTCTCTGATGAGGACCCAACCAGATGTTGAGTAAATGGCGGCCCGATCTTTCACGGTACGACGATGATAGCATGGTGGTACTCGCACTCGAACAACAAAAGAGTTGATCAAGAAGCGAGAAACCGATCACACAAACCACGATCAACACTAGAACGCGAATTGAGTGGAGGAATCGTATAGATTCTGTGGACAATCACAAGAACAGGACGTTCTTGACTTGCATCAACACTAACAAACCTAAGAACGGGAAGAACTTATCAAGAACACATGGTATTTGCGCCACAAACAACCATGGGTTATGCTGTCTATTTCTGATAATCAAAAGTCTAACCTTTTAGCAGATGGGATACATAGATATTTATACTAGGAACAACCCTCCTAGCTTACGTGTGAAACTAAACAAGAAACTATAGGGGTTTTCTTGGGTAGATAAAAGGTTTAAAGTCTTGGAAGTTGGGCAGCAACAGCAAATCTCGTGCAGCTCTTGACAGCCTGAGCAACTCCCACATAAACAATCATAACTCCCACCTCGGAAGTCCAAATGATGCACGTTTTGAAATGCTAGAAACTAGACTTCAATATCTTTCCATTCATTTAGGCCAGGGATATGTTATTTGTCGTGATTAGCAACAACATCATGATCAAATGGATAGACAGATTTGAGTGGACTAACCTTGCACATGTAACTCTTCTTTGCCTTCCATTACAATGGATCGCTGTCAATAATTCTAACAAATATGGATCAAATTAGAATTCCCTCCTGAGGTGGCATATCTCCAAATGAAATGGATTTTACTCCTTGTGGATGCATAGCCATGTCACCTTTCTTCTCTTCAACATCTGCATTGCAATTCTCAGCCTGTAGCGCATCATCAACACCATTTGCGTTGGCCTTGTGACTTCCTTGCACTTTAGTAGCAGCAAAACAAGTAATGTGATCATTTGAAGACTTAGAGTCATGAGACGATACAACAATAGAGGATATATTCGCATCATCCCCTCCCCCTTCAAGCGAAACCGTCCTCGGTTTCGAGTTGTTCTTCAAAACACTGTTTGGCTTAGTGAGGATGTCACAATGAATATCATCCCCACTTTTGGGCAGGAAAGAAAAAAACACTCCTTTATGCATAAATGTGTAGCGATTAGTTCTCCCTTGGTGTGTAGCATTCCGATCAAATTGCCATGGTCGCCCGAAAAGAATTTGACTAGCATGCATTGCAACTACATCGCACTCCACCTTGTCTTCGTATCCATCGATGGAAAATGGCACATGTACCTTATGGGTCACCTTGAGCTTACCAACATTATGAAGCCACTTCATGTAGTAGGGCTTTGGGTGGCGCTGTGTGGTCAATTTCAACACATCAACCACATCCTTGCTAATCATATTGTTGTAACTTTCTCCATCTATCACAAGCTTACACCTCTTTCACTTGATCTTGCATTCGGTTTGGAAAACAGCATGTCGCTGTCCCTTCTCCACAATAGGTGCACCATCACGGTTCACCTTCTGAGCCATCAAACATGGTCTATCTTCAGGTTCACAATGAACAACATCATCTTGTTCTTCACCTCCCATATCTGATTTCTCACTTTCCTCACTTTCTGAAACATACTTGCCATCAGTTGTGAGCATCACCATCTTCAAATTTGGGCAATCTCTCATCACATGCCCTTTGCCCTTGCACTTGAAGCACTTGATATTGCGAGTTCTAGCGGTAGAGAACACACTAGAATCAGCTTTGGAGGAATCTTTGCTTGCTGTCCCTACTGCCTTTGACGCATCTTTTGGTAGCGTTCCACCCGGTTTTGTTGATGGAACCGGTGTAGAAGAAGAGCCTCCTTCACCACCTTGCTGCAAAGAGCGCCGCCAACCACTAGATATGCCACGACCATGATGCATAGAAGGCTTTTGAGCATCCTTCAACCACTGTTCAGCACGCTACGCTTGATGAAGCAACTCTTGTACGGTATTGAATTGCATCAAATCAACACGATTCCGCACATCCTTGTTCAGCCCTTCAAAGAACCTTGTCATGGTGGCATCCGCGGACTCACGAATAGCTATACGAATCATGAGTATTTGCATTTCTTGATAGTACTCATGAACAGATTTATTACCTTGATAAAGCCGTCTCAACTTTGTGTGCAGCGATCGAGTGTAGTATGCTGGGACAAAGCGAGAACGCATATACTCTTCATCTCCTCCCAAGTATAAGGATGCTCCCCTGCACGATTCCATTGATCCCACCAAATAATAGCATATTCGGTGAACTCAATCGAAGCAACACAAACCTTCTTTTCTTCGGAGTAGCGATGGTTGTCAAAAATTTGATTGACTCGCATCTCCCACTCCAAATATTCCTCTGGATCAGCACGCCCCTTGAACTCCGGTATGGTGATTTTTACATGACCAATTCCATCACCACGATCAGCACCTCTCCTATGAATTCCTCCATGTCCAGCACCTCGACGATCATTGCAATTACGCCAATTAGGACGAAAATCAGAACGAGCTTCAGATATGTTGTCCTCCAAATCAGTCCCATACTCTCGGTCATCACTACCATGTGAGCTAGCACGAATGCCACGGATATGTGCTCGCTGCCCTCGTGCGCCATCTCCTCCTCGTGCCAGTAGCATGTCTTCCAGACGTCTAAGATTGGCATTGACATCATTGAACCCATCTGTGATGCGGGTGTGCATCACGTTCAGCTCACCACAAAGCCGATTCTCCCGCTCGTGGTAGAAGACCGACGCGGCCTCAAAATGAGCACGCATAGTAGTGGGAAGATTGGGGTTAATTGGCAGCTGCTCCTCAACAATTTCTTCATTTTCTCCACCATGATGGCTTGCCCTCGACATTGTTGCAAGCAATCTGAAATCACACAAGAATTCCTACGTACCATGAGCAACGAAAGCTCTGATACCAGATGATGAGGACCCAACCAGATGTTGAATAAATGGTGGCCCAATCTTTCATGTACGACGATGATAGCTTGGTGGTACTCGCACTCGAACAACAAAAGAGTTGATCAAGAAGTGAGAAACCAATCACACAAACCACGATCAACACTAGAACGCAAATTGAGTGGAGGAATCGTATAGATTCTGTGGACAATCACAAGAACAGGACATTCTTGACTTGCACCAACACTAACAAACCCAAGAACGGGAAAAACTTATCAAGAACACATGGTATTTGCGCCACAAACAACCATTGGTTATGCTGTCTATTTCTGATAATCAAAAGTCTAACCTTTTAGCAGATGGGATACATAGATATTTATACTACGAACATCCCTCCTAGCTTAGGTGTGAAACTAAACAAGAAACTAAAGGGGTTTTCTTGGGTAGATAAAAGGTTTAAAGTCTTGGAAGTTGGGTAGCAACAGGAAATCTCGCGCAGCTCTTGACAGCCTGAGCAACTCCCACCAAAACAATCATAACTCCCACCTCGGAAGTCCAAATGATACACGTTTTGAAATGCTAGAAACTAGACTTCAATATCTTTCCATCCATTTAGGCTAGGGATATGTTATTTGTCATGATTAGCAGTATCATCACGATCAAATGGATAGACAGATTTGAGTGGACCAACCTAGCTTGCACACGTAACTCTTCTTTGCCTTCCATTACAATGGATCTCTGCCAATAATTCTAACAAATATGGATCAATTAGAATTCTCTCCTGAGGTGGCATATCTCCAAATAAAATGGATTTTACTCCTTGTGGTTGCATAGCCATGTCACCTTTCTTCTCTTCAACATCTACATTGCAATTCTCAGCCTGTAGCGCATCATCAACACCATTTGCATCGGCCTGGTGACTTCCTTGCACTTTAGCAGCAGCAAAACAAGTAATGTGATCATTTGAAGACTTAGAGTCATGAGACGATACAACAATAGAGGATATATCCGCATCAGTCTCCGTGTCCCCTTCTACTAAATTTTATCTTCACAGGAGACGACTAGGCCCTTACTGCAGTAACTGTTTACACGAGATGGGACATGGTAGCTGATTTGGCGGGCTCCTTCGGTGCATGGAATGTCTTTGGAAGTGCTGGTAGCTCCGGTGCATCATGTGGTACCTCTGGGATTGCTTGTAGCTTTGGTGCTCCTGGCCGGGCGTCAAAGGAGATGTTCTTCTTGGGCTACTGGATAAATGTGCCAATAGCATCGCCTAGTGTGACGATCTCGTCATTTTGGGGTATGTCCAGTGTGACCCAAGCAGCCTTAAAAATTTCATGTACACCGTCGACATGGACCTTCACGTAGCCTAGCTCTACAGTACAACCATGCACTAATGCCCCTACACCGGATGCATACGCTTGTCCCCAAGCAGCCTACAGGGGAATATAGCCGTTGGCAAGCCTCACTTGCAAATTAGACGGCATGACCACCTACTTAAGGGTACATAAGTAATTAGCTAATACATCTAACATTAAAGTCTATGTAAGGAGTATTGCAGACATGTTACCTAAGTGTCGTTAGGAGGTAATCTGGCTTCATCCACGTTTGTCTCAAGGGCAGATGCGCATCTGCTCCGACGGTTGGTTAGGCTGAACTGTGCCTGTGCTTCTTGGACTTGCACATTCCGTGCCTACCTCTCCTCAGCCACCTTTTGCTCTATCCTTTCCTCAAGGCTTCGTAGCTAACTATCGAACTACGCTCTAAGCCTTTCCTCAATCAGGGCTACTAGCTGTTCCTCACGCTCGACTTTGCTTCTCTTCCTACTCCGGTACGTCACCGAGTCCGGTGGGAATCCCAGTTTCTAGGAAATGAAAACACCTAGGCCTCGGGTGTGACCCAGGTGCTCCTTATTTCCCAAGGCCGTGGAGAGTATGTCTTTGTCTCTGTTCGAAGTGAAAGAGCCCTAAGAAGATTCCATGCTCAACGATATTAGGCATTCGGACACTTCCTCATCAGCGGGGTTTGCAAAGGATACACCGCCCGAAGAAGTGCGACGTGACCTCGCTCTTACCCAGTTTCGGCCATGCGGGTCCACGATTGAGGCAAACGGCGGCGCAACCTCCTTCTGTACTACCTCGTCGTCCTCCCTTGTCCACTGCGCCATCTTACCTGCGTACCCAGTTGAGCCAAGTCTATGTAGGTGTATATTTTTTGACTGGACGGTCTTGTGAGTCGCTCTTTGAAGCACGAACTCTTCCATCATCTTCAACTCAACAAATTGTCCCCAAACGTCTTCAGAGATGAACCCATACTTCTAGAATGGAGTCATATCCTTATTGATGTAATTAGCAATGAGAACGCTCTTGAAGTTCTTCCACGCCTTTCCCGCCAGTAGCAACACGTACCGTCGCAGTGCAGGCATGGCGTCTTGTGAAAGCTCGAACGACGTGAATATTTCTGTCAGCAGGTTATCGTGCTCCATATCTATCAGCGTCTTCCATGATGGATAGGTGATGGGGACCTTTTCACACCCAACGATTCCCGCATATGGTCCGAAAAGCTGCCACAGCTTTTGGAGGCATGGTAGGGGGCCCATCATGGAAATCGACTGCCATGATGGTGTATCGGCTTTGAGGCTTTTTACTAAGCCCTTTTGTACCGCTCCTGTTTCCTTCTACGTTGGGCGCATCATCAGATCCCTTTGGCAGTGAGGATTGAGGGGATACCATCTTGTATGATGCAAGGTTAAGAATAGGTAATTTAAGAGAAGCAAATTTAAGAGAAGGTAAGTTAAGAGTTATTTTGTACATGCAAGGTTAAGAGAATCAACATTGCTTGCAATACCAATTGGGAAAATGCGAAGATTTTTAAATCTTCATTCACAATCACAAATGTATTATGTTTTAATGGCTGAATTTGCCGATGCATAAAATGAATTTTATGTCATTCATACAACGAATCATGTCTTTTGTCACAAATTGAATGAAGATTGTATTATATTGCTCTCAGATAAGGGTTGGTTAAAGATTTTGAACTTTCAAGATTAATCACGAATGGGCTAACAATTAATTTAGTGAATAAGGCCTTGAACCCTTACCACCTTAATATTCAGATTATGCACTTGCTAACTGAATCAAAAATAGACTACTAGTTCAGCATTTTAACAAGATGATTCTAAAGCAGTACAACAGCACTAAAATTGATCCACTCAATCAGGATTTAAGCACACCAGTAACAATTAAGACAACAAAGTGTATTTAGCTAAGCATCTAAATAGCACATGTATTGATATAACAATCTCAATCTGCGTATGGATCAGAAGTTAAACCAGAATGCTGTGACTGATAGCACAATCAAGATTAAACTAGCAGCTAGTATATATAATGAAGTGCTAACAGAAAAGTAATAACAATCAAGAACAAGCTATTAGCCATATATAATCTAATATGTATTTAAGCCTATGGTTCAAGGCCTAGTTCACTGAAATAAATGTTCTAGTCATTACAATACCCATTATCATCATCGAGTAAGCAAGGCAACAAAAAACATAGAGACCAAAAAGTGGGGAGGGCGCGAACGAGGGGGAGGGCATGGGGGAGGGAGGAGGGCACTGCCGAGGGAGAGAGGAGACACCAATGAGGGCGAGGGCGCAGCCGAGGGGGGAGGTACCGCCAAGGGAGGAGAGCATGGCCGAGGGAGGAGGGCACCACCAAGCTAGGGCAAGGGCACGGCTGAGCGGGGAGGGTGCCTCCGAGAGGGGAGGGCACGACCGAGGGGGAGGGCGCCGCCGAGGGAGAGGGCTCGCTTTAGCTAGGGTTGTAATAAACTAAGTGTGCGCAGAACTTGATGAATGGCAAGCACGGGACTTATTGAACGGCATGGGAAGACCATCCTAGATTGTTCTGGGATAGAACCGTTTGGGATGACTTTATCCCAGACGGTTCAATCCCAAAACCATTTGGGATGAGCCATTTTATTATTTTTTTGCCGTACAAACATATATGTTATGTATTAAAATTAATCATAATACATACATCTCATTTAGTATAATATATATACACCTGATTAATTTTAATCAATATATCTCAGTGATTATAATTAATGCACATCTCATTAATTAATACATCTCATTAATTATAATATAGGAACACTTGGTATATACATGAAGTCCTCATGACAACTCCACTTGCTTATTCTTTTGTACAAAAATTAGTCCTTCGCAATGATCAACACGTGTGTAACTAGCTTCCTCAGGTTGGTCTTCCTAGATTGTGATGCCGGTACCAATAGGAGACAACTCGTTGAACTGATTGTATTCTTCCTCATCTACTACATTTTCGACTCCGACAATCCTCCTTTTTCCCTGAAGAACAATGTGGCGCTGCTTGTTGGACGGGTTGGTTACGTAGAAGACTTGAACAACTTAGTTGGCAAGAACGAATGGTTCGTCTTAGTATTCGACATGTTTGAGGTCTACAGTTGTAATGCCATACTTGTCAACCTTCACGTGCTGCAGGTTAACCCAACAGCACTGAAATAAGGGGATCTTGAATAGTACATAGTCGAGCTCCTAAATTTCCTCAATGAACCCATAGTGCGAGCTCCTCGTCGATCCAATGGTATTTAGCGCATTAATGTGAACACCTCTATCCTGGTTTGTGCTCTTTGTGTCCTGATCTCTCATGTAAAATGTATACCCATTTAAGTCATACCCTTTCCATGTTACAACTGTAAAAGCTGGCCCTTTTGCCAACCATGTCAACATATCACCTGACGTGCTTCCAGTAATGGGTTGTCGCTCCTTGAACCATCTATTGAATGGCAGGTTATGTTGTCTGATGATCCAGTACTCCTGCCACATCAGATTCTCTTTCCGTAGCCAATTCTTATGCTCATCGATATACAGGGCCACAATAGCCAGGTGTTACAAAACTGTGAAGTGGGCTTTTGCGCATGCAGCTGGATCAGGCATCATTGCTTTCCTTTCGATGGTCCTGATGCCCTAGAGCCTCCCATCATGGTGGGATCGAGGTACACCTATCGTTTCGACCTAAGCCATGTAATCCACACAGAATTCAATGACCTCTTCAGTTGCATAACCTTCGATAATGCTACCATATAGTAGATATCGATTCCGTACGTACGACTTTAGAATTCCCATGTACCTCTCAAACGGGTACATGCTACGTAGGAACACAGGCTGACACATCTTTATCTCCCTCACAAGGTGAACAATGAGATGGACAATGATATAAAAAAACGATGGAGGGAAATACATTTCAAGATTACATAGAGTCATTACCAGCTCAGTCTGCAGAGCGTCTAGTCCTTTGGGATCGATGACCTTCTGAGCAATTGTGTTAAAAAAATAATACAGCCTTGTGATTGTCTCTCGAACCTTGGTCGGTAAAATACTTCTAATTGCCACAGGGAGCATCTGTGTCATAAACACATGGCAATCATGGGACTTCATGTCAGTTAAACTCAAATCGTGCATCGAAACAAGTCTCTTCATGTTGGACGAGTAACCGGATGGAACTTTCACACCATGCAAGCACTAGTATAGTTTGGTTCTCTCGGCCTTGGACAGAGTGTAACAAGCAGGTTCACAGTATGTTCAGCCTTTATCGGTCTCTTTCGGTGCTAACTCAGATCTGATGCCCATATCGACCAAGTCAAGCCGTGCATTCATACCGTCCTTTGTTTTACCCTTAATGTTCAGTAAGAGCCTAATCAAACTATCATAGACATTCTTTTCTACATGCATCACGTCGATGTAGTACCGAACTTCTAGGTGCTCCCAATAAGCTAGGCCCTAAAATATTAATCTCTTCTTCCATATGCTCTCCTTATGGGTCCTCGATTTACATCCTTTTCCTAGTACAACATCCAACTTCTTAATCATGTCATGAATGTCTATCCCGCTTAAAGGCTTTAGAGCTAAAGCATCTTCGGTTGTGCCATCGAATTGTTTCTTCATCTCGTGGTATGAGTGATTCCTCCGAAGGAACCTACGGTGATGCATGTACACGGTTTTGCGTGAGTGATTTAGCCAAACACTCTCGGTGTCATCCAAGCAGAGGGTACATGCTTTGGCTCCTTTTGTACTCTGCCTCGACATGTTAGTAAGGGCAGGATAATCATTTATGGTGCAGAACAACAGGCAGTGCAAAGTGAAGTACTCTCATTTTTTAGCATCCCATACCTGCACCCTAAGAGGCCACAATATGTTGAGATCTTCCACCAATGGTGCTTGGTACACATCAATATTGTTCCCAAGTTGCTTCGGGTCTTGGATGAGTATAGACATCAATATATACTTTTGCTTCATACAAAACTAAGGAGGAAGATTGTACACATAGAGATTCACAAGACAAGTGCTATGACGGCTACCCATGTTACCGAAAGGATTCATTCCATTCGTACTCAATCCTAACCTTATATTCCTTGGATCCATTGTGAATTCTTCAAACCTCCTATTAATGTTTCTCCACTATGTCGAATCAGCAGGGTGCCTGATTGTTCCATTGTTCTCACGCTCATCCGAGTGCTATCGAAGCAATTTTGCCTCTTTTGGATTCGCAAACAAACACTTCAAATGGGGAATTATATGCAGATATCACGCCACCTTAGCGGGAGGTCCTTTCTTCACCTCCATGCTCTCCTCGTCATCATCCGATCTATTTTTACGCTTGTACTGGGATGCGTTGCACACCGGACATACATGCAAGTTTGCGTACTGTTTGCGGTACAGGATACATTTATTCGGACAGACATGTATTCTTTCTGATTCTATTCCCAAGGGACAAAAAACCTTTTTGGCTTTGTTGGTGGTTGTCAGCAACTCATTTCCCTCCAGAAGCATATCCGCTAACAGACCTAACAGTGCTGTGAAACTCTTATCGGACCAACCATTGCTTGCCTTTAATTTCAGTAGTTCCAGCATGGACAACAACCTTGTGTATTTTGGACTTACAACCCAGGAACAAAGGTTTCTCTAAGTCGTCCATCAAGCTCCGGAATTTTACGTACTCCAGCTTATCACAGTTCCCTTCTGCATCTAGCATCTGATCCAGATTGTTATCCAAAGTACAGTCGATATCATCCAGAGTATCATTGACTTCGTTGACAATATCCAAAGTATCGTCGACTTCAACCACGATGGTAGTACTACTTGGTCCCTACATAATTTGCTCTTCACTGTGACTTGTCCAACATGTATACCCCCTTTTGAAACCCCATAGAATCAAGTGTGCTTCAATCTGTGTTGGGTTTCGAAACATCCGCAGATTTTTGTAGTCAATGCGTGGACAAGGCATAAATTCCACCCCTTTGTTCAACATATCTTCCTTTGTAGCTCTTCTAAAAGTGGAGACACCATTAATGTACTCGACGCTCGCACGGTTCTCAGCATAAATCCAACTTCGGTCCATCTATGCGACATATGTAACAATAGGTGTTAAATGATGAATTAAGTACTCTAGGAGTGCTCATGCGCACACGTGCTATATATAGGCTACATTTCTACTTGCCGATTAACCTATATAGCTCCTAACATAAAAAAAGAATGAATGGATATGCATGTAAGAATCAACTACCAATTTAGATCAAAAAGTATAAATGGATCTGCACAAAGTTATAGCAAATGTATATACTTTACATCACAGAGAACAACTGGATCTACAACAAGCTAGTTGTAACACAGCTTTATTTCCCCCAAGCTAGATCTAAAATTTAATTCAAATTTGAAGCAATTACTAACCTTAAATGACCTAGAGTACAAGGATCCACAAACTGTAATATCGCAAATCATTTTTCTAGGTTATGGAAATTCCAGTCGAGGTGAGGGTCCCTCTTGTAGGTGGTCTCGAGAGTTTAGTGGGCCTGTCTGTGAGCTTCAGGGTTCAAATTTTAGTCTGTGTGTGGGATATATCCTAATTTTCTTCCCCCCACCTAACCCTCCCCCACCTCTTTTCTTTTTCCCTTCCCTGCCTCCCAATCTAGCTGACTCCACTCCTTTTTGTTCCAGCCGGCCTCCTCCCTCCCTGGCTGCAGCTCCTGGTGCTTCCTTCCTCTCTGGATGCAGCCCCTGGGGCCTCCTCCCCTCCCTGGTGCAGTAGCCCCTTCCCCCTTGGCGCCTCCTCCTAGCCAAGCTCCTCCTCTCCCTGGCAGCAACTTCCCTCCCCCTCAAGCAAGCAGTAGCTCCTCTCCTTGTTCCTCCTTGGGGTAAGTGGAGGTATCGATTTTTAGGTTTTTGGGGGTGTACTTGTTGTTCTAAGGTAGATTTTTGTTTGTTTGGATGCTCTAGGGTTCCTGGATTTGGGGATTTTGGGGGGGGTGAGGGTGGTTCTAGGGTTTGGGGAAAAGTTCTGATTTTCGAGTTGTGTCATGCCTATTTTTGGATCGATGATTCGAGGTCCTTAGAAGAATTTACTAGAGGGTTGGCCATAGAAGAAATTGTATATTGTTGTCTTACGTTTAATTAGAGACCAAGAACGTAATTTTTTGTTTAGCCATTTAGGAGATATGAACTTTTTTGTGCCGACTGTCCAGAGCTTGCGGCTGTCATCAGCTGCCTCTGTTTTGGGCTGTTTAGGGCAATTTCCCAGAGGGTTTTCCTTAAAAGAAATTATAGATAATTGTCCTAAAATTAATTAGAGTCCAAGAATGTGAACTTTCATTCATCTGTTTAGGAGTTATGGCTGTTTTTGTGTCTGCTGCTCAGATTTTGAATGTCTACTGTTCAGAGCTAGTTGTTGTTGTAAGTGGTCTCTGTTTAGTGCTGTTTTGGGTACGTTAGAGGCATTTACTAGAGGGTTGGTAGTATAAAAAATTGTAGATCTTGGTCTCATGTTTAATTAGAGCCCAAAAACGCGATTTTTTGTTCAGCTGTTTAAAAGTTATGCTTGTTTTACGGTTGGCTGTACTGAATCGGTGTGCTTCTACAGTTGTTATGTTTATCTATTTTTAAAGTCTATCTAAAGGCCGAATCAGAATCTCTCATTGCTTGGAAAAGTTAGAAAATTTCCTATAAATGCTAAAAATGTCTTCATTTGCCTAATTTAACTTTGTATAGCATAAGTTATAAGGCGTTGAAGTTGACTATCCTGTGGGCAGATTGAATCTGAATGCAATAGCAGCTATCTTGGAAATATGTTGTTTAGGGCTAATTAGAGGCCAAATCAAAATTTTTCATTGGCTAGAGATAGATGGAAAATTTCTTGTAGATTATGAAAATGTCTTCATTTGCTTAATTTGGGGTTGTATTGAATTATTTATGCTATTTTGAATTGAGCTATCCAGAACTAGTGTAGTTGCATGTAATTTCTATTCATTGCTGTTCTGAGAAATATTGAAGCATTTCCTGAATGGCCGATAGTAGAATAAATTGTAGATTATCCTCTTGTGTTTTTTTAGAGCACAAGAAGTCGAGTTTTGGATCATCCATGTAAAAGTTATGCTTGTTTTAGTAATGTCTATCTAGAATTAGTTATTGTGGCATATACTCTCTGTTCTTTTCTTTTCTAGGCATTATTGAGGCATTTCCTGAATGACTGGTTGTAGAGGAAAGTATAGATTATTTTCTTGTAACTAATTAGAGTTCAAGAACATAATTTTTGGTTCAGCCATTTAGAAGTTATGGTCATTATGTTATCTGTTGTCCATGGTGGAAGCAGATTTGGCTTAAGTGCTGTTGTGAAAGGATTAATTGGTCTATTTGAGGAAGTTTAAAGCGGGGTTAAGGATAGGAGCGAAAGCATTGTTTTTATTTGTCATTTGAACTATGTTTTACATTGTTTTGAGATGAACATATATATATATATATATATATATATATATTCCAAGGAATGTGCTGTTGGGAGTGGCCTCAACCTCGTGCCACTCCATTCTTCGTGCGTAAAGGCAAGTACATCAGGCTTTTGACAATGGTTTGTGTGTTAATAGTGTTCCTTATTTTATTCGTTGCACTACTAATTTAGATGGATTCCGGTTGAGAATGGGCTTTTGTTAAGGTTGATTTATAGCAGGTATATCGTTCGAATGAATGGGGTTGACATGAGTTTAGTTTAAGCGATTAAGTTGCTTCCTAGTGATTGTGTATATGAGATATAGTGACACTGCCTTCTTATGACTAGAATGTTATATTTGTTATCATAATGCTTTTGATGGATTAGATGCAATTGTGGGTATGGATTGCTCTCCATACCTATAATGATGAGGATGGAACCATGTGGCAAATGATTATTTGGTAAGGATGAATATCGGCAAATGAAAAGTTAGTATTTATGTTGCATCCTTTTAATATGAGTACTTAAGTTGCTTCTTTTACATTGAGTTATTTGGTTGCCTATGTTGCATTCATGTCATGCATGAAATATTTGAGCCAGGTCGGTGAGAAAGTCATATGGGGACATATGACTAATCTGGAGAGCTCTCGGGAAGTCCTACCTTGTAGTCCCATCCATGAGGATGGATAGGAGCGAGTCATTAAGAGTAGGCCCCTCCATAGGGATGGAAGGGAATGAGAGGGTGCGACACCGATGGGTGTGCCCTCAAGTTATTCCAGTATAAGCATTGAAAATGTGCATTTTGAGCATGAAAGCGTATCGCACTGCATAGCATTGCTAATGTTGATTTGTGAATAATGTGAAGAAAGGTTGAGTCGTGGACCCCACCAAATATGATGACTGAGATGAATTTGATGAATGGTTATGATATTTCTGCTTTATGTGCTTAGTGAATTTAATTAAGGAATATTGTCATATTACTGCTTTAAATGTGTTAAATGGTTTTGATACTATGCTTTGATGTACTTTACTGAGTTTTAGACTCACGCTTGTTTCTTTAATATTTTAGGTACCCTGAGGACGGCTTGCTAGGGGCGGGATGTAGCTTCAACTTCACTTAATGTCATGCCACTCTTGCATATTAGCTTGGAGGAGTTGCCACCTTGTGATTTATTTTGATAGCTAGTTTTAAATCAATGTGATAGAGTGCTATGTGGTTGTGGATTATGCTTTTCGTCGGTTCGTGATTAAACTAGTCAGGAGATTATTATTGTGATATTTTTATGTGCTAAGTTTAATAGTTGACGCCTATGGTTGTGTGGTCATGGATGTAATTATCTACGAGAATGTTTCTTTAGAAATTATTTATGCTTGTGATTATTTGTTGTGCTTGCTTGACGTTCTGTTTTTCTAGAAATGTCATGGTGAAATTTTCTTTGAATGAATTTCCCTTCTAGGCTGCTTGTTGAGTATTAGGGTTTTCTTGTGGGTCTTGTTGGTGCTCAAGAGATTGGCAGTAACATTCAGGGCATGTTTGGTGTTGGGGTGTTACAGTTCGTATCAGAACGGGCTTCAGGTCCATGTTACAGAAATTTAGTAAATTATTCTAGAGTGAACTAAAATTTTGCTTTGTGGAATTAGAAACACGGTTTAGGATTAACCTTTAAAATTTGGCCTTAGGGCAATAACCTTAAAATTTTGATATAGATTGGTTACTTAACTTAAAACTTGACACACACTGATGCACAGTAGGAAGGGTTATGGGTAATCATTGCATTACGCTTTAATGCTTTATTTGAGCTTTGATGATGAATGCTAAATATGATGATGCATCTTGTTATGAACATGAAGAAACTGATTGAATCGTTATGTTGTTGTGAAATAGTGGCGTTGAAAGGTTTCGACCATATTCTTTTGGCCGTGGTAAGGGCCATGGTTGTCGGTGGCCGGTTAGAGCCACGACTGGAGGACTAATAACCTCCCGTGGGGGAGAGAGTGCTTGTCCTTTATGTCATGGATCAGAGAGTTGGTGAAGTAGATTACTTGGTTATGTCTTCTTTGGTTTAAGACAAAGAAGAAGAGTTTAGTGTTGCGCCTCTTTTGGTTGCTACTTTAGATCTGACGCCCAGTTTTGTTGGTTAGCGTTGGTTGCTTTGCACAGAAAGTTATTGATTTATTCTTGTATTTGTCATTCTCCGAGTTTAAAAGAGTTATTGATATTTTGTGCCAGACTTAGTTGTGGGGATTGAAATTTTATGACTTTACAAGAAAAGGGTTATTTGATCTCATCGTTTTTCCTTTTTGGGAAAACATGCAACCCTCTTCCTTCATGGAAGTTTGGAGTTTGACGTTTAATTCAGAGAACTTTTGCATGACAAGGATTGAGTTTTGTCTTTTCGTAAATTTGACAGTCGAGTTTCTTTGAAAAAAAACTTTGGTTGGGTTTGGCAGTCAATGTAAGATTGTTGGTTGTTTAAAGACCTTCCGATATAAGGTTAGTAGAGCAATTTATTTGGGAGGGTGGCTGGTCCTAATGTGATTGTTGGCCAGAAATATTATGTTGGTTATTGTAAATTATTGAAATAATTGGAGGTGTGAAATTGTGTTCATGTAATGCTAGTACTGATTATGATTCAGAAGGTCTAGAATGTTTTGTTGATGAACTTGTTATAATAAGGTGATGGATTAAACTATTTTAATGAGTCTTAAGTGGTCAGATTGTGTTACTTAGCAACAACTTATCATAGTAGTTGGATAGACTATCGTAGTGAATGTATGGCTTAGAGCCATTTTGGTGAATTATGTCTCGAGAAGATATTATATAATTGTTGGAGTCATTTATAGTTTGAACAGGTTGTGATTGTCGAAATGGTGACGTACGGGAAGGACGACCTGTAGATGTTGATTTTACTGAAAGTTTCTTTGAAAAGAAATGTCTTAAAACTTGGAATAGGAAGTTGTACGATCGATGGCTTGTTGTGGTTGGAAGACCCCAAAAGAGAATGTTGATGCACTATCTTATATGAAATTAAATGTCAGATAGAATGTGCTTAAAATTAGGACATGTCCCTTCCTGTGGATTATTATGAGATAGATTTGGTTTACTGCATGATGATATTATAACCAGTCAGGATTGTAATTATTGGAGAAAGTAATTAAAAGGAGGAATGGGTTATATAACTCATGTTAAACTCCATTAAGCTTACCCAACGTATACATGGTGAATATTGAAACCTTGAATGGTAAGCGCATGGGAATACCAGGAATGTTGAGTTGTAAGGTGTTCTTATGTTCAAATGTTTATGGATTGGTTTGTTCAATTGATCTTTTGGCTGAATGTCTTCCGGTAAAGGTATGTTCTATTATGTGTTTCAGAATTCCCCTAAATTTAGAGGGAATGTTGCCAATCTTCACTACAAAATGACCCCCCTTTAGCAACGCATAAAAGTCCGTATATGCGTTGCTAGGGTCTATACCAACGCATAATTATGCGTTGCCTAAAGTGGCGTTGCTAAGGTCTACTGCAACACTTAATTATGCGTTGGTAAGTCCTATTAATAACCATTGCTAAACTGCAACGGATATTGATGGACTATGGCAACGCTTATATATGTTTGTACAACCTATGGACGAATAGCCTTCTATAGCTTGTTGCAACATATAGATTGTACTTGTGGCAACGCTTATATGCGTAGCAAGGAATAAACCATCTAAGCAACAATATTTGTAATTATTTTTATTTGGAGCCAAATAAATATGTTATGCATGTGCAATGTATTTTAATAATTCAAGATAATTTCCCAGGCACACATTGCAAATAAGCGCAAATCAGTACTATATTAAAAAAATCATCTCATTACAGAGTTCCATCCACCACTTAGTTATCAAATTGTTGCATTACAGACATACTATATCTACCACTTAGTTTGACACAACCATGTCGTACTACATAGCTCATAGAGATTCCTTATATGTATGCGAGCTCATTAGCCCAAGACACTGCGACTAGAATTGCACCCATGACTTCAAAATTCAGAACAACTTGCATTGTGGTGGTTGAACAATGATTAGTCGAGAAGGAGCATGTCACCAGAAATCATCAACAGGAACGGCAAAGTGAATTATTGTAGAAAAAGGAGCATAACTACAAGGACTAACAGTTCATTGCAGCTTCTCAAATTCAAGCACAATCCATAAAACTAAAACACTTGCTATCAACCTATACATTATAAAAGAAACGGCTGCAACAGAAAAGCTTAGCCTACAGGAAGCTCTGATTTTTCACCATCTAATTCTAACCTTCAATCATGTCCCAAAAAAAGTAGCCCACAATATTTGAAAATTCAGGAAAACATTGCAACCAATGGAACATATGAACGAAGGAAACATTGCAATCAATCTTTCATTTCATTGCAAGTGTCAAAATTTTGCCAAAAACATCATTCAATAATTGAACTACAACACAATATGTGATAATCTAATGGCACCAGTAGATAAAAAAACATAAACATTATCATAGAAGCAAAGTCTGAAAGATAAATGCTAAATTGAAAATCGATAGAAACATCACCTTGTGCTCAAATAAATCAAAATCCCTGCATTGATGGTCAACTGATGGAATCATGCATTTATCTTTTCAATCTACAAAAGGAATTGGAATACTTTAGTACAATGCAATAGTTAGGAGAAATAAAGTCCTTTTAAGTAACAGGAAGGAGCATACAAAAGTTGAAGGCCATGCTATAGGACTTTTGTCTACGTCCCCGATAACCTTGAAGTTTTTGCATGGTCATATCAGTGGTTCATCATCTTTAATTGGAATACTGACACGCACCATCCAAAATTGTTTGCCTAATTGAACACCTTCAAGTTTCTGTGTTGGATCACAACTAAGTATAGTAGCAAGGGCAACACGCTTTTTTCTATTTTTCCAGCTCATTAAGAATACTGTAGTGCCAACCTAGTTCACAGACATAAGAGTGTGAATAAATAAATATATATTAGAAACATGATGTTTGGAATGAAACAAGCACGCATACCAGTGAATTGTCAGCTGAACAATTTGTTCTTCCATGCTGATGTTTCTACAAAAGTATATTATTTTTGAGTAAATGCAAACCCAAAGCAGCCCAGGAACTATTGTGAAAAGATGTATGTGGCATAAATTTTTTTGCTAATAAATGTTTACCTGGTACTTAGATGAATCATAATTTGAGAGATTGGTAGTTGTTTCCTGGTTCATGGCCTGTAATGTATACTACACTAGATTACTTACAACACTTAACAATTTGATGAAATTCAGTGAATAAAAGAATCACACTATCACCTTGCCTACAGTAGTACAATTGCTTTTGTCTAATCTAATATCAGTGTGGGTCTGGTTTGGTTTGGTCTGTTATTAAATCATAATGAGTACAAGATGTGATAAGCATGGTTAAATATGAATGTTGTATGTAGTAAAAATGGCATTAAAAGTGACCTTGAGCGATGTAGAAACTCTATTCGCTTGTAGTAATGTTTCTCCTTGTGCATTTGGTGGCTTGCTCTGCACTTAAACAATACACTATTACATTGTTGAACTGAATTAATACAAGGCCTACAATTAGGTGAGACGCATGGGATGCCTAAATTACAAAAGGTAGAACCATATCCCACCAGGATGCCAATTTTCAGAAATATAGCAGAAAAAAGAGAGAAAATTAAAGCAAATGTAGTCTGACTCAAACAATTGTCAGCAAAGACATGGCAAGAAATGCATAATCCACACTCTCTTTGTTCTATTATGAAACAAATGTTAGGAAATCTGAAATCAAGTAGAGGAAAATTGGTATATACAAATAATACAAACATAATATATTATTTTTATCCATGTTGAGTTAGGTGTGCAAATCTTATCTGCAGACGATAATATTTGTATTGTGGTCAGAGATCCTCGTACTCGCCATTATCACTTTGCTCCTCTGTAATGAATAAGAAAAATTAATAGGTTGATAAAATTAAAGCACGTCTGAAAATCATGGTAATGCAATCCTACCATTGTGTCATTCAGTTCGTCAACCATCCTAAATTCTTGCCTTTTATGGTCAGCATATAGTCGCTGTTGATAAATACAAGAATATAAAATAGAATCAGCTATTACAATTATAATGTTGCAAAACGAAGTTTGTTAATTTTCCACATAGATCCATACTTTGCGTTTCGAATTGGTACATACCTTGGACATTAACCTCAAAGGCAGCATCGGTATCAATTATAATGTTGCAAAAAAAAGTTTTGTCATGATAATGCAGTTCTTCACTGAAATTCAAGGTTCAATGCAGATTATCATCGCTATGACATAATGCCTTTTATCATAAGCGCAAAAGTAATCTGATCCTTGGATTGAAATTTCAACACTTTCTGAAGCTTTGAAGAAGAATATCAGAAATAGCAAATGGAGTTGTCCTGATGTATGCATCATACTGTCAAGTACTTCTAAAGCATTCATAATGTATAGCATTGACTAGGTGAGAGATAATATGGGATTGTTCTTGTTTTATTTTATTTAAGAGCAGATAAAGACTGAAGTTCTATGCCTGATAAATGCCACGCCATGAACTAATTGTTACCTTCCCAAGACCAGACCCACGATTGCACTTGTTGGAGTCAACATTTCGAGCATCCTCGGCCCTCCTTTTGGTCCTTCTCCTGGATCACTACTACCCTCCTTGTTGTAGCCGTTGTAGGCAATAGAATAGATCATCAAAAATGTACAAGACCTGCCCTAGTGAACTAGTATACTCCATTACCAATCTGCTGAAAAAGCTACTCACAAAACATATTGGCATAATCGAATAAAACAAGCCACTCTCGCATTGAAATGGGAGAAAAGAAAATGATATATTGGTCTATTGGAACCTACTACCTAGGCCAGATAATTGTCAAATGAAATTTCCAATGGCACTAACAAATTTGAATACCATAGTTGCCTAACATGATGTCGCATTCCCAAGAGCGTAAGGATAGATGCTCGTCATTAGTGTATACACACCACTTGCTTTACACTTTCCTATTTTTGTCCAAAGGTCATGACTTGTATATTAAGCAAAAGTTGGATATTGAATACAATCGGATGCTTTCTTGTCTAAAATTTGCATTTCAAAGCTTCGAATTGTGAAAGGTGTCCAATTTCATCTTGAATTACGAGCTTAGAAAGTTAATCGAACACATTACCTTGAAACTAGCTGGGTTTTTCGATATAGTCAGTAATCATCAATTCTTCACCGTCAAAAACTAGCGCAGGCCTATCATTTGACAAATAATAGTTGAAAGGTGCACATTATGAAGGCTTCAAGGATTGAAAATGAGGAACAAAAGCACACGAGAAAAATAACCCTCTTTGCCGCTTATTTTGGCTACAAGAACCTTCGGTGCAAGATTGCCATAAAGTATTTGTATATGGCCGATTGATTTGATAGGATTGTCCAGTGGTTGTATTATTTGTTGAGCATCAAATAACATGTGTAAATATTAGTATTCAAGGATTTAGATAAGGTGAAGAACTAAGGATTGAGCTATACCGCCCTTCAGATAAAGGTGGGAAGATTTTAGCATTTTCACTAGAGTTTTTCCAAAGGACTAAAGAGCAAGAAGAAAGGCCATGTTATTACCTAGAAAAAGGGAGCTCAGACACTACATGATAAATGGTTGTTGACTGTACTCACCAGTCATACAATCCCCTTCAAGAAAACCTTGCTCCAAAAGATAATGAATTACAGCAGGTGTCCCACCAATCTGCAATGTCAATATATAAATAGATTATCTACATGGTTGAGTATGGACATGATCCCAACATGAGTGGCACTGGATTTCCTCTCTTTGTTAGTTTCTTGAAGCTTCACAAAAGCATAAGTGTCTAAGCACATGAGTAAAACCAGTGAATAGAAAAGCCAAAACCCAACTCACTTCAAACTGGATTAAATGTGTGGTCAAATCAAAACGAAGTGAAAACAAGTAAATCTTTGTAGCACCAAGTATTTACCTTATGCGAGATCTTCCATGACATATTTGCCACTAGGCTTAAGGTCCGCATGAAAGGAACTTGGTCACGACCTTCGAAAATCATCGAGAGTTAATTGCAAACCTCTGACACTGAAAGAAGAAAGCAATAAGCATTTGTCTAAGCAACCGACTAATTGAGCATGAACAAGAAGAAGATAACCCACCGGCAATAGCAATCAAATGTAGCACAAAGATTAGTAGATCCACCAAGCGCCATGACAATAACCATTGCATTTCGCAAATGACTTATCGCTGATAATGTCTCTAGGTTTCAAATCCATCTTTAACAATTCTAAGAGATACTTCCCAAAGAAGACGGCATTCCTCTAGCTTTAGTGGGTCTTCAGCAGGAGTTGAAGAACTTTGGTAAATAAAGCATAGAGCAAAATTGACAAGAATTTTTCGTTAATCCACAAACTCAAAGGGAATTGATTTAAAAGGAAAAACACTTTATTGCCTAAGAAGCAACAAGGAAAAATTTCAAGATATTATTTGCACTGTAAGGAAGGCTCATGCCCATAGTCTCAATAGCGGATGCCATCGTGTTTGCTTTGTGTACATACCACCACATGCACCCTTCGGGCATGAGTTTGGGTTAACATTCTTCCTTTGCTCATCGTTGATTGACCCACTAACGAATTCTCCATAGCATCGCATACCGTATCAAGATAAGTAAGCATAAGGTGTACATTCATGCACAAGAAGGTACATGTAAATAAGAGGCAGAGCCGATGAACAGCTCAAAAGGTGATACACATGCTCGAAAGCGGATACTATGTCATAAGAATTGCCCTAAAAGTGACCAGCTTCATTAACAAAGAGTCATCGAGTAAAATTATGGGTAAAAAGTAAAAGAATTCAGCATCGACATATATTTAACATATCTTATCACTTTGGTTAACAACTACAATCCCACAATTATATGAACAAGCTAGTAAAGAATTATATATTGATAGTTGATTCCCATAAACATGTTTTGCTTATTCTCAGAACGATCGGATTTGAGACAAAACCTTTTTGGTGTTTGAAGTTCAACTCTTATGACTAGGTCCTAGAAATAGTCAATGATGCATCAAGGGTTTTGAAGAACCGGAGGGACTCATATAGGATTGAAATCACTTGAGAGATATCTGAATAATGACCATTCAATCAGGCATATACGAATAGAGATTTGGCATCCAATAGAACAGAATAACAGAGATGAGGCATATTCAATCAAGATCCAGCGTAGCTTGAAGACATGACGTGCAAATAAATAACCAGATTGAATTGGCTTACTTCCTGCACACGAGCGGAAGCGGATGAATGGGCGTACCGCCACCACCGGCAAAGACAGGGCGGAGCGGATGAGCGGGGCACCGCCTGCCACCCTCAACAGGGCAGGACGATCTGCTATTGTGCCGGTGGAGAAGCAGGGGGGAATGTGGAGACGAGGAGGTGTGCGTGGAATGGTACTTAGGGTGATTTCTACGGGACGGTTAGCAGTGCAAGTATACCCTCTAGCAGATTGGTATACGTGGGGAATTTACTCTCTATGGAAGGTGGGGTCCACAACGTAATATCTGGGATTGGATATAAAAAGAGAGGGAAATCAGATTGGGGAGGATAAAAAATGGAGGGAAACATGACAAATGGAGGGAAATTGTATTTCTGGATATGCTGACTTCTATTATTTTTCCTATGTGCTACAGACGGAATTCCAGTGGCAAATTTATGTGGCAGGCTAGTAGTGCAAATGAGAGTTCTCTGTGAAATTTTTAGCTCAATTCGACAGCAAATGCTAGCTTGAATTGACAAATAGTGCCGCATGTTGAAAGCAAAAGAGAATATGCTGACTTCTATTATTTTTCCCATGCGCCATAGACGGAATTCCATCGGCGAATTTATGTGGCACATTAGTAGTGCAAATGAGAGTTTTTCGTGAAAGTTTTAGCTCAATTCGATAGAAAATGCTAGCTTGAATTGCCAGATAGTGCCGCAAGATGAAAGCAAAATAGAATATAATGACTTCCATTATTTTTCCTATGTGCCACAGACGGAATTCATGTGGCGAATTTATGTGGCATGTTATTAGTGCAAATGAGAGTCCTCCATGAAAATTTTAGCTTATTTCAACAGTAAATGCATGCTTGAATTGCCAGATAGTGCCGCAAGATGAAAGCTTAATAGAATATGCTGACTTCCATTATATTTCGTATGCGCCACAGAATGAATTCCTGCGGTGAAATTATGTGGCATGTTAGCAGTGCAAATGAGAGTCCTCCATGAAAATTTTGGCTTATTTCAAAAGAAAATGCATGCTTGAATTGCCAGATAATGCCGCAAGATGAAAGCTTAATAGAATATGCTGACTTCCCTTATATTTCGTATGTGCCACAATGAATTCCTGCGGTGAAATTTTGTAGCATATTAGCAGTGCAAATGAGAGTCCTTCATGAAATTTTTTCCTCAATTCGATAGCAAATGCTAGCTTGAATTGGCAGATAGTGCCGCAAGATGAAAGCGAAATAGAATATGTTGACTTCCATTATTTTTCCTATGTGCCACAGACGGAATTTCAGTGGCAAAATTCAGTGGCATGTTAGCAGTGCAAATGAGAGTCCTCTGTGAAAATTTTGGCTTATTTCAAAAGCAAATGCTTGCTTGAATTGCCAGATAATGCCGCAAGATGAAATCTTAATAGAATATGCTGACTTCCCTTATATTTCGTATGTGCCACAGAATGAATTCCTGCGGCAAAATTCTGTGGCATGTTAGCAGTGCAAATGAGAGTCCTCTGTGAAATTTTTACCTCAATTTGATAGCAAATGCTAGCTTGAATTGGCAGATAGTGCCGCAAGATGAAAGCGAAATAGAATATGCTGACTTCCATTATTTTTCCTATGTGCCATAGACGGAATTCCAGTGGCAAAATTCTATGGCATGTTAGATGAAAGCGAAATAGAATATGCTGACTTCCATTATTTTTCGTATGTGCCACAGACGGAATTCTAGTGGCGTAATTATGTGGCATGTTAGCAGTGAAAATGAGAGTTCTCCGTGAAATTTTTAGCTCAATTTGATCCAGATAGTGCCGCAAGATGAAAGCTTAATAGAATATGCTGACTTCCATTATATTTCGTGTGCACCACAGAATGAATTCCTGCGGCGAAATTCTGTGGCATGTTAGCAGTGAAAATGAGAGTTCTTCGTGAAAATTTTAGCTTATTTCAACAGTAAATGCATGCTTGAATTGCCAGATAATGCCACCAGATGAAAGCTTAATAGAATATGCTGACTTTTTTAAGGATCTATTTCGCTAAAAAACACCCAGAGGCGAATCCATAGGTTGCTATAAATATTTGACGATTCTGTGTTTTTTTAGTCAGAGAGAGAACTACTGAGGCTTTTTTTCGCAAATGTGAACACTAGTTTCAACATCAAAAGGAGAAAATTGGTAACATGGTGCTGCTATGTAGTGTGATTAATTCACGATTCGCAATAGTAGTCCTTATGAAATTTGTTATTGCAGTTATGAAAGTGTAGTCTCGAGGTCATGGCCTCATCGTCCCACCCAAAGTCGAGAAGAGCGAAAGAGTTGCTGCTCGATCGAGAGCATGTTCATCTTGAATGTCTCGGTGGGCGCAAGAGGTTCCACTAGAGGGAGGAAACCAACATTCTAAACTAAAATGGTTATTTGGGAAGCTAAAATGGCTATTTGGGAAGCTAAGTTGAACAGTTACCAGTAACAAAGAGGTTGAGACATCAATTATGTTCCCTTCGCAAATAAATTAAGAGTATACACAACATCTAGTTCGCAAGATGTCCATGAACAGCATCTTGTGATGACTCCATGGCAATGCAAAATACACAAAATATTGCTTATAGCTGTTCAAACTAGCTCCTGTGCTCGCTCTTTGTTCTAGCAAACCAAAAGCAGAGAACGAGAGAACTCGACGTCTTTAGAGCTTTTATTTGGTTCCACTTCTTCCGAACTTCCAAATGACAAAAACACTTTCAGACGCTCCAACGACAAAAACAACTTCGTGTGTTTTTATCGGCAAAACACAATAAAGCACGAGACAACTACTTTTTGAGAGCAATCAACTTTCACAGATTTAGTATTTTTGGTGCAAAACTCCTTCGCTTTTCTAATTGATCCGCCATTACTTATACCCTTTTGCTTACATACATCAAGATCGACTCGGTTTTTCAATCCGGATGAAAACACGCTTGTCTACGGACTAAACAACATTGCCGACACTATTTGCATTCCGACATAGACACGAAGCTGAAACCAAACAGAATTTGAAGACTCGATGAAGGAAGGAAACTGAATTCGACTCACACCAAAGACTAACGCAGACCAAACTTTTGAACAACAAGATTAACTCAACAATAGCAAAACATCAACAGAATGACCTAGGCGAACAGATATAACTGAGAAGAAGCTACAAGAAACAACGCCGAGACCATAGAACTAATTAGTTCATTCAGTTGAACTACAATTAGCAATCGGTCACAGCTCGTTCAGATATAACCTGTTCAACCACGAGGAGGCACAGGCACCGTTCTTGTAACACCCCGACGCCCAACGCGCCACGGATGCTACCGACAACTCGAAATAACTACCATCAAACTCTAAGGAAAGACTGAAATCAACCTATGAACGCTTAAAACCAGCTTAAAACTAATCCACCGAAATTTACAAAATTTCGGCATGACCTCTCTAGAACAGAGGACATCCACTCGTGAGCGATGTAAAACATTGCAGTTATAATATATATCAAACACCCCTTTCCAGGATGTCACATTCTAGCAGGTCCTTAGATAATCAATCACATTACCAAATTGCAATTAGCAAACTACGCAACTACGGCTAATATATTACAACCACTTAGGTACAACCAAACTTTATGAGACAGTAAATGAATTATTGACCGAAGTCGTGTGTGTGTCACTATTCCCATCCCGGCAAGACAGCTTCAAAGTACCTAAAACAAGAAACAACAAGCGTGAGTCCAAGACTCAGCAAAGTGCAACAAGTAGGAAAAGTAAGGCATTAGACTAAATTGCAACTTTTAGAAGATACCAAGTAATAGTTCCTTTAATTGACATCCGTAAATAAAGGAAACAGTTGAATTTATAAAAGATCCAAAACGTAAGAGCACGATTACTTCATCATTTACATAGACATTACTTAACTGAAACATCCAACAATGTAAGCGATTCGGCTCCACTTACCTCAACCAACTCAAAATGTAACAACACCTTACCCATGCCTCGGAAAATCAATTCGATGAGCCCACGACTCAAACTTCAACCTATTCTTTCCATTCTCATCAATCAACATTTATCAATTGCAATACACAATGCAATGAAATGCTAAATGATGCTTCCATTCACATAATATCTCATACATATAGGCAATGCTATATAATGCAACACCACCATGCACTTCATTCACATAATATCTCATACATATAGGCAATGCTATATAATGCAACACCACCATGCACTTCATTCACATAATATCTCATACATATATGAAATGCTATATAATGCAACACAACCATGCTTTCATTCACATAACATCTCGTGCATAAATGCGATGCTATATATTGTCACACAACCATGCTTTCATTCACATAACATCTCATTGTACATGATGCATTATGCATGTCTCATCTCATCTTTAGCACATACCGGTATGGCCGAGTCCACACCCGTCGGTGTGCACCTCTCATTCCCTTCCACCCCATGGTGGAGGGTGCCTACTCTTCATCGACTCGCTCCCATACAACCACGTATATGGGACTACGAGGTAGGACTTTCGTGCTCACTACATATGAGCACAGAGGCCCACATCGAATGGGTCGCCTCTTCCATCATGAATGCACAAATGCAATTAGACATAAACAAATTTGCGAATACATTCATTTCTCACATTTGTATCCATATTATCAATACTCATATCCACATTCCCAACATTCTTACTCATCTTCTCAACTCTCATATTCTTATTCTCGACACTCATATCTACATGGCCACAATTATCATTAATACTCCCATTAAAGTCTTAATCCATTCTCATGATCGCCAAATCATCCATTCTTATTAATCCAACCTCATTACTTCATTATTCACATTATCCTTTCATACTAGTGATAATAATATGATATCTCAAAGATAGCTCTTCATAATCGCAAGGTGTTATAACCTTCAACTTTCAACATAAATCCTTTCAATCAACGATGCACTTCCATCCGGGTACTTAACTTTTTTATCAAAAGACAATTACCCTACTAGACGTGCTTATAAACACAAATGCAACCATAGCATAAGCGTATAAATAACACAAGCAATCAACAAAATACCCTATAAGAGATATACGGGTTACACTTGCATATACACTTGCTTTAAATAATGGTATAACCATTTAACCATTCTTAGTCATCATATCGCCTGCAAAATCAAGCATGACCATAATAAAGTAACACATGGATACCGGTAACATTGCAAAAACATAATAGCCATCTAAACCACAAACACTACAATGCACTTGCCTTCAACTCATCGAGCCGGTGTGGCGAGACGAAGTTGCCACACCCGGGGTCACAACACCTGCACACGGATAAAACCCACTCAAAACATACCCAAAATCATCACAAGGCTCATAGCTAACTGGGCTTCGCAACCCACTCCTAAAACCCAAAAACAAGAATCTGCCACCCAGGACAGCATTTGGTAAAACGGGCATAACTTTCAAACGGCTGAACGAAACTTAGCGATTCCAGACTTCATTGAAAGGTAATTCAATTATCTACAACTTTTTCTATAGCCAACCGACCGGGAAAAGCACCGATTATTCCCAGATTTACGACGAACAGCAGACAGCCGCAAAAATACTTTACTCTGGACAGCACGCGGTAAAATGACCATAACTTTCAAACGGCTGAACGAAACTTGATGATTTCAGTCTCTATTGAAAGGTAATTCAATTATCTACAACTTTTGTTATAGCCAAACCCCCAGAAAACGCTTGTAAAATTTTCAAACAGCAGCTCTAACAGGGGGCAGAAATCTGCTCGAAACCGAAATTTCAAATCACTCTAGTCTCTCCATTTCCCAACTAAATGCATTGCAAAAACAAGAACCCTAGCCAAGCATTTCATCAAACACCATGAATGCAAGTAATCTCACCCCCAAAATTTCTAGGGTTTTTACCTCAGATCTCTTACTCAATGAGGAAAGGGAGGTGGGGGAGGGCTGCAGGTGCTGCTGCTGCTACTGAAGTCGCCGGAGCTGGGAGAGGCTCAGGCGTCGGCCACCAAGGGCTGCAGGGCGCGGCCACCGGGGCTGCTGGGCGCCGGCCATGGACTGAGGCGCAGGAGGGTAACCAGGGGAGGCATGCGCCAGGAGAGGGAGCCATGGGAGGCATGCGCCAGGAGGAGTCGCCAGAGCCATGCGCCATGGGAGTCAGCTGGGATGCGCCAGGAGGAGGTTGGCTGGGGCATGCGCCAGGAAAAGGTTGGCTAGGGAAACAAGAAAAAAGGAGACTCTGCCTCCAAGATTTTTCAACCACATATTTGAAGAAAGAGAGAAAGGTTAGGTGAGGAGAGGAAATTCCCAAAAACCCTCCTAAAACCAAGATTCATCTTTTAACCGCTAAGCGTAACCAAATAATTAAATCTTTGGCACGAAACGACAATTGTCAAGATAGACCACTTGCCGCAAAACTAAATGGCACGGAGAAAACACCCATTTCAAAAAGCATTTCATGGAAAAACTCAACATTTAATAAAGCTGCAGATGCAGCGAAACTTAACTCCAGAACAAAACCTTGAATCAAGAAAATGAAGTCAACTCCGGCCAAAAAGAAAAACCAGGAAAATGACTTTGCGATATTACACTCTTCCCCCCTTTAACAGAATTCGACCTCGAATTCTGAACACTACAAGGCTCCAACAAGAACTACGGGGATCGACTGATAAAGCGAAAACATCAAAAAGAATAAGGTTGCAAACTTCCCACGCACAGGACTCCAAAACTCGAGTCACCTCCTTTCCACTTGGGAATTCACATCATCCACACGCAGACGCTATTAGACCCGAGCAGATAGCCAAAATTCCCAAATCGTACCACCAACCAACAACTCATGATAATACGATTAACAAAAGCCACGACACTCTATTAAGCACATCACTGAATTCTATTCGACTGAATAGTTGGGGTTTTAAACCCAACTCCCCTGAGAACAAAAGAAACCCTGATTCATATTTCTCCTCAATAGTTAACCTTTATAGCTACATAACCATTAACAACTTCTCACCGAATCCGAAAATACCACTATTTCGAACCAATTAACGCCGGGATCTTCTAGGAACCAAAACACGACTTTTATTTATTTTTATTTTTTTAACAGGATCAAAAATCATCCTTTACTATTGAATTGATTAGCCCCACATGGCAACCATCAATTTCCCTCACAACACAAAATCGAACTTGACCTTCTTTCAAACTTGTCTCACACAACGAGACAATCACTCAACGAAAAGGTTTGCAACCGAACCATCCATTTCCGACTGACCCACATTGAGTCTAACCCATAAACCGAGGGTTCCGACAACTTACGGAAATAAAACATTTAGCGAGTGACTCCACCCAAAAGAATTTGAATCGACATCACAAGGCTCCATCATAATCCACCTTTAACTACTTGAGATCAACGCTTAGCTCATGCTAGGATAGCAAATCAACACAAAACTACACGTAGTTCTTTTCTTTTGAGGGTTTCGCCCTCACAATCTTTCACTCACATAATCAAATCTAAGAGTATAAATCCTTACTATACTCAACACGATACCACGAACAGTCATAATCTTTAACTCCAGTTAGAATGCAGAAGAGATACAATTCTCTTTAAACCAATAAATCACACACATTACCTTGGAGAAGGTTTAACAAAAACCCATGATCGCTCTATTTCCTCTCCTAAGCCAAATCGCAAAGGCAAATTCAAATCTCGAACATCTCGAGAACCACTTTTATCATTTTCAAATCAATGCGATCAAATTTACATCGGGGAGTACTCAAAATAAAAGAGACTCCGCGCAACCCTTTGACAGAAGGTCTCACTAACCAAAACAACTTAACTGGCTGTCATCAGAGCAAAACTACTTATAACATCAAATTCAGCACTTGGGAAGAGAAAATCGATTCTCAAACCCGACATCTGAACCCACAATCAACGCACCATCTCCTAAAGAAAAGAGGGGAAACTCATTCCCAACAGAGACCACTTGTTATTACTTCTTTGGCACAATCATTTATAATCTTACGCAAACACCATTTCCAGATCTCCACTTATATCCATGGATCACCATGACCCACAAACTACTTCTTGTCATCTATCCAATTAAGGTCGACAACCTTAACCCAACAACCAACATTCTACTAATCCTTTATGGGAAGATCTTTAATCACCCACAACTTACTCTAACCTGTTGGATTTTTCCTTTCCGAAAAGCCAACGAAAACTTCCAAAGAACTCGACTCTCAAAAAACTTAGAAAATGACAGGGCTCAAGCCATGACATTCAACAAAACTCCAAACCGATTAACAAACTCCAAAATTCCACGAAGGAAAGGAGTTACACAAATCAATTCACGGAAAGGAAAAGCGAATCGATCGAATCACACTTTTCCCTTTAAAACTCCAAATCAAAACTTAATCCCGGAGAACGACAACACGAAGAAATCCATGTCTTTCCCGCCACCAACCAACGAGGCGCAACACCAAAACCCTTTTCTTTGACTTAAACCCAAAAGACCAATTGAGTCAAAGCAGGAAACTTACTCCACCAATTCTCCCATCTACAGCAGAAGTACAACAACTCCTTTTATAAACTAGGAGAACAACCAATACAAGAAGGAATCCATAACTTTCTACGCAAAGCAACCAAAGAGGTGCAAAACGATACTCTTTTCTTGATCTTAAATCCGAGAAGTCCAAAGAAGATAAAACCCAACACAATTTCCATCAACTCTCTAAATTTACGACAAAGGAACAATGTCTCTCCTCACCCAAGGTTATGAACCCTCCGGTGCTGGCTCTTAACTGCCACACCGACCAACACGACTACACGACAAGGCCAACATACCTTCGGCACAAAGAGTCCCACCGGACCCCACAAAACAAGACACCACTTCAAAACCATAGCCATCAATAATACCATAATCTCATCAAGATTAACATAGAACATAGCATCCATAAAAATTAAGCATTGCACACAACGCAATGATAACCCATCCCTTTCCTACTGTGCATCAGAGTGTGTCAAGTTTTAAATTAATTAACCATTCTACCTCAAATTTTAAGATTGTTGCCCTAGGGACACATTTTAAAGGTTTAATCTAAACCATGTTTCTGCTTTCATACAGCAAAATTTTAATTCATTCTAGAATTTCTCGCTACATTCAAGCACCACGGACCTGAAGCCCGCTCTGATACCAACTGTAACACCCCGACGCCCAACGCGCCACGGATGCTACCGACAACTCGAAATAACTACCATCAAACTCTAAGGAAAGACTGAAATCAACCTATGAACGCTTAAAACCAGCTTAAAACTAATCCACCGAAATTTACAAAATTTCGGCATGACCTCTCTAGAACAGAGGACATCCACTCAGCAGACAGAAAACATTGCAGTTATAATATATATCAAACACCCCTTTCCAGGATGTCACATTCTAGCAGGTCCTTAAATAATCAATCACATTACCAAATTGCAATTAGCAAACTACGCAACTACGGCTAATATATTACAACCACTTAGGTACAACCAAACTTTATGAGACAGTAAATGAATTATTGACCGAAGTCGTGTGTGTGTCACTATTCCCATCCCGGCAAGACAGCTTCAAAGTACCTAAAACAAGAAACAACAAGCGTGAGTCCAAGACTCAGCAAAGTGCAACAAGTAGGAAAAGTAAGGCATTAGACTAAATTGCAACTTTTAGAAGATACCAAGTAATAGTTCCTTTAATTGACATCCGTAAATAAAGGAAGCAGTTGAATTTATAAAAGATCCAAAAGCGTGAAAGCACGATTACTTCATCATTTACATAGACATTACTTAACTGAAACATCCAACAACAGAAGCAGTATCAGCTCCACTTACCTCAACCAACTCAAAAATGTAACAACACCTTACCCATGCCTCGGAAAATCAATTCTGGATGAGCCCACGACTCAAACTTCAACCTATTCTTTCCATTCTCATCAATCAACATTTATCAATTGCAATACACAATGCAATGAAATGCTAAATGATGCTTCCATTCACATAATATCTCATACATATAGGCAATGCTATATAATGCAACACCACCATGCACTTCATTCACATAATATCTCATACATATAGGCAATGCTATATAATGCAACACCACCATGCACTTCATTCACATAATATCTCATACATATATGAAATGCTATATAATGCAACACAACCATGCTTTCATTCACATAACATCTCGTGCATAAATGCGATGCTATATATTGTCACACAACCATGCTTTCATTCACATAACATCTCATTGTACATGATGCATTATGCATGTCTCATCTCATCTTTAGCACATACCGGTATGGCCGAGTCCACACCCGTCGGTGTGCACCCTCTCATTCCCCTTCCACCCCATGGTGGAGGGTGCCTACTCTTACTGACTCGCTCCCATACAACCACGTATATGGGACTACGAGATAGGACTTCCGTGCTCACTACATGTGAGCACAGAGGCCCGCATCAGAATGGGTCGCCTCTTCCATCATGAATGCACAAATGCAATTAGACATAAACAAATTTGCAGAATACATTCATTTCTCACATTTGTATCCATATTATCAATACTCATATCCACATTCCCAACATTCTTACTCATCTTCTCAACTCTCATATTCTTATTCTCGACACTCATATCTACATGGCCACAATTATCATTAATACTCCCATTAAAGTCTTAATCCATTCTCATGATCGCCAAATCATCCATTCTTATTAATCCAACCTCATTACTTCATTATTCACATTATCCTTTCATACTAGTGATAATAATATGATATCTCAAAGATAGCTCTTCATAATCGCAAGGTGTTATAACCTTCAACTTTCAACATAAATCCTTTCAATCAACGATGCACTTCCATCCGGTACTTAACTTTTTATCAAAAGACAATTACCCTACTAGGCGTGCTTATAAACACAAATGCAACCATAGCATAAGCGTATAAATAACACAAGCAATCAACAAAATACCCTATAAGAGATATACGGGTTACACTTGCATATACACTTGCTTTAAATAATGGTATAACCATTTAACCATTCTTAGTCATCATATCGCCTGCAAAATCAAGCATGACCATAATAAAGTAACACATGGATACCGGTAACATTGCAAAAACATAATAGCCATCTAAACCACAAACACTACAATGCACTTGCCTTCAACTCATCGAGCCGTGTGGCGAGGCGAAGTTGCCACACCGGGTCACAACACCTGCACACGGATAAAACCCACTCAAAACATACCCAAAATCATCACAAGGCTCATAGCTAAGCGGGCCGCAACCCACTCCTAAAACCCAAAAACAAGAATCTGCCACCCAGGACAGCATTTGGTAAAACGGGCATAACTTTCAAACGGCTGAACGAAACTTAGCGATTCCAGACTTCATTGAAAGGTAATTCAATTATCTACAACTTTTTCTATAGCCAACCGACCGGGAAAAGCACCGATTATTCCCAGATTTACGACGAACAGCAGACAGCCGCAAAAATACTTTACTCTGGACAGCACGCGGTAAAATGACCATAACTTTCAAACGGCTGAACGAAACTTGATGATTTCAGTCTCTATTGAAAGGTAATTCAATTATCTACAACTTTTGTTATAGCCAAACCCCCAGAAAACGCTTGTAAAATTTTCAAACAGCAGCTCTAACAGGGGGCAGAAATCTGCTCGAAACCGAAATTTCAAATCACTCTAGTCTCTCCATTTCCCAACTAAATGCATTGCAAAAACAAGAACCCTAGCCAAGCATTTCATCAAACACCATGAATGCAAGTAATCTCACCCCCAAAATTTCTAGGGTTTTTACCTCAGATCTCTTACTCAATGAGGAAAGGGAGGTGGGGGAGGGCTGCAGGTGCTGCTGCTGCTCTTCAAGTCGCCGAGCTGGAGAGGCTCAGGGCGTCGGCCACCAAGGGCTGCAGGGGCGCCGGCCACCAGGGGCTGCAGGGGCGCCGGCCATGGACTGAGGCGCAGGAGGGCAACCAGGGGAGGCATGCGCCAGGAGAGGGAGCCAGGGGAGGCATGCGCCAGGAGGAGTCGCCAGGAGCCATGCGCCATGGGGAGTCGCTGGGGGATGCGCCAGGAGGAGGTTGGCTGGGGCATGCGCCAGGAAAAGGTTGGCTGGGGAAACAAGAAAAAGGAGACTCTGCCTCCAAGATTTTTCAACCACATATTTGAAGAAAGAGAGAAAGGTTTGGTGAGGGAGAGGAAATTCCAAAAACCCTCCTAAAACCAAGATTCATCTTTTAACCGCTAAGCGTAACCAAATAATTAAATCTTTGTACGAAACGACAATTGTCAAGATAGACCACTTGCCGCAAAACTAAATGGCACGGAGAAAACACCCATTTGAAAAGCATTTCATGGAAAAACTCAACATTTAATAAATCTGCTGATGCAGCGAAACTTAACTCCAGAACAAAACCTTGAATCAAGAAAATGAAGTCAACTCCGGCCAAAAAGAAAAACCAGGAAAATGACTTTGCGATATTACAGTTCTGGATCGGGAGGAAGCACACGGAGCACTGCGGATGACCAATCACCGAAGATCCAGTAAACATGCCTCTCGTTCGTAGATCCAGTAAATAGACAACTTTAAAATCCTAAACACAAACGTTCGCAGCTTGGTTGGTTAGCGCGTTGCACCATTCAGCAATAGATCCTGGGTTCGAGCCCCAGCTCGCTCTCTTTTCTATTGCAATTATTTTGCTGCACACGGGAAGTCTACACGCAATTCGAAAAATAAAGGGTTCCCAGTTGAAAAAAAGGTCTACGGATCTAGCCAAAAAAACAAAGGGATCTACGAATGATTCTTGCAACACTTGATAAATGTTGCCAGTGGTTGCTTAACTCCACGGATGATGCTTGCAACGGTTTGCAAGCGTTACCACTCTGTTACTTGCAATGCATAAAATCATGTGTTGCTATGTATCCGTTGTTAAAGGGGTGTTCCTGTTGTAGTGCTTGGAGGTTAATTCTAAGGTTTGAAAGTGAGGATGAAATAACGAATAACTACGAAGTAATTTGTTGATGATTCTTGGAATGTTTTATTTCATTGAATCATGTTTGTCTTTTGTCTTAGCTAAGTTATTTTAGCTTGATTTATGATTGTGAGATTTACACTCAAGAGTGTATGAATGGGTGGCATTTTTTTAGCGTATAAAATGAGTTATCTTTGGAATTACTACTTAAAGGAAACAAACAGGCATAATGGAATATGTTGGAAGCTTTTGAGTTGAAAATATTTGTATAGTTACTTCGACTAGAGTTGGATTTAATTAAAGTGTGTGCGGTATTTATGAATATTTCTAAAATGTGACTATTGTGTTTGTATCGTAAGTGATTTTTGCTGGTGAAGTGTTTCTTTTGGAAAATAAGTTTTTCTCTCTCTTGAGAGAAAATGGTTGTGGGTATAGATGTTTGATTCAAGGATCAGATTTCTTTTTCTGAATTGTTTGCTTTGGGTAAAGGTGAGATGATTTGCTTTAGTAAAAGTGAGCTAATTTACTTTGGTTAATGTGTTCGTATCTGTAAAAGATTATGTGGTGTTTCACTTTTAAATTGTATTTCCCCCCATGTGAATTTTATCGCATTGATTTGAAGATGTTGAAAGTGGTTACTTTGATTAAAGAGAATCAAGATTTCCTTTACTTTCTAGTGTGCGAAAAGAAAATGAATGGACATGGGTTTTTGATTGAGTATAATAGGATTATACTCTTTGATTTGGTTCTTTGGGCGAAAGATGTGGGGGGCAAGACCTTCTTAGCAAGAGAACCAAGTGTGGGTTGGTATCGACGTAAGGTCCTAATCTTGGTTAGGTGTTGATCGTACTTGGGATAAGAGCTGAGAGTATTGAAGTTTGTGGCATGTCTCGGCCCAAACCTTCTTGGGAGTGTCGTTTGGTTGTTATGTCCTATGGTGGCGCTTGTTTAAGTCCCTTGTGGATTTCTTTTTATGTAGTTAGCATGCTCAGAATTTAGGGACGAATTCTATTAAGGGGGAGAGAATGTAATATCATAGATCATTTTTTCAGGTTATGGAAATTCCAGTCGAGGTGAGGGTCCCTCTTGTAGGTGGTCTTGAGAGTTTGGTGGGCCTGTCTGTGAGCTTCAGGGTTCAAATTTTAGTCTGTGTGTGGGATATCTTCTAATTTTCTTTCCCCCACCTAACCCTCCCCCACCTCTTTTCTTTTTCCCTTCCCTGGCTCCCAACCCAGCCGACTCCACTACTTCTTCCTTTTGTTCCAGTCGGCCTCCTCCCTCCTTGGTCGCAGCTCCTGGTGCCTCCTCCCTCCCTGGATGCAGCCCCTGGCGCCTCCTCCCCTCCCTGGTGCAGCAGCCCCTCCCCCCTAGGCACCACCTCCTGGCCAAGGTTCTCCTCTCCCTGGCAGCAACTTCCCTCCCCCTCAATCAAGCAGCAGCTCCTCTCCTTGTTCCTCCTTGGGGTAAGTGGAGGTATGGATTTTAAGGTTTTGGGGGTATGCTTGTTGTTGTTCTAAGGTGGAGTTTTGGTTATTTGGATGCTCTAGGGTTCCTGGATTTGAGGATTTTGGGCGGTGATGGTGGTTCTAGGGTTTGGGGAGAAGTTCTGATTTTCGAGTTGTGTCATGCCTGTTTTTGGATCGACGATTGGAGGTCCTTAGAAGCATTTTCTAGAGCATTGGGCATAGAAGCAATTGTAGATCGTTATCTTACATTTAATTAGAGAGCAAGAATACAATTTTTCGTTAAGCCATTTAGGAGATATGACCATTTTTGTGCCAACTGTCCAGAGCTCACTACTGTTGTCAGTTGCCTTTGTTTCGTGCCGTTTTGGGTAGTTTAGGCCATTTCTTGGAGGGTTTGTCATAGAAGAAATTGTAGATAATTGTCTTATGATTAATTAGAGTCCAAGAATGTGAACTTTCATTCAGCCATTTAGGAGTTATGGCCGTTTTTGTGTTTGATGCTCAGAGTCTGAATGTCTGCTGTTCAGAGTTAGTTAGAGGCATTTCCTGGAGGGTTGGTAGTAGAAGAAATTGTATATCTTGGTCTCATGTTTAATTAGAGTCTAAGAACGTGATTTTTCGTTTAGCCGTTTGAAAGTTATGCTTATTTTATGGTTGGCTGTACTGAATCAGTGTGCTTCTACAACTGTTATGTTTATCTATTGTTTAAGTCTATCTAAAGGCTGAATCAGAATCTCTCATTGCTTGGAAAAGCCAGAAAATTTCCTGTAAATGCTAAAAATGTCTTCATTTGCCTAATTTCAATTTGTATAGCATAAGTTATAAGGCGTTGAAGTTGACTATCCAGTGGACAGATTGAATCTGAATGCAATAGCAGCTGTCTGGGAAATATGTTGTTTAGGGCTAATTAGATGCCGAATCAAAACTTTTCATTGGCTAGAGATAGGTGGAAAATTTCCTGTAGATTATGAAAATGTCTTCATTTGCTTAATTTGGGGTTGTATTGAATTATTTATGCTATGTTGAAATGAGCTGTCCAGAACTAGTGTAGTTGCATGTATTTTCTGTTCATTGTTGTTCTGAGAAATATTGAAGCATTTCCTGAATGGCCGATAGTAGAATAAATTGTAGATTATCCTCTTGTGGTTTTTTCAAAGCACAAGAAGTCGAGTTTTGGATCATCCATGTAAAAGTTATGCTTATTTTAGTAATGTCTGTCCAGATTTAGTTATTGTGGCATATACTCTCTGTTCTTTTCTATTCTGGGCATTATTGAGGTGTTTCCTGAATGGCTGGTTGTAGAGGAAAGTATAGATTATTTTCTTGTGACTAATTAGAGCTCAAGAACATAATTTTTGGTTCAGCCATTTAGAAGTTATGGTCATTATGTTATCTGCTGTCCAGGGTGGAAGCAGATTTGGTTTAAGGGCTGTTGTGAAAGAATTAATTGGTCTATTGAGGAAGTTTAAAGTAGTTGTGTGGTCATGGCTATAATTATCTTCTAGAATGTTTCTTTAGAAATTATTTATGATTGTGATTATTTGTTGTGCTTGCCTGACGTTCCGTTTTTCTAGAAAGGTCATGGCGAAATTTTCTTTGAATGAATTTCCCTTCTAGGCTGCTTGCTAAGTATTAGGGTTTTCTTGTGGGACCTGTTGGTGCTCAAGAGACTGGTAGTAACATTTAGGACACGTTTGGTATCGGGGTGTTACACAAACCGTCCGTGATATTCCCTTTGTTTTCCCAATGCGGACGCACGTAGTGTTTCAAGTTGATCATTTTGTCTTCCGAGAGAATTAAAACCATATGTTCAAATTCCACTTGGAAGACTGTGTTCCGAGTGGTGTTTCGTTTTCCCAATACAGATAGTTGATTGCACTTCTGCGGGCTATAAGAACAGTGAGGTTAATCGGCCGCCTCTATACTCGATCGATCAGCACCAAAAATCCCTTCGACTTGCCGCCATGAGCAACCAAAAAGCCCTCGGCGTCTCTCTGTTGCCCCCGCTTGCCCAACGAAGGCTCTGCCTCTAGTAGTACCACTGATAAACCGTCCACCACCGCCATCTTCGACTTCACCTCTAAGACCCCTGCGGCAATGGCTACAGTGCCATGCCAATTCCATATCCATGAATCCGCCGATCGCCCATTACTTGTTGCCTCCACCTCGGTGCAGACCGACAAGCACCCTCCAGATTCGCCTCCGCCTCAAGCATTATCATCAGGCAGAAGCACCCGCTGCCAGCCTCCTCCTCCTCCAACGATAGTTACAACTCGTCGGAGGGCTATCGTGATGGCTTGGAGCTGGAGGATGACCCAGACAGAGCTAGCTCGAGCGAGGACCCAGACGGTCATGGTGATGACTCTGACTTCGACGATGACTTCAGCGACGACGAGTCGACTAATTAAGTAGTCTTTTTTAGTTAAACTTTTGTAGTCTTTTGTAGTTAAACTTTTGTATGTAACAACAAGCTAGTTAAACTTTTGTATCCAGCAAGAAGCTTGTTCTTATATATATAATGCAATAATCTAGTTCTTATATTAATCCAGTAGTCTTTTGTAAGGCATGTTTCACATGTTTACTGTTTTCAATTGATCATCACAGACGGTTTATGGATAAAAACGTCTGTGATGAGGCACAGACGTTTTTATCCACAAACTATCTATGAAGTTATACCTGTCATCACAGTCGGTTTGTCGATAAAACCATCTGTGATATTTCCCTCATCACAGCTGGTTTTATCCATAAACCAACTCTGAACTTCTCACTTTCATCACAGATGGTTTATTGATGAAATCATCTGTGATAATCAGACATCACAGACGGTTTCAGCTATAAACTATTTGTGATGTGCCCGAAAGACATCATAGACGATTTTAGTAAAAACTGTCTGTGATGACGTGTCTAATATAGCCCATTTTGTAGTAGTGTATTAGGATTCATCTAGAAATTCATGTATCACACCTCTCTAGATCCTTGTAGATACGAGTTACCTCTCAACAATCTCCACCTTGACTCATAACCCTTAAAGTCATTGTACTCCTCTAAGAACTCACCCCGAATTAACTCCACCTATTTCTTTTTTTTGTTTTTCCTTCCACCTTTGGGACTGCCCCTACCATAAGGGCTCATACACGTTACTGTAACATGTTTGTCAGTGTCTAGTCTTGCCTACCCAGAACCTCTGCCCAAGTGCTCATTTGTTGTGCAGTTTGGTTAACCACACCTCCCATTCCAACAAGCCCCTACAACAAAAAGGCCTAAAGGCCTATATTAGACGCCCCATCATAGATGAATTTTAAAAATCGCCTATGTTCAAGCTAATCACAGATGGCTCTAACACTACAACCGTCTAAGTTATAGGATATGCTAAGAATCGTCTATGATAAATTGATAAGCTAATATCATAGACGGTTCGTCCCACAAATTCCACAAACTGTCTGTGATACTTCTTCATAGACGGTTCATGTGTGATATCAGCCTATCATAGACTATTTTTTAGCAAACCATCTCTGATATACATATAATACATATTTATTTACGTATATGTATATGTATATGTATCATTCTAAGGTTTTTACTCGACGTACTCCTCACTCAAATGAAATCATTCCAATGACATATTACACTTTTCTTTGGAACATATAGTGTAATAGGTTGTTAAAACAAGTTGAACCTTATACATGTTTTTCTTATAATAGAACTTTCATAAAGTATAGTAGACTATCACAGACGGTTTGTATCAGAAACCGTTTGTGATATGTCGTACTATGTAATATCCTAGAAATTCAAGAAATGTGAAAATAGAACTACTAAATTTTGAATGAATTTAATTCTGCATTTTCTGGAATTTCGTGGATTTTTCTTATTCTTTTGGATTTTTGCCCTAAAACAAAGGCATTTTTGTTGAAATGGTAAAAAGGTAAAAGTAAAAAGATAAAACAAAATATCAGAAAAAATCTTAAAAATTATATTAAAATATTAGAAATCTCTAAAACTCTTTTTATGTAGTCAAAGATAATTTCAACACATTAATTGGTGAAAATATGGGGAATTATTGCGATTTAACTAAAAATAGTAATATATTAGATTTTTGTGAAAATGAACAAAGTTTATCTCTAGTTGAAATTTTTACCATGTCTTCCATAGGTCAATTTTAATCTCTAGAAAAAATATCAAAAATTTAAACCCACAAATAGAGCTTTCAAAATTTAAAAATAGAAAACAAGAAAATTTGAAAATTTCAATGTCAATTTATTAGAAAATAAATAATCAAGATATAAATCTAAAATTTTAGAACACTTAGACCTTAGAAATATCTTCACAAAAATTTACAAACATTCCTGACCTCATTTCAACATTTAAATAAATGAAAAAATATAAAAGATTGAATTGGACAAAACAGATTTTCAGAATTTTAAGAATTTATACACAATGTATTTCAACTTGAAATGTTTACTGGATAGCAAAAATTATCTATTCTTCACATTAAAAAATTTTCAAAAAATTTTGACTTGATTTTATAGCCCAAATTAATGAGTTAAGACCTTACTGTCCAGAGGTTGTGAACAAGAGAGTTCTACCTGTTACTTACATGTGGGCCCTATCGGTTAGTAGGACCTGCTGGCTAATGGGGTTGGAAACCGCCTCATCTTCATTGTCACTGCTAGCTGGGTCCTAGACCCACGTGTTTGTTGGTGATATGCCCTTGAGGCAATCATAGAGATGATTGTATCACGTCTTATGTTTATGGAACAATATAATTGTTTATCCTTTGAATAAATATCAATTGGATTAATCAACAAGTAAGTGACTTGTTCGTGGAGCTTTTTCCATATATTGATATTATTCAAGTTATCCCTGATTAGCTTTCATAATATAGGATGATTATGATTCATAGATCAGCACAAATATTGATTGATGACCATGTTTCACAGGTCATAGAGATATGAAGATATCTAATCAATAATGTGGACACATGATAGAGAACATGCGTTGAATAGACCCATATGAGACACTACAAGAATTGTTATATGTGTCATCAGTTGGTCTCATACATAGTGTATGTATGTTCCTTAGATTTGAGATCATCATTAGTTTCCTAGATGTATAATGGTTTACTTTGGGGCTCCCAAACACTACTCTTTAACCAGGTAGTTAGTTATAAAGGAAGCTTTCAAGTTTACTATGAAACATGCTAAAGTACATGAATGACCAAGATGGGATTTGCTCCTCCCTTATAATGGGAGAGATATCTCTAGGCTTCTTAGGTGGCCGGATTTCGGAAAATGCATGGCCATGCTACTTGAGTAAAGAGTTACTCGAGTCATCGAGTTAAAGAGTTAACTCGATGCATCCATGGAATCCGAGTCATGATATCAAGAAAGAGTGGTCGAGCTATCCAAACAAGGATGACAACAACTCGCCTTGGGTTTGACCGATATCGTGTAGGAAAGGGAACATAATATTTTAACACTATAGTAGGTTCATCCAATGCTTTATGGATATTTGGGAATCGATATGTACTGCTAGGTATCGCTATCGATTATCGATCAAAAAGGTGTTTCTCAGTCGTGTCCAAATATACATGAACCTATAGGGTCACACACTTAAGGGGTTAGAATATAGTGGTTTGGATTGGATCCATCACTAGTGGGCCAAGCGGGCTTTGTCCTTCGGTTGGGCCCTAATGTAGGGTTCCACCGTAGGGAGGAGGGCGCAGCCACCAAAACCTTAGCCATCACCGCTTTGAGCCTTTCCATGCGCGCTAGTGCTAGCACATCGGCGCACGGCATTCTTCTCCTCAAACATGTGGACACCGGTAGAGGTCTTGCTGCTACTGTGACACTGATCGAGACGATCGACCACCGAATGACGAAGATCGACCACTGCAACTGGACATGAACTTCATTGATTCGGGTTACATCAACTTCGTTCCGCTGCACTACGTGTCTAGTAGTAACGATCCAAGATCATATATTTCCGTGGCTTCCTGGTTTATGAGGTAGAAAATTTTTAATTGTGCGCTAGAATAGCCTACCCGTATCCCATCAGTGGTATCAGAGACATCTCATCTAGTTTATGATCTGGATGATTCACACATGTGCGATGTATGGTAGTAGTAGATTGGATCTTTTGCTAGTTTGGCATGATGACCTTGATCGGTTCATGAGATGAATCGGTTGTTAGTAATCGGTTGATGAGATCAATCAAGTTTTGGCTTTCAGATTTAGGCTTTCGTGATAGATCAATTTGTTCTGATTGTGTCGACTGTACATAGCGGCATCGTTTGATCACCCTTGCCGGTTGGTTTCTGCCATTAGGGTGAACAACAACGCTTAGACGTATGGGTCCAATCAAGCAGAGTGATTTTTCGATGGAAATCAGATTGATAAGATCGATTTAGATTTTGATTAATTTGATTAATCTGATGAAATTTTTCCATAGAAATCTATATACCGAATGCATGCCAAAAATATGTGAATAGTATGGCTCTCCTCAACCCCGCGTAGGTCGATATATTGGATTCTTTACATAACTTGTTTTTGCAGAACAATATGTGAATAGCTCTCGTGTATGTGATGCACGATCATGACCTGCATGTCATGAAAAATAGCCAAAGGCTACAATAATTGTATAACGACCTGCGAGTCGGTTTGTGATGTTTGATGATCAATGTAATTCATTAACAGCTATTAGGAGTAATAGCTAGGTAGGATGAAGATCTCTAGCAGATGGCTCGGTGAACAGGTGGTGTGGTAATGGAGCTTGCTATGTCAAGGGCCATACTATTTCACAGCTTAATATGATTATCTGTGATTTATTTTCTGTTACACTACTTTACATGCGATTATAATAGATAATTCGGTCATGTTAGAGTAGTATCCCTCAAAGAAAATTAAGTTAATTTGATGCCCTTCCAAATTGTTGCAACTATCGAGTCTTGATCGTTGACTAGTGCGTTTGCCAAAGCAGAGTGCGGTTATCTATCTTGACATGGTAGGGTACGTGTCGGACACGTGCATGCGAACATTGGTTCAACTTGACTAGGCTATCAAAATGGTTTTAGGCCTATGGGCATGGTGTTGAGTCGATGGCATGAGATGTCACTCAACCAGCAAGAATTACATGAGATGTAATTAGCAAGATGTTGCTTACGAATGACATTAGGTTTCTAGCAGTGATGCCAAAGCTCACTACGACTTCATGAAGTTTAGATCTTCACTCACTATATGTTGTTAGAGGGAACATGCTTTCATATAGTGGGAATATCTTTTATTAAAATGTTTAGTAGAAGATCATACATAAACATAGTGCTTATCTGTTGCATATTTATATTGTAGTGATTAAATGGCACCTACTACTTCCTCTGCACCTAGTTTTAGCTTGCGTTCAATTCTTGAAATAGATAAACTGAATGGAACAAACTTTATTGACTAGTATCGCAATCTGAGAATCGTTCTCAAATAAGAAAAGAAGGAATATGTTCTAGAGAAACCCTACCCGGTTGAACCTGCTGAGAATGCCACTCGAGCTGAAAAGAATGAGTATAAAAAGCATTGCATTGACGCTGTTGATGTTAGCTGTCTCATGCTTGTCACCATAAACTCTGAGCTTCAAAAGCAATTTGAGGACGTGGATGCCTATAATATGATTGTGAGTTTGAAAGACATGTTTGAGAACCAAGCTATGGCTGAGAGGTACAATACCACGAAGTCCTTGTTTGCGTGCAGGCTAGCTATTGGTTATATTGAGAGCTTGGGAAAGCTTGGTTTTTTCCTTGGTCAAGAGTTGGCCACTGATCTGGTTCTCCAATCGCTCCGTCAGAGTTATGAGCCATTCATTTTGAACTTTCATATAAATGGCATGGAGAAGAGCTTGACCGATCTACATGGTATGCTCAAGTCAGCCGAGGAGAGCATTAAGAAAAGCTCTAATCATGTGATGATGGTTCAAAAGACTACTAAGTTCAAGAAGAAATTCTCTAAGACTAGTAGTCAAGATAAGGGTAGGGGTAAGTCTCAAGATGAGATCTTGAGCAACAAGTCTAATTTTAGGAAGAAAAGGTGGACTCGCACTGATACCATTTGCTTTTCTTGCAAGGGACAGGAGCCTTTGGAAAAGGAACTGTACGAAGTACCTGGCAGAAAAGAAGAATGGAAGTAAGACTTCCACTTCAAGTATTAATGTTATAGAGATCAATATTGCTACTTCTCATATTAGTTCTTGGGTATTTGATACCGGATCAGTTGCTCATATTTGCAACTCGATGCAGGGACTAATAAAGAGTAGAAGTTTGGCAAAAGACGAAGTAGAGCTTCATGTGGGCAATAAAGCAAGAGTTGCTGGATTGGCTATTGGCACTTATCCATTATCTTTACCTTCAGGACTAGTTCTGGAACTAAATAATTGTTATTATGTTCCAACTTTGAGTAGAAATATTATCTCTGCTTCATGTTTGGAGGCAGAGGGTTATCACTTTGTTGGTAAGAACAATTGTTGTTCTATTTATAAAAGTGATATGTTCTATGGTAATTGTCCTGTAGTTAATGGTTTATATATTTTGGAACTTGATCATGTGCCGATCTATAACATAAATGCTAAGAGGTTTCAGCCTAATGATTTGAATCCCACTTACATTTGGCATTGTCGCTTAGGTCATATAAATAAGAAATGCGTAATGAAGCTCTATAAGGATGGTGTCGACGATCGGGATCACCTACCGCATAAGTGTATAGCGGTTAATGTGAATGTAGGACCCAAAACTGGCTTCGCTCACCGAGGAAACAAACTCACTACTCCAATGGACAGAGGAAAGAAAAAGAGGAAGACACCGAGAATTATACTGATTCGAGCCCCTATGATAGGTAATAGCTCTACTCCAGTCTTGCCCAGAGGCGGAGAAATTCACTATGTTTGAGTACAAGGGATGCTCTCTAGCTCGAGCTTCTGTAGTTTGATTGTGTGTGTGTGTGTTTTGTGTTCTCTTGTGTTCGTCTCAGGGGGTTTTATGCCTCTCCCGACCATTAACAGAAACGGCCTGGAGAGATTCCCGGGAGAGTGGCTTCATGCACACTAAAGTTAGATAACAACCATCCCGAATTTGTTGCCCACGTCTGGCTTGACTACATCATTTAAGGATCTTGGTAACCGTCTGTGTGAATGTTCGACCTGGATCCCCGAGCTTGACCCCCCCAAACGGGAGCTGGTTCTTTACCCCCTAGCTCGAGGTCGAGCGAAAGCCGCGTGGTCAACGACGTGGTCAGAGGCCTCACAGCTCAAGCCTGAGCTAGGGGTTTGTTGACTGATCCGTTGACCGAGCAGTGGTTCTTCAGTCCCCGACGGCTAGCCCCCGAGGCTCAAGTTGTAATCCAGGCACTTGGGATGACCTTGAGTCTCACAATCTGGAGAAGGGGACACTCTTCTAGTCGTGCTCATAGTTGCTCGGGCTCGAGGCCGAGCTCAGTACTGCAAGGGGGTCTTGACTTAATTGTGCCTGAAACGCTCGAGCCTTCCGGTGCTTCGACTGAGCTCGGAAACGCTCGAGCTCGAGGTCAGACGTAGACCAACCAAGGGACTTAGTGCAATTACGCCTGACGACCCTTGGGCTTCGAAGTCTTGGTACGGACATGGAAGAGCAGTGGAACAGCTCGCGACGCATCGATTCTGTCACCAAATCCCTGAATGTGCCTATCGATGTGTAACCGGCGCATCTTTTGAGACACAACAGCCCCCAGCTGTCATCGATCAGGGCTTATAAAGCCCAAACCATCGGCTCCTCTGAAAAATTCCCGAACCTCCTCAAATTCTTGGCAATCCCGACTTTCTAGTCTTCTGTCCAAACCGCATTTTCTTCCTCGACCAAGCACCAAACTAACCTTATGGCCAAGTTCAGGAAGAGCACTTTGTCACTGGCGAGGATGAAGGAGCTCGAAGGTCTGGGGCTACTGGATCCGGTGACATGGCAGTTTCCAGGCGGGGAGACCGACCCGCAGCCCTAGGAAGACGAACTCGTTAGCACCGAGCAATACATGCTCTTTGGTTTCCGGACGCCGGAGAGTGACTTCATGGCTTCTGTCCTTGCACAATGCGAGATCGAACTCGTCAATCTGGTGCCAAACTCCATCCTTCTTCTTTCTATCTTTTCTCATTTTTGTGAGGGGTCCATGGGAATCCTTCCTACCCCCTCTCTCTTTTTCTGCTTTTTCTCCTTGTTCTGCACCGAGAAGGATCCTGTGGTTGGGTGCCTTTATTTTCGGTTGCGGATGGGACTTCCTTGGTCTTTCCCCCAACTACATGCTCGAGACTCTCTCGGTCCATGGAGCAAGAGGTGGTTCTAGCTGAAGAGGGGCGAGGACGGCGCGCTCGCGTATGACTGAGCACCCCTCTTGGCAAGCGCCAGACACCTGAGGCGGACAACCTGGCAGTCGACCAAGAAGCCATCGCTGCCATCCACATCTGCACCACGCACGGCCTCAACGGTCAAGCCATCACCAACGACTTCTTGCGGAACCGGGTGTTCCCTCTGCGAAAGAGGTTGCATCCGTTCTACGAGATCGAGGGACGTGATGACCTCACCCGTGAGGGCCCGAGCAATAAGTCATCTTGAACTGAAAACCACTCAATCTTGTCCTCAAGGTTATCTAACAGTCTTGCTTTTCCAGAGTGCTGAAGGAGTCCTGGCTAGCAGCCAAGATGACCGAGATGTTCGGGAAGGCAACGTTCGACTACTCCATAGACGACCCTGTTCCGAAGAACGTGCTGAACTGGAGCACCGAGGTAAGATATCTTGAGTTAGGGCCTAGCTCGGGAGTGTTTGGGACCCATCCTGACTTTGTTTGCGCTTGCAGGAGAGCCAAGAACTACTCGAGACGGCAAAGCGGATGCTGCCGCTGCCCAGAGCGAGCAAGGGCAAGAAGGCAGGCAAAAGACCGCCTCTAGATGCCCCGAGCGGTAGAGCCCCAAAGAAACAGCATGTCGAGTGGGGTGAACGCTCAGTGTTAAGTCTTCCCTTGGTCGATCCTGAATCTTGTTCGAACTCGTGTTTCCTTCTCTTCACCCCTTTCTGATTCTCTTACCTTCTCGCAACAGCAAAGGGCTGCAGCCACCGCCAGGACCTCAAGCACCTAGGCAGCCCCAGGGTCCCGACCACAGGGCCCTAGGACTGCTGCCACGGGAAACCCAGAGCCTCCGCATGCTCCAAGGTCTCCAGCACGAGGCGTTTGGAGAAGGGATGCTTCTTCACCCCTGGAGTGCCAAGACTCCCGACAGCCCACCCTGAGGCGGATGCTTGTGACTTAGGTACTTCGACTTCTTCTTCGGTCAAAAAGTTTCCTTTCGCCTTAGCTCAGTAACCTCTCCTTGCCGCAGACTTCGAGTGCTCAAACTCACCCCCAACATCCCCTGACAATGGCTGTTGTCCAGGGCGAGTCTGAGTCCGAGGAGGAGTCCTCGTTTGAGCTGGTGCACCGCCCCCACACGGGCCTGAATCGCACCTCTGTGGGCCTCCACAGTTGGGTCGCGGCCGACAAGTCCGAGCAAGGACTCGCCGATGTGGATGAGGACGCAGCCCAAGCCGCCGTCGGTGGAGAGGAGGCTGACGTCACCGCGGCCGCCGGAGCCGAAGTCTCCTCGGCCAAAGCTGCAGCGGGGAGCGAAGCTCAAGGTGCCTCGGCCATTGAGGCAGAGGCTATTCGGAGTTGAATGTCTTTGTGATCGTTTGACCATTGAGGTCGGGCGACCCCCTTGCCAAAATAGCGATTCCTTGGCGAAGGCGCCACGGGAACCAAGTGAAGACCGGCGGGACCACCATGGAGGAAGAGGCGGAAGATACCCCGACCATGGAGGTTGGGGCCAGCCTGGATGGAGGAGCCGAGCTTGAGGTTGAGTCTGGCCTTCAAGCGGATGAGGAGATCCGTGCAGAGATTGCTACTGGCAAGGTCGACCATACGCTAGAGGAACTTCGCCTGGGTGCCTTGACTTCAGCAGAAGGCCGCACCGAGCATGAGGCGCCAAGAAGTAGGTCCATCGGGCCTTACCGTGCGACTTTTGAGGACCGTCTTAGCCAGGTACAATACAATTTTCCCTAACTCCCTTTGTCTCTTGGCCCGCCCCTCTTTGGCAAAACATGACTTCCTTCGAATTTTGTAAGCTGTTGACCTCATCGCTCAGGGGCTTCAAGGTCTTCAGAGGCATTCTGACTCTCTAAAGGTCGTCTTCGACAAGGTAGAGGAACAGAAGAGCCGCCTGCTCCAACTCGAGGAAATGTTGGCAGTCGAGCTGGAGGAGTCCGAGCGAAGGACAGCGGCCCACGCCGCCGAGCTTGCCGCCCTCCAAGAAACGGTAAGGGCACTCGAGGCTACCGATGCGTCTGAGCTCAGCCAGGCCATCAGCACCCAGCGTGACCACGCATTCAAGGCCGTGGAAGACGAACACGCACGGTCGACCAGGGCGCTTGAGACTGAGCACGTGGAAGCCTCCAAGGCCCTTGAAGCCGAGCGGGCGAAGGTGGAAGAGCTGCAGAAGTTGGTCGCGGATCGAGCAGTCGCCCCAGTGAAGGCCTCTACTGAGCTCGAGGCAAAGGTGATGCGGATCAGACCTCGCAAGAGATCAAATCCGTAGGTCGCTCGATCTTTCGCGGTGTTACAACAGGAACGCAGCAAGATAACCAACCGTTTTGCTTTCTGATATACAGATGCAACTCCGGTCTTGATAATCTTCCGATGCGTGAACAAGATATGTTATGCTCACGATACAGAAGGGTGAATCATATAGATTCAGCGAGCAGCCCAAGAACCACTTGTTCTTGATTCTACAACGCTAACACAAACCCTAGACGGGAAACACTCATACGATAACTCAGGGATCCACCCTAGCGGCACATAGCCGGAGATACACTCGTGTTCTCAATTCATACTCATGTTCTTCTTCTTCAAATGACAGGATTACATAGGTATTTATACTAGGAACATCCCTCCTAGTTTAGGTGTGAAACCAAATAAGAAACTAAAGGGTGGTGTGAAACCAAATAAGAAACTAAAGGGTTTTCTTGGGTAGATAAAATGGTTTAAAGCCTTGGAAGTTGAATAGCAGATCCATGTTCCGCACAGCTCTTGACAGCCTGTGCAGCTTCCACTGAAGTAGTCATTACTCCCAACTCGAAAGTTGAAAAGATGCACGGTTTGTTGCATGTGAAACTGGACTTCAATATCTTTCCATTCATATGGCCCATGACCATGTTTATTGTCAAGAGTAGCACCAGAATCACAAGCAAAATGACAGATAGATTTCAGTGGGTCATCCTTGCACATGCAGTTCTCTTTCCATGCTAACGGATTAATGCCAATAATGCTAACAAATATGGATCCAATAAGAATTCCCTCCTGAGGTGGGATATCTCCAAATGAAATAGAATTTACTCCTTGGGAATGCATAGCCATTTCACCTTTGTTCTCTTTAACATTCGCATTGCAATTCTCAGCCCGTAGCACATCATGGGCATATTTTGTGTTGGCCTTGTGACTCCCTTGCACTATAGCAGCATCAAAATAAGTATTTTGATGAGATGGAGAGTTGGGGTCATGAGATGATGTAACAACGGAGGATTTATCCGCATCAAAAGGTCACCGAGCTTGAGGAGAAGCTAGGGCGAGCGACCAAGATGGCAAAGAATGCCCTGGCCCAACTCCAAGACAAGCGAAGACGTGCCGCTAGCTCTGCAGTCGAGACCCTTCGCCTGCAAGGTGAGCTGTCAGCGCTAAGAATGAAAGTCACCGAGCTTGAGCAGGAGAAGCTCGCCCATGACATGGCGGACCTGTAGTTAGGATTAGGTCTATGGACTTTTTAACTAGGACGTTATAAAGGAAAAATTTAATGAAACAAAACCATTCTTAAATGAAATGAACTTTTGTCTTTGTTTTTTGTCATGTGCTTAGCCTTTTTTGGGGCAGTATACCCCTCGTCCAGCCCCCATTGTTGTCAAGGTCGAGCAACGCCGGCCTTGGGCACAATCTCCAGTAGTTAGGACGCCGTGACCTGTAAGGTCGGTAGAAGGTTTTCCATCCCATTGGGGAAAACTGTTAGAGTTGAAGTCATTAAGCATAATAAGTATACTTCTGTATGGGAGGAGCTAAGTTACCGAAGGTTCTGGAGTCACTTAGATTAGACTCTAGAACTCCCGAGCCCGATTTGTGCTTGCTCGATGGTCTCAAATGTGGACTTTGGTTCAAGTCCTACCACAGGGGGAGCCGTGATGTGATGAAAATCAGCTTACTGCTAGCACGACCCCTGGAAGTGAACTTCAAGATCGCAACATTCAGATCGGGTTTGGAAGAACTTATATGTAGGTCGGTATCAGGAAAACGCTAGCTCGACTAAAGCTATACAGCCCTGGGCGGGATCTCTGATTCAAGCCCTGTCGCAGGGGGAGCCGTGACGCGATAAGAATCGGCTTACTATTGGCGCGACCCCTGAAGGTGAATCCTAAGACCGCAACACCCAATACAAAAAATAGGAAAAAGAATGGACACAAAGACTAATGTAGTCAATGAATAATAACTTTTATTAAAAATTGAGACAAAGATGTTACACATAGAATTTACGGAGTTGATCAATGTTCCACGAGTTCGAGAGCTCTCTGCCAACGGGCATCGCCAGCTGGTAAGCCCCCGTATGATCTGTTGAAACGACTCTGTAGGGGCCCTCCCACTGCAGGAATAACTTGTTGGTGTTGGACGAGCCCTGAATTTGTCTTAGGGCTAGGTCCCCAACAAGGAGCTCCCTAGGTCATACCGATCGAGACGCATGTCTGCAAAGAGCCTGCAGGTAATGCGCTAATCGTAGTAGTACACAATATCTTATTTCTTTCTATAGGGTAAGGTCGAGAGACCGTTCTTGCTCGAAGTCGACTTGGTCGACCAAGCTGACCCTAGTAGAGCCCAGCGTGACCTCTGGAGGCAGGACGGCTTCGGTACTGAATACAAGCTGGAAGGGGGTAGACCCAGTTGCTCGACTAACCGTGGTACGAATGGACCATAAGGCGGTAGGAAGCTCATCCACCCAGGTACGGCCATGTCGTTCAAGCTAATCTGAAACTCGCTTCTTGACGCCTTGAACGATCTGTCCGTTGGCGCGTTCCATTGCTCCGTTGCTTTGTGGGTGGCTCACCGAAGTGTAGCACACTTTCTTGCCTATGTCTTCGCAGTATTCTTGGAATAGTTCGCTAGTGAACTTCGTTCCATTGTCAATGATAATTCTGCATGGAACTCCATACCTGGTGACTACAGATGAGTGAAAAAACTTGACGGCCACTCGGGCAGTGATGGTTGAGACGGGTTCGGCCTCGACCCATTTAGTGAAGGTGTCGATGGCAACGAACAAGAACTTCTTCCTACCAACCGCTTGGGGGAAAGGGCCGAGAACATTGAGCCCCCATGTCGAGAAGAGCCAAGCGAGCGGGATGGTTTGAAGAGTGTAGGCCGATTGATGTGACTTCCGAGCATGGAACTGGTAGGCTCGACAGGTGCGGACAATATTTCGAGCATCCTGGAGCACTATTGGCCAGTACAACCCCATGCGCAAGGCCTTCCCAACCATTGTCCTGAAAGAGGAATGCACACCACAGAGACCCGAGTGGATGTCGTTTAATAGGTACTTACTCTCCTCCGAGGTGATGCATTTCCTCAAGATACCAGAGGCACTCCGACGATAAAGTTGGTCATCGACGAGTTTGTATGAACATGCCCGGCGCTTGATCCTGCTCCTCTCGGCGGGGTCAGATGGGAGTTAAGCCCTATCTTGGAAGTTGTAGATAAACCCGACCACGAGGGGACACCTTCAATGAAGCCGACCGAAACTTCTTGGTCAGAGATCGAGGGTGCCACCAAGGTCTCGAGGATGACGTCCAGAGGGACCTCATCATCGGACGACCTGAGCTTGGATAAGAGATCGACGCTGGAGTTGTCCTTCCTAGGCACGTGCTTGATTTCCAGATTCTGGAACCACTTCTCCATTTTGCGTACCTCAGCGAGGTATTTGGCCATCGAGTCTTCTGAGCATTGATAATCTTTGTTGAATTGGTTGACGATGAGTTGGGAGTCGCCCTTGAAGACCAACAGACGCACGCCCAGTGCCTTGCATGCTCGGAGACCTGCCAGGAGAGCCTCGTACTCTACCATGTTATTGGTGGCCGGAAATCCAAAGCGAACTACGTACCTCAGTTTGTCTCCTCGTGGGGTGAGAATGAGGATTCCAGCCCCCGAGCGCTTAAAAGATCTCGAACCGTCGAACTACATGACCTAGGGCTTTTCATCCTCAACCTCGAGCCTGGGAACCGGCTGCGACGTTTGCTTGACCACGAAGTTGGCAAACGCTTGCGACTTGATGGCTGTGCGTGCTACAAACTGAATGTCAAACACAGCCAACTCCATGGCCCACTTGGCGATGCGACCTTCTGCCTCCGGGTTCCTTAGGATCTCACCAAATGGGAAATTGCTCGGGACAATCACCGAATGCACCTGAAAATAATGTCGGAGCTTGCGTGAAGCCATAAGGAGGCGAGAGCAACCACTGGACCTAGGGGTAGCACTCCTTCGGTCCGTGAAGCACTTCACTGACATAGTAGATTGGGTGCTGCCGACCATCCCGCTCGGCCACCAAGACAGTGCTGACAGCCTAGGCCACAGCCGTGAAGTAGAGTAGCAACTTTTCGTCCGGCTGTGGAGTTGTAAGCAAAGGTGGACTCGCCTTTAGCTCGTCGAAGGATCGTTGCGCCTCGGACATCCACTCGAAGCTCCCTTGCTTACGCAAAGTCTTGAAGAATGGTAACCCACGCTCGCCGAGCCTTGAGATGAATCGGCTGAGGGCGACCATGTGGCCGGTGAGGCACTACACCTACCTTACCGAAATCGGTGGAACCATCTTCTCGATCGCTTCGATCTTCTCCGGGTTCGGGCCGACTCCTAAGCCCCCGATCATTAGCCAAGTACCTTTCCTGAGGCGGCACCAAACACACATTTTTTAGGATTTACCTTGATCCTATGCCTGTTCAAGTTGGTGAAGTTCTCCTCAAGATCTCAGACGTGGTTGTCTCCAGAAGAGCCCTTGACGATAATATCATCAACATAGACCTCGAGGTTGCGGTCTATCTGAGGGTCGAAGGTCTTGGCCATCAGGTGTTGGAACGTTGTGCCAGCGTTGCGGAGACCAAATGACATGGTTGTGTAGTAGTATGTTCTGAACGGCATGATGAAGGCCGTTTTACTTTCATCGTCGATTGCCATCTTGATTTGATGATATCCGGAGTAGGCATCTAGGAAACTCAGCATCTTAGCGTTTGTAGTGGAGTAGATGATCTGATCTATTCGCGGAAGGGGGAAATTATCTTTCGAACATACCGAATTCAGGCCCGTGTGATCAACGCACATCCTCCAATTCCCACCTTTCTTCTGCACGATGACTAAGTTGGCTAGCCATTCAGAGTAGTTGATCTCGTGAATGAAGCTGGCCTTCAAAAGTTTATCGAGATTCTCCCTTATTACAGCTACTTTCTCAGGGGAGAAACGACGCAGCTTCTGGCGTACGGGTCGGTAGTCGGGCCTTATTTGCAATTTGTGCTCGATCACCTCCCTCGGGACACTCGGTTTGTCTACCGGCTCCCAAGTGAATATGCTCTTGTTGGTGCGGAGGAAGGTGACGAGCTCGAGTTCCTATTTAGGACTCAACTCGGTCGAGATGTGAACACAGTTGCTCGAGTTGCCTTCTTCGAGCTATACAGCCTTCGTCGTACCACTAGGCTGGATTACCACCTTCTGATGGGCATTCTTCGTGATTGCCTTGGGACCTCGATGAGGCAGCATGCCGGCGAGAGCCAAGGCCTTGGTTTCGCACCCGTGCGTCGCCTTGAGATCACCTCGCACCGTTTGACACCATTGGACCCTAGAAGCTTCATGCAACGGTGGCCGTAGTGGTTTGCTGCCATATATTTAATCAACGCCAGGCGCCCAAGGATGGCGTTGTAGGAGAGATCTCCTTTGACCACCTCAAAGGTGATCAGCTTGGTGTGGAAATTGTCCGAGTCGCCGAAGGTGACGGGCAAGACCACTTGCCCGAGAGGGGTGGTCGAGCTTTCCGGGACGATCCCGAAAAATGGAACCACTATATTTTTGACCTTTGACCGGGGAATCTGCATCCGGTCAAGTGCGCTCGCTAGGAGCAAGTTGAGAGAACTGCCCCCATCGACCATGACCCGCCCGACCATGGTATTGCTGATGGTTGCGGTCACGACCAGGGCAGTTTTGAGGTCCTTAGATATATCCTGGGGGCATCCTCCCATGAAAAGGTGATTGTCGCCCTAGCCCATTTGCAAGGTTGGTCGAGGGGCCCAGCGGTGGCTTGGTAGACGGTGCGCGTGTCATTCTTGAGCTCACGCTGAGACTGGTATGCCAATGAGCCACCGAAAATGACGTCAATCCGGCGATCACCCTATTGGAACTCCAGGTCGAGGTCATCTAAACCTCCAACGGCATTGACCCTTTTAGGTTGCTCACCTTCTTTCGGAAGCGTGGGCATCACTCCACGCCCGTCATAGAAGGCGTCTAGCTTGTTCTGCCAGGTCCTGCAATTTCGCAGATCGTGGCCTTGGGCCCTGTGAAATAGGCAGAACTTTTCATCATCATACCTAGGTCGCCCCTCAGCACCCTGTGGTCGAGTGTCGATTCGTTGGGGCCCAGGCCGACGATTCCCTTGCTGAGATTGGCGTGACGCTTGTTGAGGTCGTGGTTGACCTTGTTGAGGTCGGGACTCTTCCTGGACCGGTTCTCGCACCTCCATCACCTCACGCTGGTCGTTCGCTGCAACGACCACACGTGGCCGACCACCACCATTCTTGTGATCCCTCTTCCGCTTCTTGGCAGTTAGGCCCGGGTCGCTGCTTTTAGTCTTAGATGGGCTGGCTTCTCTGGAATTGAGACCGAGTTTACCTTTAATCATAGTTGCGCTACCAGCGAACCGCGTCATCCGTGTCCGTGTACCGTTCCGCCATGCGAAACAGCTTGTTAACGTTGAGTCTCGCCATGATCTCCAGGTCCTCGGTGAGATGTCGGTCGTGGGCACCAAACTTGAAGGCCTTGATCACAGCCTCATCGGAGACATTCAGAATTGAGTTCCTCGTACAGATGAATCACCGCACGAAGTCGCGGAGGGGCTCATTCTTGCCCTGGATAACACGATCCAGGTCCTTTACCCTTCTAGGCCGTTTGTAGCAACTCTAGAAATTGGAGCGGAGAGCACTTTGTATCTGGCACCACGATCGAAAGGAGGTAGGCTTCTGGTTGAAGAGCCAGGTACGCGCGGCACCATCCAACATGGTCGGGAGGTAGTTGGCCATTACTTCCTCGTCTCCTCTGGCCGCCAAAATCACAGCCAAGTAGATCAAAAGGAACTCGTCGGGGTTCTTTGTCCCGTCAAACCGCTCTATCAAGGCGGGCTTGAATCGAGCCGGCCAGCGTACCCGATGAAGGTCATCAGAGTATGCCGAGCAGCCGTAGGCTGGAACAAGACCACGTCAAGAAAGGTGGTCACTGCTGTTGGATCCGGAATCGCGGTTGTCATGATGGCCGGACCTACGACCACGCTGGTAGGCGCGGGCATCGCCCGGGAGATACTGTAGTCATTCGTGAAACCTGCGATGCCTAGGCGGAATGTCTGGGGAAAGGCTTCCAGACATGCTGCTGCTCGAATAGGAGCTGCTGTACCTCAGCTGATGCCGAACGTTGTCCAGGGTCACGTTTAGGGGACGGCGACGTGGAGGCGTCCGGGACGAATCTCGGGATCGCTGGCGCGAAGGCGATCGGCGGAGGCGTCGACGCATACGCGAGGAGCTGTTGTCACTCATCATGGAGCGATATCCAGAGTGCCGACTTCGGTGCTGCGAAGGTGCGACTTCGACAATGGCTTTATCGAGCTCATTAGCAAGAGCTCAGCCAAAAAGATTTGACTTCACCTTAGCGGGATCGATCATAACCCAGGCAATAGCACGCAGGCGTTCGCCCAAGTGGGGAAGCTTGGACCGTCCGGACGAAGTACCAACCTTCTCACACTCCTCTCACTGGAGAGTGGTTATAGCCTGATTGATGGCGACTTGAGCCATCCGGCGAGCATCTTCGGGAGTCTTCAGGTCATGGTCCTCCGCCTCCACGCTTGCGTCACGGCTGTTGGCCATGAAGACGAACTATTCGTGCAGCGGCAGTGAAGGCAAAAACATGGATGTGGAGCCGTCATGCTCAGAAACCGCATCCGAGCTTGAATTCGCCGAACGTCCTCCAACAGCATGTGCCATGTCTCTAAAGTGTTGATGTTCCTCTGAATAAGTGAAGCTTTCAGGCCCCACGGTGGGCACCAGCTGTCGACGATCGGGATCGCCTGACCGTAGAAGTGTATAGGGGTTAATGTGAATGCAGGACCGAGGCGGCAAGCTCCTCGAGGAAACAAACTCACTGCTCTAATGGTCGGAGGAAAGAGGAAAAGAGGGAGACACCGAGAATTATATTGATTCGAGCCCCTATGACAGGTAATAGTTCTACTCCAGTCTTACTCGGAGGTGGAGAAATTCACTATGTTTGAGTACAAGGGATGCTCTCTAGCTCGAGTTTCTGTAGTTTGATTGTGTGTGTGTTATGTGTTCTCTTGTGTTCATCTCGGGGGGTTTCATGCCTCTCCCGACCGTTACCAGAAACGGCTGAGAGAGATTCCCAGGAGAGTGGCTTCATACGCACTAAAGTTGGATCACAACCGCCCTGGATTTGTCATCCACGTCTGGCTTGACTCCATCATTTAGAGATCTTGGTAACCGTCGGTGTAAATGTTCGACTTGGATCCCGAGCTCGACCCCCTAATCTGAGCTGGTTCTTTACCCCTAGCTCGAGGTTGAGCGGAAGCCGCATGGTCAACGATGCAGTCAAAGACCTCATAGCTCAAGCCCGAGCTAGGGGTTTGTTGACTGATCCGTTGACCCGGCAGGGGTTCTTCAGTTCCCGACAGATGGTCTTCTAGATTCATTTGATTTTGAATCATTTGAAATGTGCGAATCTTGTTTACTTGGTAAGATGACTAAGACACCTTTCACTGGTATAGGGGAAAGGGCAAGCGACTTGTTGGCCATTATACATACGGATGTATGTGGACCGATGAGCGCAACGGCCAGAGGTGGTTTTTAGTATTTCATAACTTTTATCGATGACTTTAGTATATATGGTTACATCTACTTAATGAGGTACAAGTCTGAATCCTTTGAAAAGGTCAAGGAATTTCAGAATGAGGTACAAAATCAACTAGGCAAGACAATCAAAGCTTTATGATCGGATCGCGGAGAAGAATATTTGAGCCAAGAGTTTGGTGATCATCTAAAGCAATGTGGCATTGTTCCACAGCTTACACCATCGAGAACGCCTCAATGGAATGGGGTATCCGAACGACGGAACCAAACTTTGTTAGACATGGTTTGGTCAATAATGAGCCAAAGTGATCTACCATTATCCTTTTGGGGATTTGCTATAGAAACAGCTGCGTTCACTATTAATAGGGTTTCATCCAAATCTGTGAGAAGACACCATACGAGATATGGACCGGAAAGCATCCCGGATTGTCTTTTCTCAAAATATGGGGATGTGAGGCTTATGTAAAATATTTGATGTTTGATAAGCTCATGCCCAAATCATGAAAATGCTTCTTTGTGGGGTATCCTAAGAAAACCAAAGGATATTACTTTTATCTAAAGGAAGAGAACAAAGTGTTTGTTGCTCATAATGGTTTATTTTTGGAGAAAGAATTTCTTTCTAAGGGAGTTAGTGGGAGCACGGTACAACTCGAAGAGATTCGAGAACCATTTGAAAGTGTTTCAGTTTCCACCGAAACTCCACACGCTATACAAGAAGTTGTACAACCTGTAGAGGATACACCGGCCCCACGTAGGTCTAGCAGACAACGCCGAACACCCATAATGTATGGGCATGATGTTCTTTCGTTGGATAATGGAGAAACATTGTTGTTGGACAACGATGAGCCTAAGACTTATAAGGAAGCAATGATGGACCCGGACTCTGACAAATGGCTTGAAGCCATGAGATCCGAAATAAAATCCTTGCATGACAATCAAGTTTGAAACTTGGTTAATCAACCTGATGGTGTAAAAACCATAGAGTGCAAATGGGTTTTTAAGATTAAAAGGGACTTGAATGGAAATGTTCACATCCATAAAGCTCGATTGGTGGCAAAGGGTTTCAATCAAATTCAAGGTGTTGACTATGATGAAACCTGCTCGCCCGTCACTATGCTTAAGTCTATTCGGATCATTGTAGCTATTGCTGCATATTTTGATTATGAGATATGGAAAATGGATGTCAAAATGGCTTTCCTAAATGGAAACATAAGTGAGGATGTGTACATGACATAACCTGAAGGTTTTGTCATTCCAAAGAATGCTGGAAAGATATGCAAGCTTCAAACATCTATTTATGGATTGAAGCAAGCATCTCGGAGTTGGAACATTCGTTTTGATGAGGTAGTCAAAGGGTTTGGTTTCGTCAGAAATGAGGAAGAGTACTGTGTCTATAAAAAGACTAGTGGGAGTGCACTTGTATCCTTGATCTTATATGAGGATAACATATTGTTGATAGAAATGATATTCCTATGTTGGAATCTGTAAAGTCTTTATTAAGAAAGAGTTTCTCTATGAAGGACTTAGAAGAGGCAGCATATATCTTGGGAATTAAGATCTATAGAGATAGATCTCAAAGGTTAATTAGATTATGCCAAGATACATACATTGACAAGGTATTAAAGAGGTTCAATATGCAAGATTCCAAAAAAGGTTTCTTGCACATGTCACATGGTATTAGCCTCAGCAAGATTCAGTGTCCTTCGAATACTGATCAGTGGGATAGGATGAGTAAGATTCCATATGCTTCGGCAATTGGGTCTATAATGTATGCCATGATTTGTACATGACCGAATGTGTCGTATGTGTAACATCCTGACTTCCCAAGAAGTCCGGATTGCTACCAACTCCCAAATAACGAATGAAACCATTACGCAAAGATCGAAACTGAATTTAATCTCTAAACCCTCAAACTGGCTTAAAACTAAGTCACCGAAATTTACAAAATTTCGGCATGACCTCTTTAGAAACTAGGACATCCACTCAGCAGACAGAAAACATGCAGACAATATGATATCATTCTAGCAGGTCCTTAGTTAACCAATCACACATCCAATAGACGGTAATAAGCTCCACCACAACTTGACACATTACAACCTTATTAATTACAGCCGGACTTTACAAGTTACTTTAAATGAGGAGGTAGTGGTGAAGGCGTGCGTGCTACTACTCCCATCCCGATGAATCGACTTCAAGGTACCTAAAGCAGGGAAGCAAACAAGCGTGAGTCAAGACTCGACAAAGTGCATCAAATAAGAAAGCATAATCGAATCTAACGAAATACCAAAACTTTGAAAAGTAACCTATTCAAATACTTGACTGAACTTGGTACTTAAATGAACCAAAAACTGATTCCAAATACCACAACCAACTCAGGAATTATTTAAACTTTACTCATACCTCGATAGCCACCTTTGGATGAGTCCACGACTCAATCCTCAATCTATAAATGCCATTAGCTCCACGATTTACTATTTACAGTTTCTATTCGCTGCCTTCATGCTCAAGTGCACAAAACATACAAAAGAAGAAGCTCATATTCATACCTCACAATCAACTCACTAAACATGATTCATTATCATTAGTGCAATGCAGATACAAATATGCCATACCAAAAGAAGAATTCATATCCATACACCACAAAAAGAATAATCTCATATCTATACATCACAATCAATGTATAAAACATGATCCATCATTGACAATGCAATGCAGATTGCACATATGCCATACCAAAAGAAGAATTCATATCCATACACCACAAAAAGAAGAATCTCATATCTATGCATCACAATTAATGCATAAACATGATTCATCATTGACAATGCAATGCAGATTGCACAATTTCCATGCATATGATGCATCATGCATGCTCATCTCCTCTTTAGCACATACTGGGGTATGGCCAAGTGCACACCGTCGGTGTGCACCCTCTCATTCCCTTCCACCCCGTGGTGGGCGCCTACTCTTCTTGACTCGCTCCGTACAACCACGTATCACGGGACTACAAGGTAGGACTTTTGTACTCACTACATGTGAGCACAGAGGCCCACTTGTCGAGAATGGGTCGCCTCTTCCATCATAAATGCACAAATGCAAATGACATAACAACTGCGAACTACATTCATTTCTCACATCCAGAAATTCCCATTCACATTCTCAGCACTCCTAATCACATTCTCAACACTCAAAATCACAGTCTCAACGCTCATAATCATACTCACATCACCAATTTTCGAGTAATTACTAATTCCATCAATCTTGATCATAAATCAAATCATTTCATAATCCAATCCCATACCTTTAGTATTCTCACTAGCCTACCAAACTAGTGAACCGGAATATGAAAGTAAAATTTAGCAAGATATCATCACGGCATCTAGACGAAATTCATTAAACATCGCACATAACAATTAATCCAGGGATGTAGTATAATTTCATGTTGGCAAGGCATATAAAGTTCACCAAACAAATCATAACACGTTCAAACAACGATGCACTTGTATCAGATTACTTAACCTTTTTTATCAAAAGACAATTACCTTACTATATGTGCTTATAAACACGAATGAAATCCATAGCGTAAGCATGTACATAACGCAAGCAATCAACTAGATACCGTATAAGTGATATACGGGTTACACTTGCATATGAACTCGTTTTAAATAAAAGCATAACCAATTAACCATTCTCATTCATCATATCGCATGCAAAAATCAAACATGACAATATTAAAGCAATACATGGATAACCGTATTAGTGTAAAACCTAGTAGCCACCTAAGCCACAAGCGATACAATGCACTTGCCTTCTGAAGCGGAGGATGGAGTGGCACGCGGTTGAGGCCACTCCGCAGAACCTTCTCTGCAAATAAACAATACTCATTCCACTTAAATTTATGCACAAATTAGTATTTCTTGTAAACTAAGCCTTATCTTTTGAATAACAAATACAGGGGCTCATACACAAGTAACACATACGAGTATATTTGAGACCATGATAATCAACGACACAAAATCTTCGAGAATCTAATCTTTGGTATACATAAGTAGTTGGTATGCATTAGTAACAAATCCACATATACAATACATATACAACTCATTTACTAACCAAGATTTACATAATCAATACTTCATGAACACTTATCATGATCTCTATACACGAAGCAACAATAACACGACAACAAGCTTACTCACAATAAATAACGGAGCAAAAAGAAATGCAAGACAAATCGCTAACATTTACGGACATTCATCTCAATTCCATTGCAGCTTGAACCAGAGTTAACTAACTATGAGCCTATGACAGTAACATGATAAGCAATGCGGTGATCTTGCAATGAAACTCATTGGGAGAAGAAAATTATTTGAATGAGTTAACTAGCTATGAGCCTAACTTTATTTGCTGCAATAGAACAATGTACCATTTCAAAATCAAGCATGATTATGGGAGCACATTACTTGAAAATGGTACCATTTCAGTGTTGCTAAAGTACTAGCAGAAGGTATCATTATGGGAATCCAAGCACTCAATCCTCCATCCTAATAATCCCAAACATGTGCTACATGAGCAAATGAATAGCAATCCATTTAGGTTGGAAGTGCTCTGAGCTGTATGAGCGAGCGAAATTGTAGGAGAAGAGTAAAAATGAAGATCTTGAGTTGCTAAACAAAAATGTTTTAGTTCTTTGAACACCCTGTAACACCCCTCACAGCCAATTTATCACACACAGGGCATGCACAACCATTTCATCTCATGAAGACCTAGCTAGGCATTTCATCAAGCACTTGGCATGCACAAGGAAACTAAACACCACAAATTCAAGTTGCTTGAACTCTCACCACAAGGAGGCAAGGGAGGAAAAGGCCCATCTTTGGTTAATTTGCTTTGCTCTTGAGGGTTGCCGATCTTTCTTGCCCCGATCTTGTTGTTGGCGCTCCTGCTCTTCTTGAGAGTGTCGAGCTAGGGAAGGCTGGGGAGGTCTGTTGCCAAGGAGCTCACCGGCGGGGAGGGGCTGAGGCGGAGGCCGTCGGCGGGAGGAAGCAGGGGAGGCGGAGGAGGAGCTAGGGGCGCGCCTTGAGGAAGAATCGCCAGGGGTTTTCGGCTAGGGAAAAAAATATCAGGCGCCAGGGAGAATGGGAAAGAAGAGGAGGCGCAGGCTCTGCTAGAAAGAAAGAAAAAGAAATATGCCTCCACACATTTCAGCCACACAAAGGAGAAGGAGAGAGAGAGGTTAGGTGAGGGAGGGAAAATTCTTAAAAACCCCTCCAAACCAAAATGCATCTTTTAACCAAAAGTGCAACCCAAATAATTTAATTCTTGGCGCGATAAGACAAACGACAGGATAAACAACTTGCCACAGAACTAAACGGCTCGGAGAAAAACAACCATTCCGATAAATATTTCACAGAAAAACTCAAAACCTTTAATAAACTGCGAGCGACAAAACTTTTCTCCAAAAGAAATCCTTGAATCAAGAAAATAAAGACAACTCCGGCCAAAAAACCCAGGAAAATTTTTTTTGCAGTATTACAGTATGCTCTAAGTGTTACGAGCAGATATCAGTCAGATCCTAGTGAAGGTCACTGTCAGCAGTTAAGAACATTCTGAAGTACTAAGAAGAACTAAGGATGCGTTCCTTGTTTATGGAGGTGAGGAAAGGCTCGTTGTAAGTGGTTACACTGATGCAAGTTTCCAAACTGGGTATGTGTTCATACTAAATGGAGGAGCAGTAAGCTGGAAGAGTTCCAAGCAGAGTACGGTTGCTGATTCTACAACAGAGACCGAGTACATTGCGCTTCAAAAGCTGCAAAGGAGGCTGTTTAGATTAAGAAGTTCATCGCTAAACTTGGTGTGGTTGGTAATGCTTCTAGCCCATTGGATCTCTATTGTGACAATAGTGGTGCCATTGCGCAAGTTAAGGAGCCTAAATCACATTAAAAGTCTAAGCACATATAGCGGCGCTATCACCTTATTCGAGAGATTGTGGATAGAGGTGATGTAAAAATATGCAAAGTGCACACGGATTCAAACATGATTAGTATGTGTTGTTTGAAAATTTATTCTCCTTAGATATTTCTATAACGATATTTAAAAGGCATAATCGGTTATAGATTTTGCAATTGAATATTAAAACATTTTAGGTGCATGGAAGCAATAGCTTGTCTGATAAGGATGGCCTTAAAATATGAATATTTGTAGCACTTTCATACCCTTTTTATTCTAATGTTGATAGATTCTAACGCAAAATCCAATTTCATCCATAGTTCATCCTGAAATTTAATATACTCTAATTTATCTTTTACTTCATCATCATCTCCGAATGAGAATACTATAGACAGCCTATTTTTACTCTAGTCTTATATAGGAATAGGACCACAACTCCTTCGTCCAAAACCGCGTAGCTGGTGCTAGCACTTTGGCACATGGCATCCCTGCCCCATACATGTGATACTTGAGAGGCATTACTGCGAAGCTTCAACATTAAGATGATGTACAACCTGTGACGGTGATGAGGACGATTCACATCCTATGACGGTCACGAGGAATTATTGGAGTAGCGGGAGGCTAATACGATTACAACTGCACCAATGCGCTAAATCGACTCTACTTTCGCTGTGGGTCTGCACATCTAATGGTAATTCTATGATCTATAACTTGCAGTGGTTCCTTGGTTACACGATAAAAAATTTTAAATTTATGCTAGGGTAACCTATGTTTCCTTTCATCCATGACCATGAGGTGGGGGATGGGGGTAGGGACAAGCTCTCATCTTTATTTGGATGACCATGCATTCATGATCCTTTGTACATCTTCCCCAAATCTCTATGCTTGCAAACGTACACAAAGCAAATCTCGCCGAATCCATCGCTTTTCTAGCCTCACATTTTTTTTTCAAATCTATCATATTTCAAACTCAATTTAAAAAATAATTCGCTCTCCAATCACGAAGGCACCAACAGACGATATGTATCACTTTTCCCACTCTCATACAACGGCAAGAGATACCACGTAGCAGGAGCTTAGAAGAAGCTCCCATCGAGCATTACTACCTCAGCGTATTAATGAACTGATTTAATTAAGTAAAATTCATTAATCACATGATTGATTATTTGAGTGATTTAGTTAATTAAAATGAATAATTAATGTCACAATTTCTTGCTGAACCATAACACACCTCGGTAGGAATTTGCCACGGTCTTCGGGCACGGTAGTTGACATGTGTTACTTGCTGATACTTTCGTGGTTGGAGAAAGTACTATCTTTGCAATTATATTTAGAAATAGGCTAAATTTGCACAAAAAAATGTTTGTCAGAAACCAGAAAAGTGACTACTTATGTCGCGTCTCCCCTCATCTCTCATATTGTTTCCTTTGGTGAGGTTTAGTCTTTTTACCTAAGAGGTGTTCAACAGATTGCCCGTGACACATCGACTGCTTGTCAAGAAGATAAGGGTAATATGGGCATTTAAAACAAATATGATATGCAAAATCTAACCGAGTTGACGGCAGCGACGTAAAAGGTTAAGATTCGAAATTCGAAAACACAGAGCCATGTAAGTGAGGATGTGTTTTGCAGTGGCAGATTAGAGATCCGAGAACTTTAAAGTGACATAAAAGTTTTAGCTTAATTTTATTCGCATATTAATTTGCCGAGATGGGATGAGAAAATGAGAATTCATTTTAGTTGAGAAGGCTAGAATATATAGTTTTAGAAACATTGAAATGTAGTAACATTATATCCGGGAAATTATGTTGCCATCTGTGCTACGGTAGAACTTGAATGGCATGGCTCCTATTTCACTCTTACGAAAATTAGCCGAGTGTCCGTGCGTTACAACATATCTATAATATCATATGACATGGCAGCTTTGGATATTGTGACAAGATACAATGCACTGGGAATAGCCTTAGGAAAATTAGCCGAGTGTCCGTGCGTTACAACATATCTCAAATAAGCATATCATAAGTTCTACACATGCATAAGATAATTATCCTACCCTGTTATATTCCTACTGCCACTAGATACAATTTCACCAAGTAATTTGGGGAATTGAGGAAGAATTGGGAAGAAGAACGGAGGAAGAGGCTACTGGAGTAGAGAAGAGGAACTGGGACAGAGAAGTAGCATTGGTCTTTTTTCTTGTTCGATCCTCCGTCGCTCTTCTTCTTCTGCCTTTTGTACTGCCCTTTTTCCTCTCGGCAAGTGGGCCCGTCCGGTGGGCACAGTCCATGACATTCCCTCCCGTTGAAATGAGGCTTGCCCCAAGCCGATGACACTTCAAAAGCTTCCGTATTATCGGTGTCGATGAAAGGTACTTCTGTTACTTTTAGAAGCGCCCCAGCGTTGTCACCTTCCACTGCGGTCACAAGGAGAAGCTTCAAGTATCCGGTAGGAATATAACAATTGGTATCGAGCCTTTGATCCAAGCCATGGCGGACGCTTTTGAGAGAGCAATTGCGAAAAGTGACCGAATCATCGAAATTTGTGCGAAGTTGATCGTCGAGTTACCTGAAGGGCGATCGATGGCGGCGGTCACCACCGAGGAGCTTCGTCGATGACGCCTTGTGAGACGGCGTGGACCATGAGACAAGCCTACCTGTGGCGGGTGGCGTTAATGGTCGTAGAGGTGGGCGAGCCATGGGAGGTGGTCGGACAGTGGGGCCAGCGCCGAGAGCTCGTCGCTAGCCACAACACCACGGCAAGCAACACCAACACCAACACGCGCCGAGGAGCTCCGCTTATTCAAGGCGAGTACAACTGTTTTGCGCACGGAAGGTGTTTGAGAAATGCCTCTGAGGAGTTTTGGTGCCAACGCCGAGCTCTACGCCGACCGCGCTCAGGCGCACACCAAGCTGGGCAAGGCTGTAGCTGATGCCAACAAAGCGATTGAATTTGATACTTCGATGCATAAAGCGTACCTACAGGAAGGCGCCGCATGTGTCAAGCTTGAAGAATATCAAACTGCAAAGGCTGCTCTTGAATTGGGTTCTTCCTATGCATATGGTGATTCAAGGTTTACTCGGCTAATGGAGGAGTGTGATGAGCGCATTGCTGAGAAGACTAAGCAGATGCCAGTTAAGAAGGCTGAGGGCGGATCAGCTGCACCTTCTGGGGCTTCAAATATGCCTGCTGCTATTGAGGACAAGGAGGATGGTGCAAATTTGGAGAATACACAGCCAATGGTAGAAGTGCCGAGCAAGTCCAAATACAGGCATGATTACTATAATAGTGCTACAGAAGTGGTATTGACAATATTTGCTAAGGATATTGGTGTCATGAGTGGCGCAATCCTCTACATCGAGAAAGATTTCCACATTACCGAGTTTCAGGAAGAAATCCTAGTAGGTTGCCTGAGTGTGGTTTCTCTCTTGGGGAGTCTGTCAGGAGGAAGAACATCTAATGCAATTGGTAGGAAATGGACAATGGGCCTTGGTGCAATTATCTTCCAGACCGGTGCAGCCATCATGACATTTGCTCCTTCGTTTACCGTGCTCATGATAGGGAGGCTCCTCGTCGGAGTGGGCATTGGCTTGGGCGCCATGGTATCTGGAGTCTATATTGCTGAGATCTCCCCTGCATCTGCCTGTGGATCTCTCACATCCCTCCCTGAGATCTGCATCAATTTTGGGATCCTCCTCGGCTATGTTTCCAATTATGTTTTCTCGGACCTCTCAGAGCACATCAACTGGAAGATTATGCTTGGTGTTGGTATCCTCCCATCTGTCTTCATTGGCTTTGCGCTTTTTGTGATCCCAGAGTCCCCTAGGTGGTTGATGATGGAGAAGAGAGTTCCAGAAGCCAGGGCAGTGTTGCTACAGATAAGTGAGTCTGAAGCTGAGGTCATCGCGAAGGGTGAAGCTCAGGGAATGGTTAGCAAGTTCCTTGGCATAATGCTAGGCATAGCGTTAGGTAACCACATTGGCTCATCAGTACCATTAGCTCTTATTTCATTTACTAGAGTTACTGCAGTTCACAGGTATTGCAACCTTAAGTCTTATCAATCAATTGAGCTGAGGACACTGAATCCTTACCGTGCGAGTTTAGTATTTAGTGAATATCTGTTAAGTAGACAAATTCCTTCGGTCAAAGAAGTTAATGATGAGGAACCACTTTTCCTGAATATATCCATTGGTGCTCCACATAAACAAAGCAAGATTTTGTCAGTTCAAGCAAATGATATATTAACCATGTCATTGGCACCTCGAGACTCACATGAAGATCAGGTTCAATTTGCTTTGGAGCGAGGTGTTTCTGCAGTAATTGGATACTCATTGTTGGTGGAGACTAAACTGGGAAATTCTGGTGTAGTTGAGAATGACTTGAAGGTGGCAAGGAATACAGGGTCACAATTGGTGATGCTAATCCAAGAAATGTTTAGCGAAGCACTTGAGATACTGCACTCCAAAAAGGATGGTTCCCTTGAAATCCTTCAGGAGAGAAGTTCTGTGTGGTCAGGATTCCCAGCATACATCCTTGGTCACAGTGGTTTGCAGTGCTTTTCCCATACAAGTAATGCTGCTGCTGCTCAATTAGTTGAGCCTGTCCAGGTGTCCCGAATGACTGAGAGTTTTTTGCAGCAGTTTTCAGTATATGTCTCCCAGTCACCTGATTTTTTGCAAAAGACTCCAGACACAATGGATGGATTAAAGGCTCCAAATGTAATGGATGGATTCACAACTGGTTCTGATTTGGGGAGCAACCTGGTACCTGGTTTCCATTCTATCGAAGGGAGATTGAACAACCTGCTGGATGGAGATGGAGGTATCAGCAAACGAAAAGATGCAACAAAGGGATACTTGAAGCTTCTCCTTGTGACTGCAGTGGAAGGTGACAACGCTGGGGGCGCTTCTAAAAGTAACAGAAGTACCTTTCATCAGATACCGATAATACGGAAGCTTTTGAAGTGTCATCGGCTTGGGGCAAGCCTCATTTCAACGGGAGGGGAATGTCATGGACCAGGCCCACTGGACGTGGCCCACTCGCTGAGAGGAAAAAAGGGCAGTACAAAAGGCAGAAGAAGAAGAGCGACGGGAGGATCGAACAAGAAAAAAGACCAACGCTACTTCTCTGTCCCAGTTCCTCTTCTCTACTCCAGTAGCCTCTTCCTCCGTTCTTCTTCCCAATTCTTCCTCAATTCCCCAAATTACTTGGTGAAATTGTATCTAGTGGCAGTAGGAATATAACATACCCGTACATCTAAAAGTCGTATACATAATTTGCATCAGATCAATAAGCCATAAAGAATCTTTATTGTGAGCCACCCACACAAATGATCTTATTATCCATATATGATTCTTCTAGCAACATATGCACGCATACATATATTTATCTTCAAAAATCCTACCAACTCAAGAGGCTAGGCGGTAAATGACAGACACGCAGTCGCCGTAAAGATAAGCATATGAATTATCAGGCTTTGATCACTCGAAGCAATACAGAAACCATAAATCCATAACGTCCTTTGGCCCAACCGAACTCGTGTACTTGCTGTTGTACAGTAACAAAGATGGAACGTTTAACGCAACATGGACGGAAACAAAGTCACAGTTGAAGATTTGGCCCACTAACTAAGTTTGGTAATGTAAACTCAAGACTTGTAACCAATTTGAGGCCCAGTTTAAAACTGGAGGTTGTTCTGGGTTCATGGACAAGCTAGTGTCCAAAAAATATGGCTGCTTGGGCTATCAACTATTCCACTGGCTCCAAGAAAACTAATTTCTCTACTTGACAACGTCACCGTTAGTCATACCCAGAATATTCCCATGCTTTCATTTCCTTCTAGCTGCGTATGCGCGGCGCCACGCCACGCAGGAGCGTGAGGTGGCACGGCAGTGTTTTTTTTTCAGGCTCAGGTGTATTTTCGGGCTTTTGGAAGGGTTTGTTTGTAAAAATAGGTAGGAAGGGTCTGTTCGTAAAAATAGATATGGATGTAATTTTGGAAAGATGGGGTGTTCTCGGGAAAATGGACCCCAATGTAATTTTAGAATTTTTAACATCTCGATAATATATTTTTGCTAGAGAAAAATTTGTGCAAAAAAATTAGGAAGTTTCGGGGGCCTTCCACAAAAAAGGACATGGAAGTGCTTAGGAAAAGCAATTTGTACATAAAAATTTCTGAAGTTTTGGGGGCTTTCTCGCAAAAAAGGACTTGGATGTAATTTCGAAACCTTTGGGGGCCCTTTCGCAAAGAAACACGGCGTAAAGGAAAAATAATATGCAAAAAAAATTACAAAAGAATAATCTAAGAAAAACAAAATCCAGATGTTTCAGGGCCTCCCGGCAAAAAAGGTCCTATATGCCATTTTAGAAACTTTCAGGGGTCCTTTCACAAAGAAACGAGGAAGTTTCAGAGCCCTTCGCGCAAAAAATGACTTGTATGTAATTTCAACAACTTTTGGGGGGCTTCTGCAAAAAAACGCACGCCCGCACCATGCGTCAAGTGTAAAAAAATCGGCTGGGCTATGTTGGCGCGCGCATGAATGTGGGTCGAAGTAACGACCTCAGCTCGGCAACGAAGTGACTTGCCACTGTGCCACAGGTGTTGTTGCCTATAAATGGTGGTAAAACATATGAGCCATATTAACGGCTGAGTCAAGTGGATGACGCGGCTGCGCATGGAGCAAACACATCGGCTCGAAATGGTGTGGTGCGCGTGAAGACTGGGAACTCTTGAAGATTTAATATATGGAGTATTTCCAGATCGAAATGATTTGCTCTTGCAAATCAATCAGCCGCAACTCTCGATCAGCGACGGAGACTTCCACGGGTAGTAGCCGCGCTTCCAGGTTGCTGTAGGCAATGATGTGTGACGAGGGCGGGGCCAAGCGATAGATCTGGTCATCGCGCCGGCCGGACTAGCGTAGCATGAGCATGATAGGCCGTAAGACTACATCATACTGTGCCATTACGATTCAACCAACCCGTCGTGCTACGTCGTATTGGTCCGACTTACTTTGAGTGAATGTAGACATGGTTTATTGACAACTTTATGCTATACTGGTTTAAATCTAGTCTATTTGCACTATTACAAGGAGATGAAAGAAACTGGAGACATATGAGGCCAAGGCAATAGATATAAATATGAGGGAAATGACTATTTTATTCATTCTCCGTAAAAGCTGTATTGAGATAGTGGTTGGTCTCTACTTGTATATTTTATTGCAACTTGTTCAATGCTTCGAAAAATGAATTAGATGCTTTGTCTTTTAGTTTCTTCCACACATTTGAAGCATTCGAATCGTGTCATTTTTGTTACATTGTTAAAATAGTTCTTCTAGCTTCACTTATGATGCCAAATTTTTATAATATTTGTTGAAAACTATATAAACCTCCTACCAAAGTTGTACGGCCCCTCAAGACGTGTTGTGCTATCTATCGTGCCCAGTCGCCAGAGCCAGCACAGACAATCGTATTGTATCGGCTCGGCCCATACGTTTACGAGCTGTGCTGTGCCTGCCATACTACAAGCCACGTCAAAAGGCCCGCCATATGCCCACATCTAGAAAGCAGTGATGAGTGGCGGAGCCACGGATGAAGCTACTGTAGTCCAAGCCTAGCTGCGACGGTGCTATTATAACATCTCAAAATTATACATTTGAATTAATTTATAAAAAAT